>CAJQUW010000760.1:600000-830032 GCA_907163375.1 Prostheceraeus crozeri
TAATGCCACTCGTCGAAACTCCTGAAATACATCAGCCAGCAAAAATACATCTAACTTAAGGTAGGCAATCATATATTCACCAAATGTATGGCAGTCAAATTTTATCCATGCATCTTGTGCATGATCATAATCTTCGGTCTTACATTCTGCGCCGGTCAAATCATTTTTAAATTTATCTATGGGCGGAAGAGAAGTCTCGCCGAGTTTACTAATCGCATCAAAATATGCATATGGAAAGACTCCTTTCCGTGTGATGACTTCATCGGTTAGATTTGGGTATTGTTTCTTAAGATTTTGTGTTAGTGGAAGAGACTTTAGATTTTGCACGAGAGAGGCCAGTGATGCAGTCATAAATTGGTAGGAATCTAAAAATTTTATATCAAAATAGACCGTCTTATTTTCTTTAGTTTTATCGACAGGCACTTTTGCTGTCATGGCCATAAACTTCTCTCTCGTTTGCGCTATTACATCAAGCTTCCACTCTTTCATTTGACCTAAACCTCCTTTTATTATCATATGGCTGTCGTAGCCCTTGAAATTATGGAAAATGACGGGTAATGTACGCCGTTTCATCCTAAGTGAAAAATTGCATTTTGAACAGAGTGCGTTTCTAAATTTACCATTGATGTGATCATGGTCGCGCACTTTCTTAATCTTATCATCGTCAAATGTTTTCCTACATTTGGGGCAAATGTTGCAACTATCAAATTTTGCTTGATCATCTGCTGTCATATGCAATGATCTGCGATAGAGTTCACCATCATGTTTTTGTTGAAATTTTACAGCCTGTTTGAGGAATTGTAGGAATTGGTAAATACAATCCTCACCTTGCCAGACGCGCATTTTATTTTGCCTACTCCTAAAGTGATCATGCCATACTTCATAGCAGGAAATGGCTGCTGGTCGATGGATGTTATCATCGATATAACATTCGATGTCAGCATAGATGACACGAAGAGGACTTAGTTCATCACCATTCTCTCTGTATGAAAACTCCTTATCTTTGGGCATGCGCTCCATTTGCAGTTTACCTCGCTTACACCATTCGTAATGAGTTTCAAATTTAGTTTTCCTCCTAAAGTGGCGAATACATCTGTCGCAGTAATATAACTCTCTACTAGAGTTTTCTAAGTGGTGGTATAAGCGAGAGATTTTGGAAATACCGCAGTAGTGCCATTCCTCACTATCATCCTGTTTTACTAATAACAGGTTTACTGTACGTTCATAACAACTCGAACGCGAGTTGTAGCGCACACCCTTCAATCCCTTTTCCCAAACATGGAGAACTATTTTGATGTTGTTCAATTTTTCAAATTTTTCTATATCTTTAATTTTCATATCGTCACTATTACAGTCATCGAAGTTTAATTCATTCTCCCACTGTTGATACTTACTCTTGCGGTATCGACTATTCTGCACATCATTATAGTGGAGAATGGAGAGGACGGCATACTTAAAACATTGCGATTCGCAATCTACAGAAATGACTGCTGCTTTATTTCTTAAATTTTTCGGAAGTTTAAAGGAGCCTCGACCACTATGATTTCCTAATAAACTGATTTTAATCATGGCGGTCTCAATACCATCAAAAACGAGTCCACTATCACGCTCGTTAAATTTATCTATATTTAATTTTAACCCTTGGATATGAAAATTTATCCAAGACTCACAGTCTACAACTTCGGTTGCAGGAGAGGAGGGTATGTGAAACTCCAACCTCTCTATTATTTGTCCAGTATGGTGGTCGATTTTTACATATTTTATTTTAAGATAGATGAGCGCCTTCATTCTAAAATTGTCTAAATTGTTGAAGAGCGCTTCTATCAATGATGAATTTTGATGAAACCATTCCTCAAAGTTAGCAATGGTTTCTGAGGAGTCCATCTGGTAGTTCCTCACTAAATTATTTATGGACACCTCAGTGAGTCGGATAGAGGAGGTACCGTTGGTGTAGGTATCGTTCGTGTGTGTATGTTGAAGTCTGTGCGAAGATAGTTCAAAACGTGTCTCGAAAGACTGAATGCATAAATCGCAAGAAAAGGAGACATCGTTAACAGAATCATCCCTACCTTCGGAGATTGATGCCGGCTTAGGTCTACAAACACCTCGCTTGATGTGTCGGATGAGATCACGCTTCCTCGTGAAGATGTGTCCACAGTCAGCACATTGCCGATCGTCGCATTCCCGTGACAATGTTGATATGGACTCGCACGAGATGGAACTGGTATCACCTGAAAGAGAAATCATTCTTTCATCTCTGTTCAAGTCTCAGTGTATTGTTACAACCTACCTTGACTCAACAACTCTAAACTTTCCTCGAGAAGGGAGGGTGTTGGTGATGAAGTTGATGCCTGAAATTGAGGAAGATGCTATTAGCCACACGTTTGAGGGAGATGAGAGAGGAAATTTTCAACTTACCATTTGAACGAAATTATGTTTAAGGTTGATACTTCAACAAGATAGAGACTTCACTCAAATTTGGAATTCACTAAAGAGCAGTTCACTTGTACGCCTCAAATACAGAATTCGTCAGAGAACAGTTCACTTATGCGTCTCAAAGACAGAGTGAAATGATACGGATGTCACTTTGCTTATATACTTTCATTCTCTTCATTCATTGGATGTTCATTCTGATTGGCTGCTTGTGTATACTTAAGAATTAGAAAACATTTCAAAGTCATTATTCACAGTCAACATGACAAGCCCTCTAACAACATCAAACACAAAATTCTCTTCTCCATGCTCAACACCAAAGGCGCTCGTTACACCAAATGCACCAAGAAAGGCGAAGGTGGAGAAGGTGTACCGACTGGACAATATACGAAAGTTATCATTACCAGCGGACGAGGAAGAGGAGAGTGTATGTGAGAAGGAGTGTCCCGACTTAACAGGCGTGAGGTGGAAGTATCTCCAGTACGATACTGACGATGTGATGGAGATCACCAGCACGAAATTCCTCCACCAATTATGGGAGTGGTACACCCCTAACTCCCAGCCACGAACTATGGCAGAGTGGGAGTATATCGACAAAGTGAGGCTCGCAGTGGAAGAACGATTAAAGCAACTGAACTGTTTTTGTGATCTATGTGAAGCCAGACTCTGGGACGATATTGACGATGAAGACCTTTTGGAAATACATGCCATAATAAATTTTTATTTCATATTATCTTTGCTTTCATACTGACTTACTTGAACGGGACTTCAGTGGATGATTTAACCATGTATACATTTTCATTTGGAAATAGTAGCACGCTTAGTCTAACTTGTAAATCTTAAAACATTTCATATGGACGATGATGATAGATGAAATAGTGTCAAATAAAATTAAGATAGCTTACACTTCTGATACAGGGATAGCAATCGACTGCGATCCATGTGTAAAGAGCTTGTTAGACTACGGATGGGGTTAAGTGGATGATTTAACCATGTATACATTTTCATTTGGAAATAGTAGCACGCTTAGTCTAACTTGTAAATCTTAAAACATTTCATATGGACGATGATGATAGATGAAATAGTGTCAAATAAAATTAAGATAGCTTACACTTCTGATACAGGGATAGCAATCGACTGCGATCCATGTGTAAAGAGCTTGTTAGACTACGGATGGGGTTAAGTGGATGATTTAACCATGTATACATTTTCATTTGGAAATAGTAGCACGCTTAGTCTAACTTGTAAATCTTAAAACATTTCATATGGACGATGATGATAGATGAAATAGTGTCAAATAAAATTAAGATAGCTTACACTTCTGATACAGGGATAGCAATCGACTGCGATCCATGTGTAAAGAGCTTGTTAGACTACGGATGGGGTTAAGTGGATGATTTAACCATGTATACATTTTCATTTGGAAATAGTAGCACGCTTAGTCTAACTTGTAAATCTTAAAACATTTCATATGGACGATGATGATAGATGAAATAGTGTCAAATAAAATTAAGATAGCTTACACTTCTGATACAGGGATAGCAATCGACTGCGATCCATGTGTAAAGAGCTTGTTAGACTACGGAAGAGAGAAGTGTGTTATGTTGCGTGTGGCGCGTGAGTGTCCTCCCATTTCATTCCATTCATTATTTTTCTTCCCCTCTGCATTCCATATCCGAGGATATGTGGCGGGCTTGGGACCGCTTTAGCTGCATTAGAAGGTTGGCCCTTAAAAGAGCCCATGGGTCGTTCTCCGTCCACCGACACTCCTCTCACTTCTGCAAAAACTCTGAAAGAAAAAGAATAGGAGATTAGATGAGCTACAAAAATGATCATGTTGAGGAAGCTTACTGGGAACTTTCTTCCGAACTTTTCGGACGACGAAGTCTTCAAGCTGACCGGTAATGTCCGTACTCATGTGGAGACATCGGACTCCGTCGCCCTCATAACACTGTTGGGTCACGTTGGGGTCGTCGGTGATGGTTGGGGCGTCGCATACATTATTCTCAAAGAGGGGAAGATGGACGTCATACACTCTCCTTTTTCGACACTTCAAACGCTCATGCAGTCGCTCCACTTCACCCGTCAACCTCTTATTAATAACCTTCACCTCCTCCGTCTCCTTCACCACGCTTCGCATCCGCTCTATCTCTTCATCCTTCCTCGACACACTCGCCTGCAAACTCTCCACCAAACCTGCCTTCAACATCAACTCGCTCCTTTCCGCCATCCATTCCTTCTCCTTCTTTCTCAAGCTCTCCAACTCTTCCCTCGTTGCCCTATACCCCTCAACCTTCACCTTCAGCTCTTCATTCTCCTTCAAAACTTTTCTATTATTACTTTCCAAAGCCATCACACGATCCTTCATTCTCACAAATACCTCCGTATCATACGCCTCTTGCTGCCGTGGCGATGACGCTGCCATCGGCTTAGCCACTTCCTCCCCCTCCCACTCTTCCTTCAAATCCGCTATGTCCCCAAACAAATCTTCCATCACCGCATCCAAATCAACATCATCCTTCTTCTTCATTTTCGCTCTCAACTCAACTTCCTCACTCGAACTCCCATCACTCGAAATCACATCACTCGCATTCCTCACCACTTTCTCCCCAATCACGTCCTGAATCGTTGCCACCGCCTTTCTCACCTCTTCCCTTTCCAACAACTCTCCCTCAAACCATGCCTTGAACCCCTTCTCTGCGATGTTCCCACTCTCACACTGCAAATGCGCCTTCATAAATTCCTTCTCATCCCCCATCACAGATTTCCGACAAGACACACACAACCTCAACATCACTTTCCTCTCATGGCCCATCGTCCCCTCTTTTTCTTTTAAATGTTTCTTCAGTTCGCTACCTCTGGCAATCTTGCCACAACTACACTTGCCCACCAACATCTTTGCGTTATTCGGTTTTGTCATGATAATTCTGTAAAGATAGAGTAAAATTTGATAGCAAGTGTTTATAGGATACTACTTGCTGATCTGCATTGAAAGACTAAGTCACCAAACATTTGATAGCAAGTCAGCAACCGTTTGGGTGTTAAGCTCTTGAATCCGTTACAGGCATTACTCAGAGGGGATCTTATCCCAGCTCCAAGGCCTCGACCCACAAATCCAACCTCGATCGGACAGAGCGTGCGTCATATCACTGTGTTGGTATCCGGGCCCCAGTTTTGACATGAAAACCGGTGGAGTTATTTACAAGAGGAAACGACCCAAGTCACAGAGACTCATAAACGACTGCTTTTTATTCAAAAACTTTAATTATTATCATTAAATATGAATTTAAATTTTTCAGTATTTTAGTACTACTCATAAAACGTTTATAAGTAGTCTGTCACCTTCAGCATAGCAAACGCTGTCGAATGTTTTTTGAATCAAGTCTAAAGGACTTGTAGAAGCAAAGTTATAGCCGTTTGAAGATTTCGGCCTACTATCATCAAATGGTCAGTCATGCTATACTGACTAACCTATAAGTCTGACACCTTAGCTGATATCAGCAATGTAAAGTCAAAAGTCCGATATCGGACCTCAAGAGAAACGACTTACCTGTAGTCAGTTTCTCAACTTAGTGAAATTCCTCTCCCGATCCCGTTCTTATATACCCTGTGAATATGCAATCGATAAGAGGGGGGGGGACGTCAGTGAAATTTCAAAATTTGATGAATAATGTTTTGGTGACGGTCCCAGGTCGAAATTCCACACTTTGGAAAATTTTCAAATTTTTACCCATACAAAGCCACTCTGACACTTAGGATTTTTTCAGGTGAGCGAGCTCCGACCTAAAATCTTGTAACCGCTCTAGCTTTTGAACGAAGACAGATAGGAACAAGCCGATTCTTTCACTGAATTTGTCTCACTCTTAGCTTTCAAACGAGCTATCGCACGACAAAATCCGTCCACTGGAAGCCAAAATCGAAGCAAGCTGTCCAGAGGGGGGGGGACGTCAGTGAAATTTCAAAATTTGATGAAAAATGTTTTGGTGACGGTCCCAGGTCGAAATTCCACACTTTGGAAAATTTTCAAATTTTTACCCATACAAAGCCACTCTGACACTTAGGATTTTTTCAGGTGAGCGAGCTCCGACCTAAAATCTTGTAACCGCTCTAGCTTTTGAACGAAGACAGATAGGAACAAGCCGATTCTTTCACTGAATTTGTCTCACTCTTAGCTTTCAAACGAGCTATCGCACGACAAAATCCGTCCACTGGAAGCCAAAATCGAAGCAAGCTGTCCAGAGGGGGGGGGACGTCAGTGAAATTTCAAAATTTGATGAAAAATGATTTGGTGACGGTCCCAGGTCGAAATTCCACACTTTGGAAAATTTTCAAAATTTTACCCATACAAAGTCACTCTGACACTTAGGATTTTTTCAGGTGAGCGAGCTCCGACCTAAGATCTTGTAACCGCTCTAACTTTTGAACGAAGACAGATAGGAACAAGCCGATTCTTTCACTGAATTTGTCTCACTCTTAGCTTTCAAACGAGCTATCGCACGACAAAATCCGTCCACTGGAAGCCAAAATCGAAGCAAGCTGTCCAGAGGGGGGGGTGACGTCAGTGAAATTTCAAAATTTGATGAAAAATGTTTTGGTGACGGTCCCAGGTCGAAATTCCACACTTTGGAAAATTTTCAAATTTTTACCCATACAAAGCCACTCTGACACTTAGGATTTTTTCAGGTGAGCGAGCTCCGACCTAAAATCTTGTAACCGCTCTAACTTTTGAACGAAGACAGATAGGAACAAGCCGATTCTTTCACTGAATTTGTCTCACTCTGAGCTTTCAAACGAGCTATCGCACGACAAAATCCGTCCACTGGAAGCCAAAATCGAAGCAAGCTGTCCAGAGGGGGGGGACGTCAGCGAAAATTTTTCTCTCCGATTGACTTGAAACTCACCATACCGATGCAGAATTTCACGCTGAATCCGAATCTGGCCTCCGTTTTCTCATCCGATGCTTCGTTTTGGCTCTACAGTAGGCAGCCATCGCAAAAATTCTAACTCTGTCGTTTTTTCGAAAAATGTTGAAAATTTTTTCTCTCCGATTGACTTGAAACTCACCATACAGATAGAGAATTTCACGCTGATTCCAAATCTGAAATCCGTTTTCTCATCCGATGCTTCGTTTGGGCGCTACACACCAAAACGTGCCAAATTCTAACTCTGTCGTTTTTCACGAATGTCCCAAAATCTTAAATGGCGTCTCACATCTAAACGAAGACAGATAGGAACAAGCCGATTCTTTCACTGAATTTGTCTCACTCTTAGCTTTCAAACGAGCTATCGCACGACAAAATCCGTCCACTAGAAGCCAAAATCGAAGCAAGGTGTCCAGAGGGGGGGGGACATCAGCGAAAATTTTTTTCTCTCCGATTGACTTGAAACTCACCATACCGATGCAGAATTTCACGCTGAATCCGAATCTGGCCTCCGTTTTCCCATCCGATGCTTCGTTTGGGCGCTACACACCAAAACGTCCCAAATTTTAACTCTGTTAAAATTTTGAAGAAAAATTTTTTCTCGCCGATTGAGCTGGAAATCACACCACAGATGCAGAATTTTACGCTGAATCCGAATCTGGCAGCCATTTCACCATCCACGACAACCTAGACGGTCGCCCACGTCAACCTGGACGGTCGCCCACGTCAACCTAGACGGTCGCCCACGTCAACCAGGCGGTCGGACCAACTCACCCGAGTCTCACACTCTGTCGTTGCAGAGGGGGGGGGAGTCAGCGAACATGTTGTGAACGTGAACCCACCTGGCCGGCACACCACGACAGACCACAACCTCTGTCGTTCCAGAGGGGGGGGACTCAGACCCGAAGCACCACGGCGGCCGACCACGACACTCTGCCGTTCCAGAGGGGGGGGGCGCCGGTCGAGTTTTTGTCACTTGCTTACTACTCAGGTTCGCGGGAAAGGTCATGGCCTCCATTTTTTGGGATTCGAAGGGAGTTTTATTGTTGGACTTCCTAGAGACTGGTCGGACAATTACGCTCATTTGTTGCAGGAGTTACGAGTGCAGATCAAGATCAAGCGGAGAGGGAAGCTCACGAAAGGCGTGCTCTTCCATCAAGACAATGCACCTGCTCACACCTCCGCTACCGCCATGTCTGCCATCCAAGGTTGTGGGTTTGACATCATTTCCCATTCACATTCTCCTGATCTGGCACTATCCGACTTTCATCTCTTCCCAAAAATGAAATTGGAGCTCAGTGGTCAGCACTTCGCATCCAACAGTGACGTCATGGAGGCCGTTGAGGAGTATCCCAATTGGCTTTAAAGACTCACACTTCTATAAGCAAGGGATCCGCGCATTGCAGCACCGTTGGGCTAAGTGCGTTGATTGTAGTTGCGATTATGTCGAAAAATAAATATGTATCGTATGCGAAATATGCTTTTTTCTATATCAGGCCGCGAACTTTTCAATCACCTCTCGTATTTCAAGCTTTGCATGCACTAAGAGCATGGATCCCTCCTATGTTTGTGAAATTTCATCGATTCCTGACAAAATTTCTGGTTTCATCATCCATATGAAATTTTTGAGAATATTCAAATTCTCTGGTCGAAAAAACGGATAAAAATATTTTTAAATCAATATTGTAACGTCATCAAACTGAATTTTCTTCACGGATTTATAAGCTAGCACACTAGAGGATTCGTTTGGTGCAAAACGTTTAATGGAAGAATCAATATTCTTCGAGAAAAGGTACCTCGGTCAGAGGACATTTTCTTCATTGGACAATGGAAACCCAGTGAAAATTCAATGATTAATATTGATTATAACATTTAAAATTAGACTGTCTTAAAGAGCTGATCTTCTTCTTTCAGATGATATAAATATTAGTGGGTGTATTTGAATGTACCGGTAGCTGATCGAAAGTCAGTGTTGAAGTGAGATTGCTGCAACTTTGGACATGCCTTTTTGGTCTTTTTTCGGCAAAAAACGGCAACTTGTGAAGAAGGTCTTGGCTTTGTGACTCTTTAAAAACCATGCCATTAGATGAGATCTTTACGGTTCGATTAAAAAAAAACTATTGAAATCGGTTCAGAAATATGAATTTTACAAATCAAAGACACATTTTCGTCAAATGTTGTGGAATAAATTGGATTTACCCTGCTGTCCTGTACTTTTGTTTGTCGGATATAGTTGATATCAAGAAAGTGACAGCTATATCCACGAGGATAAATAATTTGCTTGTATTATATTACTTCGGGTCTAGGTATAGGCCAGAGTCCTATCAATTGATAGGACTCCGACCCCAGCAAAAATGATAAGACTCCGACTCCGCATCCCTGGATGCTGGTATTGCATAAGAATTTAATAACTTCTAGAGTTTCGAAGCCGGACTATTAGAAAAAGATCGGTCATCGTCAAAGGGTTATCAAAAACTTGCATCCGAACAGAAACTTGGTAGACTCTCTGACTCTGCAGACGCTCCTCAGATTCGTAGCAAACATAGGTGAGATGTAGGCCTACGCATTCTCCGAAAGTCGAGTTGTCAGCCTCATTTCCTGCAATAGCTCGTGCTGCCGCTTGGACGATATTCAGTCACTAGTTTAGTTGTCAAGCCTCATAATATTCATTAGTCAAGTGAAACAATTGGATTTTTCCAAATTGAACCAAAATTCTTTTCATATCAAAAGCAGTTCTTCAGAAGCAGCCTATTCTATTGAAAATGAGTCCCTTATAAAAAAATCAGAGAAATATTATTAAGAATCATATTGTGCTTTTATAAAAGTAGGTGGCATTAAATTTTAGGCAAGAATGCATGTGCTGTTTACCAAGAGCTTTTCGCCTGACGGTTGGGTTTTTGGGGGTTAAGTGGGCGATTTTAAATGCAGATAAATGATTCCCAGTAGGTTATATTGAGAGGAGATGAAGGTCATTAGCATTTGTGAGGCAACTATTACCTAACGTGATGATACACTTGCATTCGTTCCATACACCGTCAATCACTTTATCTCGCTAAGGGAATGAATCCAATTAGGGGCCTACATACAAGGCTTCAAGGCGGAGCGGTATTTTCTGTCGGCTTCGGCAGTTACGTCGGAGGGCTCGATTCTATAGTACAAATCATAGTAGGCCTACTTCTTCTAACACAATATTTCCTGGAATGACAAGAAAAGAATCCTTGTTCGCTATTTCAGGATCATTTTTTTGGCAAGTTAGTAGTAATCCCATTAAAGACGCAAGCCCGGTGCGGTGCAGTGATGAGTCATCATGCTGACTCAGCCCCCACCACCACCCTCTGGAAGGAAGGTGAGGGAGTTCGTCAAGGATGTGCTGGGAGGAATGGGTCCGTGAGGAGGAAACGGGTCCCCCATCCCCACCCCCACCCCCTCCTGTCACACTTCCACCTTTGGTTGTAGAGATGGTAGAAAGTCGTGCCATAGCTCATTTGAAAGCTGAGAATGAGAAAAAGGCAGTGAAAAGCTCAGTTTGGACTCATTTTCTTGGGTTTAGGGAGGAAAATGGCAGGAAACTGTCAGAGTTGGAAAAAGTCAGGTTTTGGTGGTTTTGGGATGAGAAAAGTC
This sequence comes from Prostheceraeus crozeri, assembly GCA_907163375.1. NCBI lineage: Eukaryota > Metazoa > Platyhelminthes > Polycladida > Euryleptidae > Prostheceraeus > Prostheceraeus crozeri. The sequence goes on from CAJQUW010000760.1 coordinate 610,977, forward strand.
GTTTTTCGGGCAGAAGGAGTGCTTGGATGGGAAAATGGAGTGGAAATTCGGACGTTTTGGTCAAAGTTGGGTCTAGGAACGTCTTTCCAACTCAATCGGAGAGAAAAAGTTCTGACCCCCACCCCCACCCCACCCCCTCCTGTCACACTTCCACCTTTGGTTGTAGAGATGGTAGAAAGTCGTGCCATAGCTCATTTGAAATCTGAGAATGAGAAAAAGGCAGTGAAAAGCTCAGTATGGACTCATTTTCTTGGGTTTAGGGAGGAAAATGGCAGGAAACTGTCAGAGTTGGAAAAAGTCAGGTTTTGGTGGTTTTGGGATGAGAAAAGTCGTTTTTCGGGCAGAAGGAGTGCTTGGATGGGAAAATGGAGTGCAAATTCGGACGTTTTGATCAAAGTTGGGTCTAGGAACATCTTCCCAACTCAATCGGAGAGAAAAAGTTCTGACCCTCACCCCCACCCCCACCCCCACCCCCTTGGCAGCGATCTTCTAACTTTGGTTGTAGAGATGGTAGAAAGTCGTGCCATAGCTCATTTGAAATCTGAGAATGAGAAAAAGGCAGTGGAAAGCTCAGTTTGGACTCATTTTCTTGGGTTTAGGGAGGAAAATGGCAGGAAACTGTCAGAGTTGGATAAAGTCAGGTTTTGGAGGTTTTGGGATGAGAAAAGTCGTTTTTCAGGCAGAAGGAGTGCTCGGATGGGAAAATGGAGTGCAAATTCGGACGTTTTGGTCAAAGTTGGGTCTAGGAACATCCTCCCAACTCAATCGGAGAGAGAAAGTTGATGATGGGTATTACGTCATCAGCTGATTGCCACACACTATATAAGTGGAAACTCGGCTTGTGGAAATCAGTTCTCCTCCCGACTGGGTTGGGGTAGGTGAACTCTGGAGCTCCGATGATAGCATTGGAAATCTGAAAAACTGGGTTTCTGTAAGAAACCGACTTAGAAAATTTCATTGCTGATATCAGCTAAGGCGTCAGACTTAGAGGTTAGCCAGGATATGGCCTTTGTCTCCAGGCCATAAAAGACTCCAAAACTTTAAAGGCTTGTAACTTTGCTTCTACAAGTCCTTTTGACTTGATTCAAAAAAGGTTCGGTCGCTATTGACCTGCCCTAAGTGATAGACTACTTATAAAATTTCATAAGTAGTGCTAAAAAGTTGAAAAATTTAAATTCACTAGAATTGGAAGTTTTCTGGGGTTTTCGACCCTGCTGAAGTCAACTAGATGATTTTTAATGATGTCTGAGCCAGTCTTCTCATCTTGCAAGCGGCTTTTCACTGAAAGCGAGCAAGACACGGAGAGTTTTGCTGTAATATTCCACTGACAGGGTGTTCCTTCGGGACGGCGGACGATGCCGTAGTGATAAGTGTGGCAAGGGAGTGTGTCATAGTTTAGACCGTAACCGCTGGGACAACTCATGTCTCATGTTGGGCATTTGACACAGTTCTCAACGTAGCACTTTGAACGCCAATCGGTTGAGTCTTAGCTATCTTGTCATGGGTGGCCTCTAAACATCTCCATTGCAAAACGCTGGTGAATCAAGCTCTCTACGGCTGGCTATCAAGCTACTATCAAAGTCTGTCAACCTCTTACCAACTCCACCGGTTTTCATGTCTGGCGATCAAGTCATGGACGGTGCACGATTTTCGGTGTGATACTTCCTGTGGGTGATTTCGAGACAGCGGTGAAGTTCGTAGCTGCACGGGACGTGGGCAATGGTAAATTTGCCCACATAGGTATCCTTGTGAAACCTCTCTGCGTCATGTTTGCAATTTTTCGTCTCCGTGATAGAGACAAGCAGAACTGATGAATGGAATGAAGGGAGAACATTCATGCGCACACGCAACACATCACAGACTTCTCTCTTTGCTAGTGAACAAGCTCTTGTCAGTGTCGTCAGAAACTTTATCATGTCGTACAAAAGTTTTATTACTACACAGGTTGATGTATAGTTAGAAAGTTTGATCATGACGTTTATTCGTAAGTCTAGTCAGAAACTTCATCATGTTGTACAAAGGTTTTACTGCAGCACAGGTTGATGTATAGTTAGAAAATTTGATCATTGTAGTTGTATTCGTAAGTCTAATCAGAAAGTGTATCATGAAATGCAAGCGTTAGTGTAGTCAACTAGTATTACTGCGACACATGTATGTGAAAATAAAGTTTGATCATTGACGTTTTTTATTCGTAAGTCTAGTCAGAAACTGTAACATGGTTTGTAAAAGCAAAGTTAGTGTAGTCAAGTAGTTTTACTGTGACACATGTTTGTAAAAGTAAAGTTTGATCATTGAAGTTGTATTCGTGTCATGTTTTGTAAAAAGTTTTACTGCTACACAGGTTGATGTATAGTTAGAAAGTTTGATCATGACGTTTATTCGTAAGTCTAGTCAGAAACTTCATCATGTTGTACAAAGGTTTTACTGCAGCACAGGTTGATGTGTAGTTAGAAAATTTGATCATTGTAGTTGTATTCGCAAGTCTAATCAGAAAGTGTATCATGGCTTGCAAAGTTAGTGTAGTCAAATAATTTTACTGTGACACCCGTTCGAGAGAGTAAAGTCTGATCATTGAAGTTGTATTTGTGAGTGTCGTCAGAAAGTTTATCATGGTTTGTCAAAGTTTTTATTGCACCACAGTTGATGTATAGTTAGAAAAGTTTGATCATGGCGTTTTATGAAACACACATGTCATAAAATGTAAGCGTTAGTGTAGTCAACTAGTTTTACAGCAACACACGTTTGTGAAAATAAAGTTTGATCATTGACGTTGTATGACTGACCGAACTCACAGCAGCACTAGAAAGTTTTAGAAGGTTTTACTGCACAGTGTAGATTGTCTTGTAACTTACTTTCACAGTGTTAAAAGTTTTATTGGAGACAGTTGCGAAATGTTTCCCTATTAGAAAAATTCATGGCTGTTAGATTCGCTTCATCAGGTTTACTAAAAGCAGTTTTCTATTGCAATGAGAGTTTAGAATGTTATATGAAAACAGTGTTCGCCACAGCACTAGAAAGTTTAGCACAACACAAGTGTCATGAAAAATACTTTATTTGGTCTTTGATTCAACATCATTGAAACCCACTTTACTAATAGCAATGACAATATGCTTTATTTTATTCAGAAGCAAATGATCGCCATAACCATGAAAGTTGTCCATACGAGAAATAATCTTCCGCAGATGTCGTGTATAAAACTCAGAAGCATCAGTAACATATTCTTGTCCATAGGAACGAAATTGAAAATCAACACTTTCCGCTACTTCACCTTCTGGAAAATGAATGTAATTGACATGTGCAGTTAAATGAGCCTTGATGAGACTGTCTTTGAAATAAGATATCAACTCCGTAAATATTTTTCGTGTGTAGTCTAAACATGCTTCCAATTCTGTCTCCTCCCTTTGAAACTCAAGGATGTAATCTTGTATTAAGCCTCCGAAGCACTCTTGATGAAAACGAATCGTGCAATCATCATGTTTCAATGTATTGACTTCAGGTGCCATGGTTGAGTCTATTGCTAAACAACATTTTTGCCTAACGCGATTTCAATAACGCGTTACAAATGTGCGTGCGCACATCGGGAACTCTAGCTCGTCTGTGATTGGACGAGAGGTCTGATCCATTCACCGCTTAGGAAAATCTTATAAAAGGCAGTGCACCAGCTCTGCTCTTCACATTTATCTTTCACAAGGTGAGTGTCGGTGAGCTCCTGCTATCAGGTTGTTTTGACTTGCTATCAAGTTGAATAGTCTCTTGCTATCACATCTTCTGCTCATAAAACATATCATCGCTGTATTACCTCCTTTGCTCGAGCGTTCCTTCGGGACGGCGGGTACTGCCGTAGAGGAATTGCGTTGCACGGGCTGTTCGTCGTTTGTTAGACCGAAACCTCTGAGCCGTTGCTCATGTTGGGCGTTCGACTTCATACTCAACGTGACGCTTTCTCTCGCCAGGTCAGAGTACTTTAGCCATTCGACAAAGGTTAGTCTTTATGATATGGAGTAGAGGGAAATGTAATTCATTAGATGTCACATCAATCATTATTCCCAAACGTTGACTAGGCAAATGAAACGATTCTCATCTTTCCTTTTCAGTGATTGAAGTCTTACTTATCTATCATTGATCATCTACAATCGACTATCTACCATGGAGTTTGCAAAAATTGAGAACTACCGCATTGCTGTCGAGATGGAAAAGGCCACCATCGAGCAATGTAAGTATTTGTAACAAGGTTGACTCTATTACTAACATCATTAGTGTAGTCATCCTCATTAAAATCAAGAGCCCCTCCCTTATTTTGTTCATGTTAAAGCCGAATCCAAATTTTACCTCTGCTTATCTTTGCCGTCATTCTTTTTCAGTACATGAATGCATTCGTAATGGGGAACCCGTCCCCCAAGGAGCAATCGGGCAAGCCTATGAGCGGTTCGGAAACTGTAAGTATCCTCACCTATGAGAGTTGGAATGTCATGTTTTAGCACTTCTGTATCCGTATAGCTTACTCTCTATCATTATTATCTCCGCAACCTCTAATCTAATCTCTCTTTTCTCTCTACAGATATGGCGAAGAAGAAGAAGTGGGAGGAAGCCGCGAGGCGGAAATACCGCGAGGAATTTCCGGCCCTACCTTCCCGCTCACCTACCTCCGCCCAAGCTGCGACCCCTTTCTCGGGCATCGTTATCGCCTCACCTCCACCGCCACCAGCTCCGGTACCTGCGCCCGTCCCAGCTCCGGTACCTGCTCCTCGCCATCACGTCCCTCCGACACCAAAGCCCAGGACCCTTCCACCCTCGGCTCGTGTCCCACTCCTGCCTCCTCCGCGTTCATCCTTGCTGCCGGAATTACAGTCTTTAGATGGTAAGTAATCGTGATTGGGAAATAGGGGGTTGAGACTTCAAACTTGAAATGTTGATCATGTTACTAATCTCTTTTCTCTTTTTCTCAGCAGATATGGCGGCCTACATCCTGGACGGTGACGTTCCCTCCCGTCCCATCGTCATCCCAGCATCGCCACCACTACCCGCAGCGGCCGACTTCCCCCTCCTCTCCATCAAGTCGGTGGAGAGATTGTTGGGGGAGCAGGAAATGGAGTTGGAGATCGTCGGAGAGGAGAGGGAGATTGCAATCGAGGAGGAAGGTGTGAGGGAGAGAGAAGGACCTACGGCTCGACAGCTCAGCTGTACGGACTGCGGGCAGGTCTTCGCGAGGCCATTCTGCCTTCGGTGACACCGGCATTCTCGCTTCCCAAAAGCGAAGGGAGAACTGGAGAAGACACGCCGACCGATCCCTCAACGGCCCAAGTGTGAAGGTTGTGGACGCACGTTCTACAACAACACCAACTTGCGAGTCCACATCGAAGGCGGTTCCTGTGGCAGTGTGAGGCAACCACCGACAACAACAGGTAGGAAGCATCCTTCATCGCACGTCGGCTTTTCCTGTTCTTCGTGTCAGAAGACCTTTCCTACAGAGTTTGTTCTTTCTTCGCACACACTCTGTCACACTCATTCCACTGAGCTTTACACTGACAACAACGTCACTCTAAGGCTGAGCAAGTTTTCCCTTGAGAGGCTCGTTCGCGATTATGAGTTAGAAAGCTCTGAAGCTGTGCAGGACATTCATCCTTTCTTGATGAATAACATAGGCTTAATTCATCAAATGTTGGCGAGTTTAGATAGATTTTTACTTAAGGGCATGTTCTATCTCACTGCTCGTTTCAATAAGGTAGACAGTAGCACGGGAGAAGTAGAGTCCACTGTGACCATTAGGATAGCCTCCTGTGGTGCTGATCTCATAGGTGATGCAAACGAGTGGGTTAGAGACATGTGACCTATCTCGTCAGCAATTTAAATAAATTTAATGAAAGAGACAGCGGTCTGGTTTTTGATGGGATAGAGAAGGTAGACATCAAAATAAATCTTTTAGAAAATTTACAAGGGAGTGGTTGTTTCACCCTCCCCAAAGCACTGGCTGACAAAAAGGCTGTCATCAATGTAGAATGTCAGTCCCAGTTTTCAAGTATGCCGTCCTCTCCATTCTTCACTATAATGATATAGGTAAGCATCGTCAAAGAGTCACCAAGTATCGTGAATGGGAGGATGAGCTTAAGTTTGACGGGTTAGATGTCAACACATTAGACTTTAAAGGCATCGCCCAATTTGAAAAATTGAATAACATTAAGATTGTCGTCCATCTCTGGGAAAAAGGTCTGAAGGGCGTTAGGTACAATAATCGTCAAAGTAACTTTGATCGGGTTGTCAATCTCCTCCTAGTCTATAGCGACAACCACCCAGAATGGCATTATTGTGGCATTCCTAAAATTTCAAAGTTGTATCGCCACCAACAAAGTTATGATAACAAACATTATTACTGTGATCGCTGCACACGGCGCTTTAGGTCAAAACCATTTTTTGAACAACATTACAATTGGTGCTCTCGGGGTAAACTTCAAATGGAAGTCATGTCCAAAGATAAATTTTATAGGTATGAGGAAAACGGCAATGAGCTCAGTCCCATATGTACCATCTATGTGGACATTGAATGTTACATTGAACAAGAAGACCTAAGTCATGAGCTAGCAGCCATTGCCTGTTATGAAGTTTGGCATCCATATTATAGGAACCAAAATAAAATACATGTGTGGCAAGGCGAGGAGTGCGTTGAAAACTTCCTCAACTTTTTAGATAGGAAAGCCCGTTTTCATCAACGCTATGAAACGGAGCTAACTAGGAAACCCATGTGCTTCACAGAAGCCGTTAAAATCAAATTTGATAGGACCACGGAATGTCCCCGCTGCTGTTCATCCTTTGATGATCAGCAACATAAGAAAGTGAGGGACCATTGCCATCTCAGTGGTAAATTTAGGTCTGCCTTATGCAGTAAATGCAATATGAGACTTAGGCTCAAACGGCGAACGCTCCCCGTCATCTTTCATAACTTTAAATGTTATGATGCTCACATCATCATTCGCCATGGATTCGGTAAAATGAAATCCTGGTCATCCAAAGTGATTGCACAAAGTAAGGAAAAATTTATGTGCATCACTGCCAAAGTACAAGTAGATAAGACCGCTGAGGGGAAGCCTGTCTTCTATGACATAAAGTTTCTAGACAGTTTCCAGTTTATGTCTTCTTCCTTAGCCGCGTTGGCTAATAATTTAGAAACACTTCCCCTCACTCAACATTTAAAGAAAGACTATCCCAACATAAGTGATAGTCTGATACGACGGAAAGGGGTGTTTCCTTATAGTTATTTTAGTTCAATGGATACATTGAAGGAGACATCCCTTCCGTCCATTGATAAGTTTAAAAATGATTTGACGGGTGAGGACTGTTCGCTGGATGATTATAGGCATGCAGAGCAAGCATGGTTAGAATTTGGATGTCGCACTTTTGGTGACTACATGCTTGGCTACTTAAAATTAGACGTCTATCTGTTGGCTGACGTGTTTGAGACTTTTAGGAAAGTCACATTAGAACAGGACGCCTTAGACCCCGTCCATTTTGTTAGTCTGCCGGGTCTGTCCTATCAGTCAGCCTTCAAGATGACGAAAGAGAGCATTCATTTACTGCAAGATGCAGAAATGTATACGTTATTTGAACGTGGTATAAGGGGTGGCTTGACATTTGTTAACAAACATGTTGTCAACAGCACCCAAGACATAGGATCGACCACACATTTAATGTACATAGACCAAAATACTTTGTATGGGAGTGCACTCTCCAAGCCTTTGCCACAGTCTGACTTCCAATGGGTAGAGCCCCATGACATTGAACACTTCTCCAATCCAGCACACATCATGGCACTGGGAGATGAGGCCGACATAGGTTATTTATTTGAAGTCGACCTCATCTATCCAGACTGCATTAAGAATAGGACCGCTGATTTTCCTCTCGCACCCGAATCTGGCATAGTCAGTCCAGATATGTTCTCTCCCTTTATGGAAGAACACAATAAGCAGTATGAGGCGGAAAATGACTTAAAATATAAACCCACTAGGAAGTTGTTGCTCACCCAATTGAACAAGCAGCAGTACATCGTGCACTATTCCATCCTCAAATTCTATCTAGGTATGGGGATGCAACTTGACAAAGTCCATCGCGCTATCCAGTTTAAGCAGAAGCCCTTTCTAAAACTGTATATAGAATTTAATAGCAAGAAACGGGCTGAATCCAAGAATCCTTTCGAAAAGGACTTTTTTAAATTTAAGAATAATGCCCTCTTTGGTAAAACCATGGAGGATGTAAGAAAGCGCATGGACTATCGCATCATAACTGATCCGGAAACGAGTATCAAGTTATGTCGCTCGCCGTTGTTTTGCCACCATGATGTCATTTCCGAAGACATCACTGGTTTTAAAATGTTAAAATCTAAAGTAGAACTTTGTAAGCCCATTTATGTCGGTCAAGCTGTCTTGGATCACTCCAAGTTAGAAATGTACAAGTTGTTTTACCACACCTTTAAAACTTGTCCATTGATCCAACAGGTGGAATTAGTAGGAGGTGATACGGAGAGCTTCTTCCTAGCTTTGACAACCACGAGCGAAGTCAAGCAGGAAGATATTTTAAAATATTTAGCACCCAAGTTTGATAGTTCCAACTATCCCACTGACCATCCGCTTTACTCTACCTCAAATAAAGCGAAGCTTGGCTGCTTCAAGGATGAGTGTGCCGGCAAACAGATAGAGGAGATGATCTTGCTTCGCCCCAAGATTTACTCCATGAAGCTAAAATCCTCAGAGCTTTCTATTAAAAAACGTCGAAAGGCATCTCGAAGTCAATCGTTAGAAAAATGACACATAGGGACTATCAAGATGCCTTAGATTCACTTAAAATTAAAAAAGTAGAAATGACCATTTTAAAATCACAGTCGCATCAAGTCAGAACAACTACGTTTAGGAAACGAGGTCTCTCAGCTTGGGAAGACAAGCGATGCTGGATGAGTCCTAACCACTCATTACCGTACGGCCATCCAGACACTCATCTACCTCCACCCAAGAGACAGAAACTTTCTCTTCCTCCGTCCGGCGATGTCTGATGATGAATGCTTCCTCTCTGTTGTGGTTGATGTTTTGCTTTTTACTCCATGGCGTTTTCTATGGGGCGTTGTGAGTGAGTGCCTTGTAACATGCGTCCAACTCTTGATCACTTCATATAATGACTTACATATCAACTGGTTTTCCTGTCGTTGTTTTCTCCCTGCACATGAGTGACTTTGTTTTCTCCCTGCATATCAGTGACTTTGTTTTCTCCGGTGATGTGAGCCATAAAAACTTTGTTTTCTGCTACCATCAGTATTAACTATGTGCAGTGCTATGAAAATCGGTTGTGATGATGAATAACATATCATGTACAGACTGTGTCGTTTTTCTTTTGACATACAGATGGAATTCTCACTCATTAGACAGAAGTAAAAATTTTAATCATTTTGTAAGATGGGTAGGGTTAGAAATAAAGTTGACGTTTGTAAAGTTAGAAATAAAGTTGATGATTGTAAAGTTTGAATTAATGTCAAAATCATCTCACTGTTTACAAGATAGGTAAAGTATAAAATAAGTTATAACCATATCACTGTTTGTAAAGTTAGAAATAAAGTTGACGTTTGTAAAGTTAGAAATAAAGTTGATGATTGTAAAGTTAGAAATAAAGTTGATGATTGTAAAGTTTGAATTAATGTTAAAATCATTTTACTGTTTACAAGATAGCTGAAAATTTTAAAATAAATTATAACCATATCACTGTTTGTAAGATAGGTGAAATATAAATGAAGTTAGAATGACTTCACTGTTTGTAAAGTTAGAAATAAAGTTGACGTTTGTAAAGTTTGAATTAATGTCAAAATCATTTTACTGTTTGTACAGTTTGTAAGATAGGTGAAATATAAAATGAAGTCACAACCATGTTAGAGTTTGTGAAGTTAGAAATAAAGTTGACGTTTGTAAAGTTAGAAATAAAGTTGATGATTGTAAAGTTTGAATTAATGTTAAAATCATTTCACTGTTTGTACAGTTTGTAAGATAGGTGAAATATAAAATGAAGTCATAAGTATTTCATTATTTGCAAGATAGGTAAAGTATAAAATAAAGTCAAAACGATGTTAGAGTTTGTAAGTTAACATCCTCATCAACGCATGTAACATCATGGCAATTTCTTCGGCTTAGGAAACATCAACCACTTTGCTGACTTATGTCTATAAATAGCTCTGACTCATGAAGGAGTAAGGCGCCAGTCATACGAATCTAATTAGTCTTGTTCAACCTTTTCACCGACACGTGTGTGGGCGTTATTTATCAGACAAAGCGATGGCGCCTCACGTCAGACAGCGCGACCTTTTCACCGACAAGTGTGTGGACATCATTTCATGTCTATAAATAGCGCTGACTCATCATAAAGCGAAGAACCTTGTTGATGACCTTTTCACCGACACGTGTGTGGACGATAGTTCATTGTGATGACTCATTCAAAACGCATCATGTGATTAACACGATTCTATTAACTGTGACTCATACAGATAACGCATTAAAGATTTAACAATGTCAGCTACTTTACTGATATCACGCAAACCAGTCATGATACAATGTCCGTTGTGAAACACTGCAATATGTACAGGATGCCACTTCCGAATCAGAGCAGCAGGAAAGATTTCAGTTTCATAAAATATACAATGATTACTGGTTTTAATGTTGGCTAGATTCACTAACATCTTCAATTGAACAGACACTACTATATTCTTCAATGTCAGGGGACTGAGGCGGAGATGAGGCATGAATGTTCGCATTTTCTTGACGACTTCGTAACACATGGACTGCATCACGAATTGAGAAAGGTTTCCTAGGACTTGGATTTTGCCGCAGCGAAAGATTTGAAGATTTCGACCGTTGCTCATGCGAATGACCAACATTTGCGGACGACCGCGATGATAGACTGAATCGGGAAGATGGATATGCAACTGTTCTAAATCGATGTCTCTTCTGAGATTCATTTCGCGCATGGCGTTGATGATGCGGATGGGGAGCATGACTCACAAATGACATGAGGGTGGAGCGAACTTCCCTTTTATACTTTTCCCATGAGGGTTTTGGAATTACAATGTAGCAGTGATCATTATGTAGAATCATCTCTTGAATGCGAATAAATACAATGCCGTCTCCTACGTTAATGATACGGCAAGAGTGGGATAGGATAGCGCGATGTAACCTTCGTAGATGAAAGCGTTCTAGAGTTATCTGAAGTTGACGTTTCGTATCATGAAATGTAACACACTGACTTTTCCATGATACATGGAGACATGCTGATAATTTCCACATGATTCAAACTTGAGTGAAGAAGGGTATGCCTAAGAAAGAAGGAGAGAGTCATGTTCATGTGTGGCATGGTGAGTGTAGATTTTCTTTCTTGATACGGTGGCCGTTAGGCCGTGGTCTCATAAAGACCGATGGTGCGTTCTCAGTGTGTGGAGAGTGTTACTGTAGTTGATCATCATCATCAACATGGACATCATTTTTAAAGGTGATGGAGACAAGATAGGGATTCAGCGTAAACAACCTTCCGTCCCTGCGCGGACCCATGTAGATGGTTTGAATTTTAATTTCGAAGGAGTAGAATCCTTTTCCCAAAATGGGGAGTGGTTTGCAATTGAGTAAGTCGAATTCGCTGCCCTCCTTTTCATGGATGATGAGACAGTGTCTATCCATATGCACATACATGTATCGTCTTTCCATGATGGGAACTTGTGGCCGCTTCCCATTGTGTCGAACAATTTCTTTGGGAATGGTGAGATTTTCTTTCAGGAATGTTTCAAGAGTATTGAATTGTAACCGTGTCCAATAGTCTAATGGCACAAACACGGCCACTCCATGCTTTGTTGACATAATCTTTAGATAATCTATCCATTGACTTGGAGTTTTTATGGTTACGGCTTCTCCATGATGAGTTATCTTTTGATTGAAAGCATTTTTATCCGATGGTAAAGTAAGGGAGTTCAGTGTACCCAGTGCGAGAGCAGAGGCGTTGATGGCTTCGAGCAACTGCATGGTTAGCGCAAGGACGGAAATGATTGCCATGCGATCAGTCGTCCGTTTTATAAGCAGACCTAGCTCCAATCACATGCGTTTCCCTTTTCTCGTTTTCCCTGTCTTTGTTATGTGACAAAGAGTTATCACACGTGAACTTTTGACTGCGTGGGTGGAAACCTTCCCTCTTACAAAGTCGTTCTAGTCCTCACAAAGACTTGAGTGACACGCCCTTTTAGCGAACAAAGACGCATTCATTTATCTAACAAAGATTCTGATAGTAATGCACAAAGCGCTATGACTCATGTTGTGACACGCCCCTTTTCTCGAACAAAGACGCATTCATTTATCTAACAAAGAGCCCGATAGTAATGCACAAAGCGCAATGACTCATGTTGCTCTATACACCATTACAAAATACTCAGTGAAAAGAAATCTTTATTGCATCTACACAATGTGTCGCGCATCAAACAAAGTCGTGGATGTAAACACACTCAGTTGAATCATGATATGTTTAACAACGTACGCATTTCCTTCCAACGTCTCTTCTATTCTCTCCATAATTTTCTCCATATGACGACCATAAAATTGATCACTAAGAGTAATCCATTCTGTGCAATAAGATCCAAAACGAAGTGGTTTTTGTAAATCTTTCAACTCTATATAAGCAACGAGTCTACCCTTTACATCTTGAGGTTGTAAACTCTCCATCAATCTTTTGAAGAGAGGAAGGCTTTCAGTGAGCACTACTTTCATATCATTCATCTTCATTTTAAATGTAGGTTTCCAATCTTGTAAAAATCCATCGAATCCTTGTTGATCAAGTGTCAAATGACACATGTGGTTACTTAAGGTACGATGCGCCATCATAAACGATGTAACTATAGATTTCACATTGCTTCAATGACTTCCACTATGAATAAAACAGAAATAACAATCATGTTCCACTGTAAGTTTATTCAACACCAGACAAAATTCACAAGTACAGAATACACTTCATAAAATGATCATCATTCATTCACAAGGAGCAAAAACATGTTTTACATAGACCCATGCTGTTGAAAATAATATAGATACAGTTCATAAACGTCATAGAGACTACAATGCCAGCGTGAAGAGATTTTTGCAATGTAGGTAGCTTTATTTCTAGTATTACAATGGGATGGTGGTCTGTAAAGGTGATGTCTCTCACCGAAACATATTGCCATGTCAAAAATCATTTCATCTCTAAACTTCTTTTGATCACAATGCATATGATTGTCTTGTCTTACACGATCTACCCAACATGGTAAATATAAATTATCAATGTGCAACTGAAGTGTTGTTGCTTCTCGTTCAGAATCATTTCCTAATATTTTAACAATATGAAAACCTGACAGCCACCGTTTGAAATCACTTATCAAATACGTTTCATTTACAAATCCAATATGAATCAAAATAGAAGGATCAAGTCCATGCACATGACGCCGTGACCATTCGTCTTTGTGTGGAGGACAGTAGGCAAATCTATGATATACACTAACAACAGTTTGATCACTTTCTCTCATTGCAATAGCACTCAATTCCTGCATGGGCGTTCCCTCACTGTCTATGAAGATGATAACCTACAATATCAAAAAGACTTCATTACAAAATAATACATTGAGCAGGAACTTTACAAGGATGTCTGTCCTTTACATAACAAAAGATACATACAACATGATGACAATGTTTTATTTGAACATAACGCGCAAGACCGCGTTTTCCACATTCACTACATACTAACTGATTACAATACTTAAGATTTCTCTTTGGTGGTAGCACCATCTTTCTTTGATGTGCGACGACGTTTAGGTTTAGTGGCAGGTTCTTGACACTCTTTGACACAAGAATCAATGACTTTCTCAATGTGATCAAGTCCTGTTAACTCAGGTTGATGATGAATTTGAGCAATGCGCAAATTGAGAGAAATCAAATTCCCGTCAGATTGATGAGGTCCCACATAAACAGCAGGCACCTCAATATGAAATGAATAAAAGCCTGCACCTAGCGATGACAATTCTGTTTCAACTGACTGTTCAACTGTCACTCCTGAAGTGACTTTACAATACTTGCTTTGTAAAATATAGCAGCGAGTGCCGCGATACAATGGTTTATAATAAGGAGTTTTCTTTTCTGGCCACAACTGTAATAGTTCAGTAGGAATACGAGCCTTTTGCCTCACAAAGTCTTCTAAAATGTCAAGCTGCTGACGCAACCAATTATCAATAGGGATACTCAGGTTTTGACCGCAACGATTTACTTGCGTATCCACTTTTGGTAAGTATACCGCCGGCGTTTGAAGATAGAGCCGAAAACCGTTGTAGTGGACCTGTTGTTTGTAGGTAGGATAGCCGTGAATTACCTTTTCAATTTTCGGATTCCACAGCTCGAGATGTTGAGGATTCAGTGATGTCGCAGTTGGAGTAGGATTCATGGCCATGGCAGTCTGTAACGAAAGAATACCACTAAGTACATTCATGATCATCAGAGAAAAGAAAATTGTTAGCTTAGCAGTGACATATGAGGTGGCCCTTAAGAGGACCTTTTGGAGCGTTCACAGGATTTAAAGCTTATCACCAAAGTCTAAGTCTTCGTCATCGTCCAGTAAATTAAATGTCTTGGTCTTAGGACCCGAATTGAGTTTCAATTCCCTAAAAGACTTAAAGGTAAAGCGTCTAGGTGGTGGTGGCGGTGGCGGCAATGGTTCAACAAAATAAGCTTGTACAATCATCGGCCACACACTCTCCTGCGTCTCTCTTCTAAAATGCTGGTAAGGTTTAGGCCAGACAGTCATGACACTCACTTGTAAATTTGCAAACAGGATTGATCAGACAAAGTTGAGAGGGGAGAATGGCTTCAGCAAGTCACACACGCTTTCCAAGTCAAGAGAATGAAATGAAGAAAAAATGGGGAGACGTTTTTTTCTCTCCGATTGAGTTGGGAAGATGTTCCTAGACCCAACTTTGACCAAAACGTCCGAATTTCCACTCCATTTTCCCATCCGAGCACTCCTTCTGCCCGAGAAACGACTTTTCTCATCCCAAAACCACCAAAACCTGACTTTTTCCAACTCTGACAGTTTCCTGCCATTTTCCTCCCTAAACCCAAGAAAATGAGTCCAAACTGAGCTTTCCACTGCCTTTTTCTCATTCTCAGATTTCAAATGAGCTATGGCACGACTTTCTACCATCTCTAAAACCAAAGGTGGAAGTGTGACAGGAGGGGGTGGGGGTGGGGGTAGGGGTGGGGGTGGGGTGGGGGTCAGAACTTTTTCTCTCCGATTGAGTTGGGAAGACGTTCCTAGACCCAACTTTGACCAAAACGTCCGAATTTGCACTCCATTTTCCCATCCAAGCACTCCTTCTGCCCGAAAAACGACTTTTCTAATCCCAAAACCTCCAAAACCTGACTTTTTCCAACTCTGACAGTTTCCTGCCATTTTCCTCCCTAAACCCAAGAAAATGAGTCCAAACTGAGCTTTTCACTGCCTTTTTCTCATTCTCAGATTTCAAATGAGCTATGGCACGACTTTCTACCATCTCTACAACCAAAGGTGGAAGTGTGACAGGAGGGGATGGGGGTGGGGGTGGGGGTCAGAACTTTTTCTCTCCGACTGAGTTGGGAAGATGTTCCTAGACCCAACTTTGACCAAAACGTCCGAATTTGCACTCCATTTTCCCATCCAAGCACTCCCTCTGCCCGAAAAACGACTTTTCTCATCCCAAAACCACCAAAACCTGACTTTTTCCAACTCTGACAGTTTCCTGCCATTTTCCTCCCTAAACCCAAGAAAATGAGTCCAAACTGAGCTTTTCACTGCCTTTTTCTCATTCTCAGCTTTCAAATGAGCTATGGCACGACTTTCTACCATCTCTACAACCAAAGGTGGAAGTGTGACAGGAGGGGGTGGGGGTGGGGGTGGGGGACCCGTTTCCTCCTCACGGACCCATTCCTCCCAGCACATCCTTGACGAACTCCCTCACCTTCCTTCCAGAGGGTGGTGGTGGGGGCTGAGTCAGCATTTCACATTTTGCACTTGCGTCTGGAATGTGCTTACTACTCAAGTTGGTTTTTTAACCCTTCATCTGCCAGCGAAATCCGCGTGGTTGAAGCACGTGACTCTTGCACTTGTCCTGAAGCAATTAGGCAACCCATCTGTTCTTATTTTACCGAAATCTGTATTCACACGTTGAGTGCACCAGCTGCAGGAAATTTCGCCATCTTCAAATTGAGCGAGATGTTCCCTGGGGTCTTCACTGTTGTGACGTCATGCCTAGTCGCTGTCTGATTGCTATATTATAAACTAATTGAAAGCAGACTGTGAGACGGGGTTATGCATTTCATTTAGAAAGAATAAATATATTTTTTAAGTACCCGAATCCAGTGGCGGTTAACTGCACAGTTAAACATGTACAGAACTGCATTCTGGAGCTCGCGCTTAACATGCATTATGCATTAATAGCAAGTCATCCAGTTGCGGGTCTGATCAGTCTGATGCAGACCACTGATTCATATGGTTTGTGCACGAAGGTGATTATATGAATATGACCTTTCAAAGCCTTTTTAGGAACCTGTCACGACCTGCAAATGACTTTATGCTGTTATGCATAATAAGCTAGCTCCAGAATTCAGTTTCGGCTTTCTGTCCGCCATTTTGAACTTTCAATATTTCTCGGAACAGGCTAGCCATTTGATTTGCCAATACTTACAATAGAAAAGCTGTTGATGATCAGCATAGCCACACAATGCAGTTTCGGTTTCATGTCCGCCATTTTGAATGTTCGTCAATTTCACGAAATGTGCTAATATCGCATGATCTTTTTTGACAATT
This sequence comes from Prostheceraeus crozeri, assembly GCA_907163375.1. Classification (NCBI taxonomy): domain Eukaryota; kingdom Metazoa; phylum Platyhelminthes; order Polycladida; family Euryleptidae; genus Prostheceraeus; species Prostheceraeus crozeri. The sequence goes on from CAJQUW010000760.1 coordinate 627,837, forward strand.
ATATTTGAAGAGAGAGGGTCAAATTACATAGGTAGCTGCTGACAAATTGCTTGGGAATTTTTTTAAACCAGCACCAGAATCCAGTTCTAAAGTCCACCATTTTCTCAAAAAGGACTAATCGCATGATTTTTGACAATTATATTTGAAAATTGCGGGTCAAACTACATAGAAACTGCTTGGGAATTTTTCTTAATCCAGTTCCAGAATTCAGTTTCGGTTTTAGTGTCCATCATTTTGAATTTTCTTCAAAATGGCTAGTTGCATGACTTTCGAAACTTTCATGCAAAAATAAATCAAAAACCCTCGACACACACAAACACAATGGGAAATTTTCAAACTGAAAACGCCTCTCCTGGCACATCGTGCATCGGTTCCGCTTGTTGATAACTTCCGCATTGTCCACTCCTACTTGATTTCATTCGGAGGATGCTTTCTAGAGCGATAAAGCATTTATAATGAATTTTATACCTTTGAGTCCCAGCAAGGCTTGGTTGGTTTCAAACCATCCTGATTTCAACAGGAACAGCAAGAAGACAAATTGACTGGAGTAAAAATTATAATGTAAGTTCTGCATTACATATAATGTACAAATAAATCACGCATCCACATCCAAAATAGCTGCAGCAAGAAAGTCAAGTACCATTCTCTTATTTCGCCTTTCCCAATATATTCAGAAATTTGCCTCGAGTCATTTCTTTCGCTGTAAAATAACAGAAAATGTTTTGATTAGAATTCTGTCTAATCCAATTTTGTCAAATACATTTCAAAGAAGAAAAGCTGAGCAATTTGACTGCTAATAAATAGAGAACATGAGAACGCTGTAATATAGAAATATGAGATCATCTGGGTTCATTGCTCTGACTGGACACGAATGAAAGTTGGTAATTACTTAGGATGCCGGTGACTGTGAGTGATATTCACTTATTATTTATGCTTTGGCTAATCACATGGTCACGTCGCAACTCTATCACGGTTAAAATGCGAAGTAATTGAGACAAAATCGGTTTGAAGCAGACCAACGAGAATAACAATCAATGCATTGTTGTTGTGATTATTGTTTTAAGAAATACAAGGCAAGCAAAGGACAATCGATAAAAAAACTATTACGCAATAAGCATTCACTGACCTTTGACATTATAAATATCAGGAAGTTGAAAGTCATAAGAGACTTGGTTGAATAAACCTTCCTTCTATACAAAGTGAGGGACTCACTAACTATCGAATGAATTGTTATCAAAATTGACAGCACTGCTAATAATAACCATCTAGAATTTAGTTTGGTAATGGTTGAATCGGAATCACGGTCTCTAGACCATCCTTGGTATTTAATGGAGAAAGGCAAATGCAGGCTAGCCCGGGTTGTATTCATATTGGGTTCCACAGGCGTCCAACCAATCAGTTTGCTGATGCTGTAAACTTCATCAGTCGAATCCAAGACGCATTTCTCGTACTTCATCCAGACAAGCATGGATGAATCATGGTGGCGCGGAGCAGTCATCTTCTCAAACTTAGCACGCGTTTCTGCCTCACACAATTTCTGTCTTTGATTTCCTTTCCCAAAAGCGCTCTTTCCAAATTCTGCGATTGCAAGGCACATCATAACTTAGCTATGCCACAGATCTCCAAGAATGAACCACACTCTTTCGTGAGCATTTCTCAGCAAGTATGTAATCAGTTTGTGATGAAGTATTGCCGGAATGGAGGTGAACTTTCTCTTGCTCTTGAACCAAGGGATGCGGAGTCCTTTCATTTTGATAGGACTCCGACTCCGGGTGGTAAACATATAAGCCTAGTTTTGTGAAAAATTGACTGGTAGCCTACATCATAAATTATTATAGGCTTACCTGAACCTATATTTAGTGATCATTGTATCAATTATCAATCATTTTCGACGATAGTTATCAGATGTCGCTTTCAGTTGGATGCATGCGACTCGGCTCCTCCCATCTTCTTGATGTGTGCTTCACACGGTTTTTCTCCAGTCTCTACCATGCAGGAAAATATCTCATCCTTCTCCAAAAAATATGAGTACACTTTCGATTTTAATATGCACGTTAGAGGAGCCATCACACATGATTAACGTGAGGGCAAGAGGTAGTGTTCTCAAACAAACTAGCATTTCATTTTTGTCACCGATGTGACCTTTGGTGCGTAGACGTGATCGAGGCTAGGAAGGCTTGTCTTCTCTACTAAATCACCGAGTGAAAAGACAATCCTTTTTTCACTATCACGGTTCATTCCCTCAACTATTATAAGCTTTGCATGCACTGCTGTCTCTGTACTTTTGTTTGACGGAGAAAGTTGACATTAAGACAATGACAGCTATGCACGAGAATAAATAATTTGCTTGTATTATATTACTTTGGGTCTAGGTATAGGCCGGAGTCCTATCATTTGATAGGACTCCGACCCCAGCAAAAATGATAGGACTACGGGGCTCCGACTCCGCATCCCGGTCTTGAACCACGTGTTGGCAGCGACCAGCTCTGACTGAGCACAGAATTCAATAACTCTGCAGCTCTCTTTAAAGCATACACCAATGCTGAAACCACCAAGAATCTCTTCATGTCAATCCATATTACCTCCAATATGACCGTTAAATTCACCGCCGACAATCAGAATTCTTCCGCACCAGCTAAGGTGACCTTATTTGTTAGATAGAGCTCTTCTTTCCTTTATTCAGGCCGTACAGGTTGAGGTGTATAACAGTTGATGATACGTGCCACTTGTCTCCCAATAGTTAACCATCATTCTCCATTTCTTCTTCTTTCTGCATTCAGCTCTTTCTTCATCAAAACTTCCAGTCTTTCACAACTTCCCTCTCAATGCCACCAAAATTTGCATTTCCTGCCTTGCGCTCCAATAAATCTAGCTGAGCTTCCTTCTTACCTGTTTCCTGAAGACAGCAGACAGCCATCCTCTTCTTCAATTCATCCGCCACCTCCATACTCCTCCCAACCATGTTTCCAGCATTCCATGTCCCGAAACTCAAGAAGAAGGCGATACGAGAGGCTGCAGCATTTGCTGAGGGTCTGCATCTTTGTTTTGTTGTAGGCTGGTGCCACCACAACGGCAACCTACGGGCTGGTTTGTTACCCATAATTATTTTTGCTATCTTGATATTATGGAACGAGCATTTTCAATGACCAGATGCCCCTCCTGACGTCAACCACTTTTTGTCAAGCTGGAAATCTAATAACTGTTTCAACATTAATTCGAAGTTTTCTGTGCAAAGAATCTTGGAATTTCGTATCTTTTGAAAACTCACACAAGAATGAAGTGCGCAATTCATGCTACAATATAGCATTTTGATGAAAGCGACTGGTTTTTTGTCAACAGCTATCCTATTTCCAAAGTGAACGACATTAATTCGCACTTCGCAGCATTCTATTCATTTGTCTACATGGTTCTAAGAATTCTGCATTATGCTGTGCTAATAAAACGGACTCAACTCTATTCTACTCATTCTTCATCATTTAAATCCTAGTCGGCTTTAACATAGTGGACAGCTGGCGATGCCTATCGTCCATTCCCAACGAAGACATAACTCTTTCATCCACAGAATTATATATTTTGTTTATCTGCTTCGGTTTGCTAGAAGTGTGATTAATACGAAATTGACGGCACATCGAGGAACCTATTAAGTGGGCAAAAAGGAATTCCTAATACCGTACTGAGATAGGAAAAAAGTCGTGCGTCGCTTGCGGATTAATGTGAGTTCCAGCAAAGTGCTTTGATTGTCACAATTCCTTCAGATTCGAAGAATTCAGATCATTGCGCACAGGTTTTCTCCATAATATTGGCCCTTCCGATCATTATTAAAAAAAGTAACAGGCGTACGAAAATGAGTTCACTTGATGATTTCACCATCGTTTTCTCACCATTCCTTACTGCATAGTGCATACACTAAATCGAATGTTAGCTACACGATGTGTATTTTGGTGTGTGCGAAGTGATATCACAGCACGCACGCATCTCTCACTGGCTCTGGTGTCCTCTCCTGACAGCTTATTGTTTGCCATTTCCAATAGCAAGCGATATACGAATTATCCATTCGAGAAGGAGCAAGTTGTCTAATTCTGTGATATGCCATTTCGATTTTAAGGCTACATATAACCCTTCCTTTCTAATAAACCGAAGCGCGCGCAGATGAATCTAATTCTGTGTTTTCATCCCATTTACATCGTCATTACTGAATCGTGTTTCCTAGGTTTTTAAACCTTTTCATGAGCATGCTACTTGTGCGATCATGATTATTCCTCTATTTGATATTGATGCAGTAATGCACGTAAAGACTAACTATACATTCTCAATTGTAAATATATGTGCTTGTTTGTATCTATTATTTTTATCATATCTTGAAACATGCCTTGTATTGTAAATTTCCACAACTTTGAAATAAACGTTTACTACTACTACTCACTATTTTGTCAGTAATGCTGAATTCCCTTAATAATGAGATACTGAGTTTTAAACTTTCACGCACCGCAAGATTCTCAACTCAAAATTAGGGTTAATTAGAAAATGGCTTTAATTCCACTTAACATGATAATTGCGCATCTCAAGTTTAACCCGGGCATGGCTGCAAGCTTTAAGAAGATGTGTCGATGTCGAACCTATTCCTGAAATTGGATGAAAGGTCTCTTCCCATTTTTCAACTTAGGATGTAACTCAATATTCAATTATTCTGTTTACATTGAGTTTGACTGATGAGAAAACAGAATTTCACTTTCCTAATCGAATCCGACAACGCAATATTTTTGTCTTCAAACAGTTGCCAATTCTAGAGAATTGCAGGCAGTTGAAAAGTGTTATCATGCAAAAGCAAATCATATACAAGCGTCCAGTACAAAGGCGAATCGAGACATCAAAACCAGACTTGTGAAGCGGCAGTCATTCCAAAAACAGTGGCTTAAGACAAATTTTAAGAAACTAGTAAATGTTGGCTGCAGAAGTTGCGCATTTTAGCCGACATACTGTTTTTGTGCTTCACTCTAGCCTGTTAGCCTCAAGACTTCAATACGTTCTAGCCAACCACTTAAGGAAACATGGACGATGGAGAGCACTCTCATCGCCTGAAGTCTAATGAAACATATTTTGATGAGATTCTGGAAAAATAGGACTAATGGTCAATAAATATATTCAGTAAATGTACTAAATTTTCACTATTATTTTTATTATTTTATACTACTATATTACTATTATACTAAATTTTCACTACTAAAATTTCACTAAACTCTGTCACTTTAGCAGGGGCAATTATTGACATCAAGTCCTATTTTTCCGAAACGTTAATATCAAAAAAAATTATAGAAACATATTTTGCTTACTTTCTTCGACACCAAGGTGATATGCCAAATTCTGCAGACTTTTGATCTTCTCCATCAGTTGTTGCGCTGAGAGGCTGCCGAAATCTGAAAATGCAGATGTACTATTTAAAACGCTACATTCTGTGTGCATTATCTAAGTTTGCTGCAATCAATAACTCAGGTAAACACTAGGAGACAGAGATGGAATTATATTTGAAACTAACAAGAGTCCTGATGCTCGGTCACGACTGCCCATGTGATTGTGTGGTAGATAGTTAATGCATCAAGAAATAGGTTTCAGTCGGCAGGTGCAGTGAACTGCTTTATAGTCTAGTGGTCACCATCATGGGCCGTTGCCAGTGAGGGTCATGGTTCGACAGGGTTGTGATGCAAACTTTACAATGTTTGCTGACTTCGGTGTTACATTCACATTGTGATAAAAATACTGAACATCACGGTTGAACAGCATGAAATGATGACTTATTTCAGCTCCCATACTCATGAGACGCGTTCACTTACAGTTACCACTTATACATGATGATATTTTGTTGATTTCTTCAACTATCATTGTCTCAGGTTCTTTATTATGTTCTCAGTCTGGAGAGATCCGCTTTCCTCTGGTAGTTCCACCATGTTATCGGAAGTAAGGGAGTTGGATAAGGATGTGTTTAGTCAGTGGCTCTACTAATAACCTGTGATTCAACACTTCATGGAATAGTGAAATTTAAATCATGTTACAAATTACATTCCTTAACTCATCTCATATCAATACGAAAGCAATATATTCTGACCTTGAGCGGGGTTGAGCGGGTCAGACATGCCATTATCCTAATTTTGTTTCTTTTTATCCGCTTTTCTGTGGATAACTTGTTTCAGTGACGGGTCCCAATGGAAGTACATAGATATATTTGAATTCAATATAGTCAACATTGCGCGACATGAGTCGCTCTACGACAATTGTTGATTTCACTACCACATGGTCAAAATGTTTCTACTATTATGTATAATTCCTCTGCTTATAATAGATTTGAAGATCAAACGTAAGTTTCTTCATCCAAATAAGATTTATGCATCAAGTTATTATGGACAGCGTTTCTTGTTCTGCTACTGCTGGTGCCATCAAAAAAGTGGAGGGAAATTTAAAAACGGTTGACAACCTTCTTCTATTGATATCTGGTCACTACTTTATCGGGAGGATCTTTTCCTGATACTCTAAAAGCATGATCGATCAGATGTCTGTTTCAAAAGTTAGAGTGGCTTCAGTGACAGGGCTGCAATTTTCTCTTTTTAATGTTTATCAATCCTGGTAGCCCGTAGTTAGCGAGAAGCACTGCAGGAAGCGTGAATTATCCTTACGTGACGGCCTGCAGCTATCTACTGTACGTTTATCGAGTGCACTGTGATAAAAATGTCCCCTAAGTTGACAGCCGGGAAGTAAACTTGCGCTTGAAAGACCACACCATAACCTTACCATGAATCATCTCCAGATCTTCCTTGTCTAAGTCGGTCATATACTTTGCTGGAGTTTGGAGTGACAATTCATCCTACAATGTAAGCAAATGGTGTTAAATTCTGAAAATCATCATGTGAGCTTGTATTTATGTACGTACCTGTCGGGCCGATAGAAATTCGGTAACTCCTGGGACTGAAAGACACAAATCATCCGTACACTCTCTAGTTCTTCACATTCGATTTACATGCAACTTAACATGCATCTGATATTGCTAAAAAATTGTTATATCTTCTGGAACCTTTAGGTTTACGCACTTCTGATAACCAATTAGAATTTCATCAGATGTGGCCTATTGGAACATAAAAGCTTGTTTTTTCTCCAAATGTACTTTCGGAAACCGAACATTTTTGTCGATTTCTGACCAACTATGGCATCTGAATCAATTCAAATTACGTATAGACCATTCACGAAGTACGTATGAAGTTGCAACTGACATACTCATTCATCCACAATAATAATAATAAAATCTTTATTTTAAGAGGATGACACTGGTAGTAATAGCTAATTTACAATGGTCCTCAATCAGTGTAATTATTATATGAATGAAAGGAGTAACCCGTAAACACTACTCATAATAGCTTTACAAGTAATACTGAGTTTATGTAACAAATTGTAGCTCTCAAGTCAGAAAATTGACAGATTGTCATGTCTCACAATATATTTCATGTATTCATTTATTTGGATGAGCAGCTACTGGATTTTTTCTGCTCAATTTATAGCTATTATTTTCTTGTATCTCCAAAAATCTCTATTTTAGTTGCATTCAGCGCTACAGAACTATCTCAATGCGATCAAACAAGCTCCTTACGTTGTCTATAGCCGTTTTCATGCGATTACGGATGAAAACGTATCGCTAATCAAAGTCATCTACCAACAATTTCTACCGAATTCAAATTTCAAACTCCTATTTGTAGAGCTGGCAAAAAATGACACTACTACTGGAGCGAGCATGCGCCAATTGTATTGCGCAGCAATTTTCGAATTATGGGAACATCAAAATAGGAGGGGAAGGGGTTCCAGGAGCTCCCCGGGTCTTCAAAGCTCTAAATTGCAGGGGTAAAATACGGTGAAGAACTTGCATTAAAACCACACTGAAATGCCAGAGATCGTATACAATTGAAGCAGTCAGCCTGATGTTTAAGCCAATGAGAGAACAGACTAATGAGGAATCGAATACATTAGTAAAAGATATTTCATCCAATGTTGCGATCAATTTATCGGATATTCCAGGAAGACAAAGTGATATAACATCAAAAATTTAACATTATGCTTCCTTCGGATTTCCTCGGTTCGCTACTATTCTGGAATACGATGTATAAGCCTCTTTTCCTGATGATTTGTGAATTTATTACACCATCCTATAAACTGAGGTCGAGTCGAAAAAGGAGGAGGAGGAGTATGAGTTCAAGTTATGTACCTTTTACCCTGCAGAACCTCCGGTTCCTGCTACCACCTTGACATTTCTTATTCATCTTCACGATCTTCCTTAACGCTTGCCATCTTCCAACCGCTAAATATCGAACAAGCTCTTCATCTCTGTCGACAGAGTTCAGAAAAGATTTTGCCTGTTTTTTGCTCAGCTTCATGGTCTGGATTATCGGTCGAAACTGAAAAACCTTAATTTGCTCAGTCTGCAAGCTAGACGCATCCGCTATGGTCTCATCTTTCTTTTCAAGTTGCTTAATGGTGATATCAGCATCAATCCTGAACAGTTGTTTCAGTTCTCGCTCCGTACTCAAAATTATGATGTCAACAGTAAGATATTGATGCCCCTCTGCAAACATAAATTTCGACACGATTTTTATGCTGTAAGCATTATTCGACATTGGAACTCCCTTACTGCTAAAGCACGGAACTCAACAACACTGAATGAATTTAAAAGATATATCAACTGCTACTTTGAGATGATAGATATGTGGTAGCTCGTTATAAAATAACTTTGCCTTTCCAGACGTCTTCATATCTACAATTTTCAATTGTGTCTCGGTTTACCCACACTGGGTTAAATGTTTGTCCTTTTCCTTATTTTGATATTCTACTTAAAATTGTATTACTTTTTGACAAATAAATTATTATTATTATTATCTCTCATTCACCTTCATCTTCAAGTAGTTCATCTACTTGAAATGCGTCCGTTCCACTTCCTAGCGATTCTTCTGTTCTTCTTACTCTTATTCCTCATTTTTTCCGTGAATGTCCCTCGGATCATTTCCCCCCTCGACCTCGGAATCCATTTTAGACCCTTATTCCTCATTCACCAACACAGATCAGATCGGCTAGACTGTTGACTCGAGATGGATCAGAAACTCCTACTTTATGCTCTCCCATTTTTCTATCATACTTGAGTCCATTGTATCACCTTTACAACCGACAATCTACGCCATCTTCCTGAATAGTTTGAGTGTGATCTTGGATCTTGCCTATTAAAGAATAGCAAACCATGTCTCTGCACAGTTGTTGCTAATCGAATTAAATGTATGTATATATCTCCTCAGAGATATAGGTAGAAATTACGATCCACCCCTTAAATGCACGTATTGAAAACATATAATTAGGAAGGAGTCCATGTACTTAAGCATAAACAACTTCGCGCTCCCTTACGACAATTCCAATATAGCTCCGGACAAGGATAACATTAACCCATTCGTCGAAAGCTACGTAAATAAAAAATTCTGAAACCTAAATTTTTGAATTTTATTATCTTTCTTTTTTACATGCTCTTCTTTTTATGAACCGGCCGCAATATCACAGAACACTAAAATTAACAGCTTTGCTTGAATATTTGCACATATCATTTTCGAAGTGAAAACCATAAGCCAAAGTAGAACGGAACGCTCTTTTGATAATGTGCTGCAAATGTTCCTGCGAAGTTGGCGGATTGAATAATGAATAATTGCTGCTTAATATGTTAAATTTCTTTTAATTTTTCCTTCGATAAAATTTAACAAATCAAACAGCAGAAAAGAAATCCGAATTGACCTACTTTGTTCAGGCCACAGCTCTGGAGAGGTGCGATCCAATTTCTCTTGACTTAACATTGTCTGATCAAAATCATCTGAAATACAAAAATGAACATTGCAATTGCTCAAACACGAATTTTCAATACTGTTGATACAGAACTATTGAACTGAATAAGCTGCCACATTTTCTAGAACATAACCTAAGGCATGATGAAATGACTATTGCACCACTGTCATGAAAACTCTTGAAAATATACATGTAACTTCACCACATTCATCGGTGAATCATATTTTTATCATGCTAGTCGTTTTCTATGTAGCATTTCGATGTAGTTATCACTTGAAATGATCATCAAACACTTTTTGCTAAAGTCTCATTACAGGCGTTTCATGTTAAGTGCAATCTTAAGTTACCTCTTTCGATATTCGATCGACCTTCAGAAAAGTTTAATATTAATACATACGATTAAATAATAAACCACGTAATTTCGTATAAATCTCAAAATATGACAGATGTGCATTAATGTAAGTTTATTTAAGTTGGACACTTTATTTAGCCTAACCGAATGGAGTAGAAATGTTTGAAAAATCAATATCATGTACTTCAATTATCCAATGAAATCTGCTTGATGAGAAAAGAAGAATGCTTCATAATTCTAATGAGGGAAGAATTTTCTAAGTTTGACAAATTCGCAGTGAATTACCATCGTTCTAGCCATGTAGTTCTAGCACTGCTGCAAATGAGAGCAGTGAAATAATATTGGAATGAGCAATGAAGAACGAGATAGCCGCAATTTTTCTCTAGTTTTTACCTATCCATTTCAATCAAGCAGCTATCAAAATGAGACAGTCTATTGTAGGGATTGAGCCTCAGCTTGTGAAAAAGTCGGGACTGCACCCGCGCCCGTCACTAGAACGATGCCTCTCGTCAGTCCCCGATTCTGATCTGATGGGATGCCAATTTTGTAGACGAAAATGTGCAATTTTGATAAATTTGTTGTGTATCCAGCCAAATATAGCTATTCGCTCATATCTAAATTATTTTTTTTATTGGACGGAATCGAATGAAATCCTGCTTCCTATCTTTTGTGAGTCGTGATTTTAGGGTTTCCAACAGGGGCTACAATTCGTCTCAGGTCGATTTAAGGAGAATTTATGTAAATTTACGGAACTCTCGGTAATGACGCCAAAGGACAAGAGTCGTCTCCGTTGTAAAGGGTGATTCTAGGCGCTGTAAGCTCCTAATTTTGATTGAACTACTACTATTTCTGGATGAACCTAAAATACAAAATCTACTGTGCCCTACTAGTAACACAAAATTTGAAATGAGAAATTCGTAATGAAGAATTATGACTCATTCGACTCAATGCATTACCATGCATACATGCATACAGAAATCAAATACAATTTAATCCTGACACATCAAAGTTAGCACATTGCATGATGCTTTTTACTTGAGATTAACCTTTAATTGAAAATATCACACATCATTTATGGCACACATCAAGTCATGCGGCACCTATATGAAATGTACAACCTACATGTATATGTGCGCTGCTCTGCATGCAAAAGGCACAATATTCTCTTTCTAAATGACATTGTGAAAGTGTGGCATACCAAAATGATATAGTTAATTGTGTCTTGTACGAAGAAATGAAGAAGTAGGAAGGCACAATTTCAAAGCAGGCCTAAATGAAATATGCAATTCCTGATTCCTCCATCATTCAGAAAAGTCAAGTAAAATTGCCAATAGCCCAACCCCCTACCCTTTTCATTTTATCGCATTTTTTGACGAACTCCGAAACCCAATGAAATTTTGATCGATTTACAGAAATTACGCCCCTGGTTTACAAAAATACAATATTTGAAAATATTTTTGTTTATAGGAAACTGATAAATTGATCACAAGTGTCTAAATGCCATTCTTATAACTGTAAAGCTAGACAAAGATAAAGGAGTATGAAAATCATGAATCAATAGGACATATCCAAAGATTGGCGCAATTCATCGGCAACGCTCCATTAATGGTACGACAGAATCAATCGTGCGATTGCTGAATGACCAAGAGCCGCGGGATTCTGTGAAATTGGTTTGGTACGAAAAGAAGAAAAATATTTTGATATTTCAATTCTATTAAATGGAATTATTAAATTATATTATTTATATGTCAAAGCACATCATTGAATTTCTGAATTATTCTATTGAGGGCCTATTTTCAGCGTTCGACAAAATCCCAGTGAATTGCCGTTGGTCTCGTAGTTCAATCAGCGTAGCAATCGCAGTAGATGGGTTTGCTCTTCATCACTGCTGTGAATGAGTACACCGAAACTTGATTGGAATTCACAGTGAAGAACGCGAAATATGCAATTGTCTTGTAGTCCATGTATCCATCCACTTCATCCTATTTTCCGAGTAGTGCACCAATTTATGACAATTATGCACCAATGTGTCAAGCAACTGCACTTAAGAATAATGCCATCCTTAAAAACATGTATGCATGTGTTTATCCATATAGGCCTGTATCGTTTTTGGAGTTAATTTCTCCAAAATGTTGATTTGAGTAAGCTACGGAATTCTTAATCTTTTGTAGCATGTTCTATGTAAAAATCACAACGAGAAAAGTGATGAAAAGCAACTTTAACTGTTATTAATAGAATATTTTTGGATAGTTAATATCATTTAATTGTTTGTATAACCTACACACATATGAAATATGCAATATATTTGTGATGAGTGTCAGTGTTTTGATCGGACTTTTATTTTAAGCCGAACCATGTTTAAACCGAATTGTAATATATAGGCGCTTAAACCTTCAGACAGGAAAAAGTCGAAGGACAAGTCAATATAGAACTTTATTGGGAATCTTTTAGCGAAACAACGTAACAAAGCCTTCACAGGCTTGGCATGCGAACCCATCATGCAACCCACAAGCTGCTATGCATAGTCCGTATCTCCATAGCGAAACTAATAATAGTGTCAGTGCTTTTGGAAACACGCGATGCTCCACGTTAAACAGAAGATGACAGAACTTGCGTAGCTGCGGTCAGTCGATTACCGCTATCCGCCGTGTCCACATCTGAGGGGAAACCAAGCTTTAGTGCTGACGATGCCGACAGTGAGAGCTCTTTTAGTCCATCTGAAATCCGCGATACTCCCATATTGTCCTCAAACGTTGGCACAAGAGCGGCCCAGGAAAGCGATTCCGATTTAAGCTCCGTGTTAGACTGTCTTCATCGAGGTCATCTGAACCCCCCAAACCAGCCCTCATGTCATTCGGTAGGATCACCAGGATTCGTTTTAGCCAGTTCGACCAACTTGAGTCAGAAAGTGGGATTCTCGGGCGAAAAACAAGAAATGCCTCTGTCGGTGTTACACGGTGCTCATTACCAATCTGGTCACGGTGGCCTGCGTCAAACTCGCCTTAGAATCTTTAAGAAATTTTGGTGGCCTGATAGTATGCAAGAAATCGATGACTATTGCGCTGTTGTCTTGTGTACTCAAACTAAGAGAGCAGGACGTCGCCGGGTGGCACCATTGCAACCCCCACCAAAGGGTTGCGCCAACCAGGCTGTCCATCTAGATTTAGCCGGGCCTCTAAGACTATCATCAAAAGGCAACGCTTACTTGTGCGTCATGATCGATCGGTTCACCTCCTGGATGGAAGCCCAAACAATAGCATCTGCTTTTGTTCACCAGAGGGTCTGTCGTTACGGCATACCCGAGCAACCCTATAGTGACCAAGTCCAAGAACTTTCCGGGAGCTTAATGAATTCTATATGCTCCCGCGATGATGACCTTGGGAAGGGAACTGATCATTACCTTACGAATCTATGATTGACCCCTGCTTCCGTGACCCCTCTGACCATCAGGTCCTCGCCGCCGAGATTCCTAACCAGTTGCACGCTGTTCACTCCAAGGATAGACTGTCCTATACTCGAGGTCAGCGCTAGCAGGAGGCATTTTGATGCGAAGGTTCATGGCGGTAAATTCAGAGGAGGTGATTGGGTTTTCATAAGAGGTCAACCGAAATACATATTAGACCCCTCACAATTCTTAGGCACCTACCGAGTTACCAAATGACTTTCGGAGATCCTGTATACAGTTGAGACGGCGAGAGGAGAAGAGGGCAAAGTCGTGAATCCGCGTTATCGTCAACGGGAAAGAAATGTTGATTTCAACAATCATCGACCAGTGAGATCCGGGGTTTGCACGAATACGACAAAGACGAAACGAACGTTGCGAGTGTGAATGCCCGTGTCAAGGTCGCGGTGGATGCGAGTGCCCAAGTATCTGCTTTTTTCAGATCGGTCCAAATTTTGTGGTGTAGGCGGAGTATGATGAGTGGTGAGGTTTTAATCGGATTTTTGTTTTAAGTCGAACCATGTTTAGACCGAATTGGATGTATAGTTTTGAAAGCCAAGCCTGTAATGAGCTTGCTAGCTTGAGTTCTTGTCTTTTTTGCAAAAAGATTGCCAATAAAGTTCCATTATCATGATTTGCCCTTCGACTTCTTCCTATCTAAAGGTTTAAGCGCCTATATATTACATATTCCTCAAAACAAACTGGCAAGGTATTCCAAAAACTACATTTTGGATGATAGCATATCGCCATGTGGAACCTATGCCCACATTTAATATGCTTCGGGGAAACCAGAAGTCCTACAACAAAAACACACACAAACAAACACGGATTAATGACAATGTCATTAAGAAATGCACTGTCCAACGATTCAATAATGTACCCACGTTTCACCTTGGACAGCATAAAGGATGTGCTTCTCCTCATGCCAAGCAAGATGTCTAAATTGCTTGGCACACTTGATAGTTTGTGTTCAGCGGTGATGACGACGCCTAAATAGAGCAAACCCAACGCATTTCAACTTCTCTAGGAATTCGATTGATTGTGTTGTGTTTCAGTTGAGCATTTCTGCAAATTCGTGAATACTAGAATCATCCTAGACCAAGTGGGCAACCTGGTTGTCGAGTTCTTCCGCTCTTGTTGATCTCGGAAGGCCAGGAGGTGGAGCAACGACCAAATGAGTCATTTTCCTTTCGTTGAAATCCTTCATCCATCTCTGAACTGGATGACTGGACGGAGCACGGACTCTTGAATTCTTGGTTAATTCGAGATGGGTTTCTGAATCGATCGTTCCAAGATTATGACAAATAATAGTGCAAAACGGAAAATTCATTCTATTACACTCCATTATGTCCTAGCCACTACACACATGAAATAAAGCAAAATGTTTACCCTTCTTCTACTTATGTTTACTCATGCACCAAGCTAGCGTCTTTGACATGTGAAAGTTAATCAATTCAAAGACTTTCTATTACGGCAAATTTGTATGTGACACAAGAAACAGTTCGAAAGTCCAATTATATTCTCTTGAACACACAAATTGTATCATATCGACAGGACATGAAAATGACCACCATAAATCAGAAATAATGAAAACGATGGTGCGTTTCAGTTGTGATCAGCCACTTGCTTACAGGTTTAGGAAAGATTAGCAAGCCATTTTAGTCATACTGCATGTGACGTTGTCTGTCTGTTTGAAAGAAAACAAGCAGGACTATAAAAGGCCATGCTACTCATGTTTTCGAATTGTCAAAAGCTAAGAGTCAGCTTTTGAGTCTCTTCTATGCCATTTTTTTCTTGCACGCATCAAAAGTAATCCAAAGATAAAAAATTATTTGATTTTTGGTCGCACTACATAAGCTTCTCAATTCAGGAGCATCAGCCTTCCTTACCAGACGCAAACTGCTTCTCAGCCATGTGGATCTTCAATAAGAAATAGAAACAAATTAACAGTATTCACTAAAAAAGTTCAATGAATTACACTACTTTGCATTAACAAATATACAAGTCTAATCCAAAATGAGTGCAAACTATATAAATCGATGTATTAATCATCTCCATTTATTGATGTGAGTGTCAAAATAAATCCTTATGGTGGAGCTTGTAGATTCTTTTTCGCGATGATTTCATGATCGCTTTTCAACAACGGAAATGTCATGGAAAAGGACGTGATTGTTTCTTTATGAGACAAACCATCGTCCCACATCTCTACCATCTATTTTTTTCTGCAATGGAATTCAGGGGGTGTAACAGTCTTTCTTGCTTTCCAAATTATTATGGTGAACCTCATCTCAAAGGCATTGTTTGAATCACCCTTTTCTGAATGCGAATTTGTTTTAGTATTAAAATGAAATATTGCTTCAAAAATGCGAAATTTCGTGGAAAAACAGAGAACTTTACCAAGTCTTTCTCCTATTGAATACATGACGCTAACCTTTGAAATTCCGATTCTGATTCTGTGTCAAAGTTATGCTGAAGTTGTTCTAAGAGTTCTAAGGAGTTTGAATGTGAATGCTTTGGATACGGAGAGGAGGAACATTCTTTTGAAGAAGAAAAAGTAAGGCTCGAGAGTCCGCGGTGTGCGTTTGAAAAACTGGAAAGTTTAGGAACAGGGTCAGAGCTAGAGATCTAGGGTCATAGATATAGTTATAGTTGCGTTTTCAACTGCACATAGCTGAGCTGGATGATGGGGGCAAGAAAGATAAAAGAGAAATTCGTGTTATCAGAATGTGGTGTTCTCTATTGATAAAAACCTGGCTCTTGAGAGCAGAGTGGGAAAATGTCGAATCCATTTCTGACGGAAATAGGCCAAAGAAGATAACATTCCTTAGAATGAAGTTGTTTACAGAGGAATTCGAAAAAAAATCAAGATGATTAGCATGTAGGTAACTCAATAACGAAGAGATTATTGTCATCATGGTGTCAAAAATGAATTTTGATCTAAGCTATTTCACGGATGTGAATTTCGAGAATAGATAATGTGTCCTGTAGTTCTTCAAATGTTGTGTAGATGCATGATAAATATTCGCTTAATTTTGTAGTAGGCCCACATAAATTTTAAGAATCTCTTGAGAAAGCCACTTGACGAAATAGCGAGAAATAATTAAGCTGCTCACAACTTCAATGTCCAAATCATTTAAAATAAAGGAAATGCTAATGCACCAAAGACTAATCCTTGTAGAAAACCAATACAGGAATACAGGTGAAACATGATTACTGTCCATTGAAAACCGCTTCGTCACCATCCGGTCAACCAATTTACTTGCCATACCAAAAGTCAACCAGAAACACCTGATGCACCCAATTTTGACGAAGTGACGTTGTGGGGAACATTGTGGAATACTCTTGAAAAGTCAAGACATGCAACATAGACGCAATTACTTTCAATAAATTTTGTTAGAAATTCATAGAAAAAAGGGATAGCGGCATGTTGATCTGTTTGAAAATAGACCGTGTGGAGCATGTATTAATGTCAATGCGGCTCCAAGTATTAAGCAGTTTGTTGCGAATAACCCTTTCCATGACACGAGAAAAACAATTCACGATTGTAAGATGCCTATAGTTACAAATATCCTTCTTGCGGCCTGATTTGAATGTAAGAACCACGACAACTGAGCGCCAATCATCCGGAATACTGCCGTTTGTCATCAATAGATTGAAGAGTAGTTGGAACACCCCTCAATCATGTGTTACGAAAATTCATTGTAACCATTGGTCCTCGAGCTCGATGGTTGATTGAATGTTTCATCAATTAATTTATTATTGATTGATTATTTCTCAAGAAGCGCTTGTCATAAATTTGAGAGCATATGAATGAATTTTGGAATAAAGCTGAAGTAAATGTTTAGACTTTGTCGACAAATGAGTTGTGAAATGCTGTGTTACTGCACAAGCCCAAGAAATCTATCACATCAAGGAGTCTATCACATCATCTCTTGATTCAGAAAATGCTTCGAGACAGCTTTGATCCCTATTTGGTAAACTTTGTTTTCAACTACCTAAATGGTCGATCACAGAGGGTCCGTTGGAAGTCCACTTTCAGTGAATGTAAAGTCACCACCAGTGGAGTGCCTCAGGGATCATCCATTGGGCCCTATCTGTTTGCCTACTTCTTGTCCGACTTGGTAGTTTCTCCCAGTGTGTGTATGGTGAAGTACGCCGATGATGTTTTCATATGTGGTCCAAACCCGAGCGCATTGACTGACGACTGTGTTGTTGCAACTGCCTATGATGAAGTAGCACGTTGGATGTCTAACAATAAGATGGAAATCCAAGCAAGTAAATGCCGACAGATGACTATTTCTTTGTCCCATCATCCTCATTCCAACAGTCTTATCGAAAATGTTCCATGTGTTGATGAGCTAAAAATTCTGGGGGTTACCTTTGATCAACGTCTCTCTTGGAAATCTCATGTCGAAACACTGTGCAAAAGGGCCTCGTCTAAAATGTACGTTCTTCGAACTCTGAAACCCTACCTCTCCCGAAGTGATTTATTCATGATATACTCCGCTTGTATCAGAAGTGTGCTAGAATACAGTGCTCCATTATTTGTGAACTTAGGCAAATGTGAAAGTGACCTTGTGGAAAGCGTCCAAGATCGATGTCATCGCATAATATGTGGCTCGGCCTCCTCATGTAATTGCTCTCTTTTCGTCCCACTACAATACAGACGCAATATTCTTGGTTGGAACTTATTTCAGCAGATGTCATCAGACAATAGTCATCCTATTCACGGACTACTTCTCCCCCGACTACCACACACAGGACACTTTAGAATTCCAATGGCTTCAAATCGTCTCATACAGCGCTCGTTTATTGTGACAATGTCCAAATTATATAATTCAAATTTCCATACATAACGTTTGTAGTTCGACACATCTACCTCATGCATTACTTCCCGAATGTGTTTTTTTTCTCTCAATTGACTTGTTATGCACAATACTATCTTACTGTCTCATGTTGTATCTTCATGCATTTGCCCCACGTTTCTCAATATTGGGGTTTGAGAAAATAAACGAATTATTTATTTATTTTTTTATTTTTAAATCTGCGAAGCTCATTCAAGCTTCGAAGGTATTGGAGTGTTTTGGACTGCTGAGAGTGAGACGTGGTCCACTCAATATATATAGAAATTCCGTCGCCTTTGATCGTGAAACCGAAATAATTGACTAGGTTTATAATAACAATAATGATAAATTCATTATTTAGTGAGGAGTAAATTAGTTTACGCTAAATACTGAATTTTTCGTGTTGATTTTCGCGTTATAATCTGATAAAAGTTTCAACATCCTTTTTGGTGATGCACTTATTTTGTCCGGTCACAAACCACTAAGTCATCTTAGTACAGCTTCACTCCTTTCAAATATTTGATTATTTTGTCCATTATCAGTTGGAGCAAATCAGCGGAAATATTCTGACCTGAAGGGAGGTTATCGTTCTGAAAAACACCGGTTCGTGTTGATGTTTGATAACTCCTTTGGATCGCCTGCAAGAGAAATTTGCAAAGATTCATCATTGAAAAGTTTAAACATCTTTAGAGAATCACGTGGGTCGTTGCACACTTTCTGTCATTGGAAGGAGAATCGGAAAAACAGCTATCGAGTGATATCGACTTTTATTGGTCATATATGTGTTTTCAAGGGCGCACAGCAGCTTATCATCAGTTAAAGTAACTCATGCTAAGGAAATTTGCATGCATCAAACACAATTGAAAAGAAATCACCAGCACATCGCACATGAAAGACCGAAAGACAACGATACATAGATGTTGAAGCTAATAGGTCATACCACAGAGATAAATTGCGTTGTATGTGTGTTTGGGTCCTGAGATGGCTTTCCTCAATACCGATGGTCACGGCAAGAGCTAGTCTCGAGGGGCAAGCAGACTAATTTTCCATTGAACTTAATGCAAATTCAAACCTGAATTCTGACGAACTAAAACATTGAAACCACATTAAACGTATGCAATCAGCAAATTTAGATCGTTAAGAGTTGAACGGTGTGAATAATATTTCCATTTCACGAATTTATCACAGAGAAAAAATTGAGTATAAGATAGGTACCTTTGACTTGACAGCAGGGGCGCCGCCAGGGTAAAAAAATCTGGACGCACGATTCTATTTGTTTGCGCTACTACCAGTGCATAAACTATTTTAGACGAAAGGTGAATCTACAAATTGTAGTTTCTTGCAGCCGTGACTATAAAATTATGACATTATTTATTCATTAATAAAACCTAAGCTACATATACTTTATTTTATTTATTATTTTTATTTTGTTATGTACGGATATATATTTGCTTTATAAAGACATTCAATTTTAAGTTAATTAGTTGTAAGTAAATTTAAGTTATTTTATATTATTAATGATATCAATTAATTAATTATTTAAGATCTGTTTCTATATTTATAATTTCTATGTAATATTTAAATTTCATTATTTGTATCTCCAGAAGATGAGACGTTGTTTATCAAGCAAACACCGTGTCACTGTGTCAGCCAGTCAAAAAGCGAAGCGCGCGCAACCTATCATCCATAGACAACTAGAGTATTGTGGGGAAGGACACTTCACTGAGCTGAAATTGGCAGCGAAATTTGCCCGAACTATTTGCCCGATCGACTTCACCTTTAAACCACAGGTGCCTACTTCAATGGTTTACACAAAGATTTCACACTGCGATGAGCATGGTTTGTACCGGAATGGGCTGGACGCACATGCGTCTGTGCGTCCGCCTGCCGGCGCCCCTGACTTGACAGGCCTGCTGCAATCTGACTGCTGAGGTTTGTGCGTTCGCTGATTGGAGCCATTTCTGCAATGCCCGCTTGGCCAGTCACACAAGGGAAAGAGGTCGAATGTCCATGTCAATCTCTATCACTCTCTACCATTGCATAAAATGTCTGTGATAGGATTATGTTCGCTCTAGACGAACCCACACGCAGATAATAACAATGAGAAATGACGTTTATTCAAATCTCCTCAATATTAGAAATCGTGAGGAGTGAACGATTTAACAGGCTTTTCAGACTGAGAAATTAGCATAACAATAAAAACAGAAATGTTTACAGAAATTTATATACTGAAGCCACCATCGGCCATTTTGCACATAGTAATGAAAAAACGCTTCGAACAAGCTGCGGTTGAACACGAAGGAATTTCATATTGATTTGAACAAGACATAACTCGAGGAATATGCCTATGCAATGGATGAGAGTCATCACCAGCAATAGTCAAAAATAACTTGAAAGATAAAACTACACGTCTGTACTCAAGTGGAACAAAGTCTGAACAAAACCAATCAGTTCCACAAATTAATCTATGATACCGATTCTGCACTCTCTTGATTGATCGACTGTGATACTCATATAAATTAAAAAGTTTGGTGCACAATATTCTAAAATCGAGCGAATGCAACCAAAATACACTTGAAGAAGAAAATTTCATGAACAAAAGGGTTTCAGACGACGGATTACATTTAGACGTGATGTTGGTGTCCGACTTATAAATTTAGCATGGGCTTTCCAAGTCATTTTGCTATCGATCACAACTCCCAGCGACTTAAATTCGTCCTTAACAGGCATGTTAGAAATGGAAAAACTAGCTGACAGATCTATGCATGGCTTTCTCTTCTTTTCAAAAACATTTGACAACTCTTTCTGGGGTGGGGCCCGTGCCCGCACTCTAGCGGCCATGTCCGCAAGCTTTTCCGTGGCCGCACCGTTGTCCGCTGTTCAGTTATTGATCCTAAGGTTGGTATGTCAAGTTTCTAACTAATGTTGGTTTTTCCCGAGAAACGTGAAAGCTGTCAATGCAGGATGTTCTCACATGTGACATCGCGGAATAATGCAAACTGCACTATCGGGAAATTCGTTGTCCCGCAATGACAATACGTGCGAAACCTAAGTTTACGTCAAGCGTCACACATCACTCACGCCTTTTTGCATCAAACCCAATCAAACTAGAGAACATCAAAATCCATAGGGGAAGCCAAAATCTTTCTGTCGTGATGATTAGCCTATAACACGCTTTAGCAGCATCACGCTGCATGAAGTTGCTAGATGACGATGGGTCGATGTTCACCCATTTGACGCTTCGCTTATACAAAGCTTGGAAGTTGCCAGCCATAAGTGACTAAGGAATGCGATGTGACTAAATTCGATGGTGACTAGATTTAATTATATAATAATCTTATCCTGCATTAGGCCTACGTCATGTATGCCACCATGAATCCCTACCTGCACATCCACTGACCGGGTGTGAATTCGCAGATTAAGCCATTATTGTACATGCTCGTGCCCGTGCCCGCAGGCGAATGCCCCCTGCCAACAAAAATCGAGATTACCGCAGCGGATCCCACCCCAGATGATCATGGTGACCAACTTTATTCATTTTCCATGTTGGTCATCTTCATCATGTTATTTACCTTTTAACCTTCCAATATTACAAAGATTACGTATAAATTGAAGAAAATGTGGACGCAGAAGCAGCTAAATTAGATAACGTTTCTGTTGCTAGAAGTCAGAAGTCAGAAAATTTATTTGCAATCCTGTTACACAAGCAATATAATAAGATAACAATTGGATATACAGTTTTAGAATGATAGGCATTCATAAGATTAATCCTCTGTATTGATGACGAAATCGTGCTGAATTCCATATCTTTGATGCAATCATAGCAGCAGACCTTATATAGATCCCTTCGAGGTGAATATTTTTCTGCAATATTTACATGCGGCCTTTTCTGACTTTCGTGAATAAATCTCAAACTTTTGCTCACCTTGCTCACCTTGGCCGGGCTCGATTCAGTTTCAGCCTCCCGGATGATCGGGTAGCACGGGGTGGCCCCTCAGTCCGTTGCTTCCACATGGCTCGGTCGGAGGCCATGTCTTCGTTTATCGATCTGACCTTCATTCCACTCTTTATCAAAGTTCTCCAACTTGTTCTCGGTCTTCCCTTTCTTCTGTCGACAGGTTCTTGTTTCCATGCTGTTTTGCAGATGTTATCCTCTGGTCTTCTGAGCAGATGTCCGAACCATCTTCATCGGCGAGTCTCAATTTCTTTGCTTATTGGGGGTACTTTGAGCATACGACGGATCTTATCGTTTCTTATTCTATCCTTCTTTGTCTTCCCAATCGACCACCTCAGCATCCTCATCTCTGACACTTCCATCGCAATAAGGTCAGCTTTCTTTGGGGCCCAGAGCTCAGCATGATACAGCATTGCTGGTCGGACCACTGTGTGTAAAACCTTGCCCTTGAGTCGTAGAGGCATCTTTTTGTCGCACAGGACACCAGACATAGCTCTCCAGTTCTGCCAACCTGCTTGTGTTTTCGCCTTCATGTCCCTCCCTGATGTGCTTTTGTCATCCAAGACAGTACCGAGGTATTTAAAAGAATCAACCGTCGGGATTGCGGTGCCTTGCAGATGGATGCGCTCACTTACTTTCGTGCTGAGGTACACCGTCTTAGTTCTGCTGAGTCGCAAACCATGGGATTCGAGGGCTTCTCGCCATTTTTCCAGGCGCGCTTGGACCTTCTCCTTTGTGTCTCCTGATATTACCAGATCGTCGGCAAACAGTAGTTCCAGTGTGTCATTTTCTCCATTCCCTCTGATCGACTTTGATATCTCATCTAACAGCAAGATAGAGGTAGGGGCTTAGAGCAGAGCCTTGATATAGACCTACCGAGACGGTGAAGCGGTCAGTATCACCGTGCTTTGATCTTGCTGCTATCTTGCTGTCACTATACATGTCTTGTATCAACTGGACGTATGTTTCAGGCACACTTCTTTTCCTGAGAATATAGGGGATGTACTCCCTCGGTACTGTGTCATACGCTTTCTCCAGTCGACGAACACCGCTCTAAAGTCTTTCTGTTCCATGAGGGCATCCTCTAACCTCATTCGGAGGGTGAAAGTAGGTTCAGTGGTTGAGACACTCGGCATAAATCCGAACTGGTTTCTATCAATAGTTGCTATCTGTCTTAATCTGTCGCAGATGATTCGCTCCAGCAACTTAAGACCATGGCACAATAGATTTATACCTCTGTAATTGCTGCACTCTGTGATCCCCCTTTTTCTTGCAAATCGGTGCCAGTGTACCCTCTCTCCATCTCTCCGGTATCTTGGCGGAGGCTAAGATTGAATTAAACACATTGGCGATCTCATCTGTTTTCTTAGCAGCGCGCAAAGCTTCGGTAGGCAAGTCGTCTCTCCCAACAGACTTGTTATTGGCCATCTTCGATAGCTGATGTTCCACTTCCGCAGGAGTGATTTGGGGGACTGCCACATCGTTTCGAGGTGCCATACCGCAGTTGGCGTGAGGTCTCTCTTCGTTGAGAACTTTTTCGAAGTACTCACGCCATCGTTGCCGGTTACTGACAGGCTCAATACACAAATTTCCTCGATCGTCTCTCACATAGCATCCTTCGATGTTGTCCTTTGTCATTTTGTCCCGGCTTCTCGCGATCTTATACACCAATTTCTCTCCCTCTCGGCTTCCAGGCTTATCGTATACGTCGGCTAGGCTTTCAGCCTTCGCTGATGCCACAGCTTTCCTGGCTGCCTTCTTTGCTTCCCTGTACACCGCTCTGTTTGCATCCGTATCGTCATTTCTCCATCTCTTGAAAGCTTCCCTCTTTGCCTTTAAAGCATTTTTGACATCTGCATTCCACCACCAAGATTCCTTTTCTCTGTAAGTCCCTCCACGCGTGGTACCACAAGTTACTTTCCCAGTTTCGTACAAATCGTTGCTCAATTTTTCCCATGATTCCCAATCCTTGTCGACGAGCTTCTCGCGAAAAACCTTCGCCACATTTTCTTCTTTCAGCTTCCACCATTTCACCTTTTGTAAAACCATCTTTGGCTTCTTTGTTGGTACAGCATGCTTTTTCAGGTCCATAACCACCAATCTGTGCTGAGTGGCTGCACACTCAAAAGGTAAGGCTTTACAGTCGCGCACATGTTTTATTTCATTTGCACTGATGGCAATGTAGTCGACTTGTGTGCTCCTTCCTCCACTGTTGTACGTTATGAGCTGAGACTCACGCTTCCGGAAACGGGTATTCGCAATGCTCAGATGCATCGCATCTGATAGCTGCAGGAAACTTTCACCATCTGCGTTTGGGATGCCAAAGCCATGGTTACCATGGGAACTATGACCGCCGCTTTGTTTCCCCACATG
Source organism: Prostheceraeus crozeri (assembly GCA_907163375.1). Taxonomy (NCBI): domain Eukaryota; kingdom Metazoa; phylum Platyhelminthes; order Polycladida; family Euryleptidae; genus Prostheceraeus; species Prostheceraeus crozeri. Next base: position 652,652 of record CAJQUW010000760.1, read on the forward strand.
GCAGTTCATATCTCCTGCTAGGATGATGGTATCACGGTCCAAATCCAAGAACGTGTCCGCGAGGGTCTCGAGAAAGGCCTTTCGAGAATAAATCTCAAACTTTGAAATTTCGAAATCGTAGTATGACATCTAAGCCTGTCATCTTGAAGTGTACGTTTTGGAATTGAGTTGGAAATGTCACATGATAAAGAAAGAACTTTCCTTTACAGCAAATTTCCAATGAATGAACAATTCTTGATACAACGGCATCACTGTATGTTTGAGGATTGCATTGCTTATTATTTTGATACAGGGATTTTCTATACGACGACTCCCACTGTTAATAGAAACCAAAGACAATGTGATGTTCAAAGACTTAGAACCTCCGTATCTCTGCTTGCTAAACTTTTGGGAACCTCTAATTTTTCATCTTGTGTGGGAGTGAAACGATATCTCTCCCATGCAAACCGCCGGGGGAAAAATTGACTTTTCAGTCCCACGAGATCAGAAGGTTGACTTTTCCCCCCACATCTAACTTTTCCTATGTAAACTCCTAGAACAAATCCTAGAAGTCTGAACAAATAATGATTAGACAGAGACTACCAAAACATCGATATAGTCCTAGGATTAGCTCATTCATAGATTTCGCACTATGACCATCAACTTCATAATGAACAATAGACATCTACAAGTCACAAAATGAAAAGCTACATTCTTTCGACAGGAAATTAACGTTCCTCCCTTTGCTATCTGTCCATACCTCGCTGCCCTCGAGCTGTAGAACATAGCTGCGGGAGGAAAAGTTAATATTTCCTCTCTCAAGAAAATAGCTATGTCCTCAACGAACATATCGGACAACTTTTATACATTATAGGATAAGAAGTACCATAGATATTTTTGTACTCATTACAGATGTCTTTAGTTTCCAAATTTCACGTGAGTTTGCAGTTTCTACATCTTCCACTTTCTTTGATAAAAACTTGTCCATGCAAATGAATCACTTAAATCAACTCTCTCATTTGCCCACGAGTTTAACTTCTGAAATTTCCTGGATACATTTTCGAGGAGTCGAGACTTGAATTGACCAGGAATTCCTGTGTTAAACCTTACATCATATTTCATTGTAAGGTAAGTAATTTGAAGCCAGAAGGGCATGTTCCACATGCAGCGTAAGCGAAGTTGCAATAAAATTGCAAGCTGACGACATATACCCGATTTTTATGATCTTGTCCTGCGCGCTTTACAAATGGTAACACACTAATGGCAACACAGAAAAATTGCACTTGTGAAATAGTCAGTGTCATTATGCATAAATAATGATTTGATCCTTAGCAGAATTAGTGTGGGAAGACTCCAGTTCCTTAAATGGGAAGTGAGAGATTGTGTAAGAATCATTCTGCAATCAGAGGAATTCCGCTTTGTGATATAGATAAGATACTGAATTATCGGCTGAAAATATTCTTCATGCATTCTGCTTTGAGATAGTTGAAAACTTTTGAACATGAGACAGAGTTAAAAAATGCACTTATTGTATCGGCATTTGTATAAATAGCAACATTTTCTGTCTTTAAGTTTGAACATCTTTTTCTGTCGTCAGGTTTATCAGCCAAAAAGGTGATGTTTAACTATCACAGATTCAATAATTTAGCTGCTAATTTCAGTGAGTTCATTGTATGACTCTAGAAAGGCCCTTTTAAATCTCTCGAAGGGTCTTCGAGCAGGTAGTCAGAGAGATGCTTGCGTGTTTTGTAGGTCTTGTTGAATCTGTGACTTATTACGCTTTCCTTTCGAGCTAATTGTAGTGAACTTTATCAGCGTCTCTTTTGAAATGTCTGTTATATGTGTTACGTTGAACCGTCTAAAATCGTTGTTGAGAATTGAGTAAAGTATTTGCTGAAATCACAAGTAGCGTCCAGTGCAGTCCCTAATTAAAAGTCAGACCAGTTTCTGTCAATCATCAACAGATTTCAGAGAAGTACATCTAACTCAGAGAGTGCTACATGGATTACATTTTAGAGAGTGCTACATGGATTACATTACATGAAATATTTAAGTTATTACAGAAATCATTAATTCAAGATTTTAAAGCAATGGAAGTCCTGATTTAAATTTCACTGCAACTTATACGTCAATGTTTATCGATATATTTGATTTTATTCAACCTTAAAAATAATCAAACATGGTAAATGATTGAATGAAGTATATATCATAACTAACATGTATTTCTTTGTTAATGAGAACTTCTCAATATGGTTGCAGAAATGCAGAGGTGCCATTATAATCGCATTGATCTCCACTTTCTCTACGGTATAATTTTTGCCGTTTTGAGATCAACATTGCTGCGCAATGTTGTCGCAACAGATGCTGGTCGAAATGTTGACAAATGGACACAATATGGAGGGTTAAGTTACCATCAGCAATGCTCTTGATCACGGTGCACTCATCAGAGGCCATCAAAAATTAATTTAAATTGCAGGGATGTGATTTTTCCTGACATTTCGGGTTGCTTTCGGTCATCTTTGGGACAAGACATTAATATACACGTAGATTATATGGGCTGCATACATCACTTAGCGCGTTACCTCTGTTTTGATTTTGTTCCCCTTCATTTCTTGCTTATAATCGAATTATACCAGGGAGTATGTGAATGTTCCAAACTAATGGTTCAACTGTTAGTGTATTAATGGCTGTCTACACTGGACTACTTCAAAAATTGGCTTCCTGATGTTTTTCGTTTGGTCAATCACATCCCTGAAATTGATTGAAGGCTGCTATTATCAGGACGTTGGTGATAAGTAATTGCTGTCATCGAATACTTGCAATCAATTGACTGATTTATGATGATCCTGAAGTTGGTTGATGATTGCCTGTTCAACTTGCAATGCCACCATCGCACCTTCAGTGATTTTCGAGTAACTGATACGAGTGTCATATCACAAAATAGTCACAAACATGTCACTCTAGAGCTATTTAGTGCGTAAACGATTTGTTGTATCTATCTTAGAGAATACAATACTTTAAAGCAAGGATGCGGAGTCCTATCAAAATGATAGGACTCCGACTCCGGGGGTTGATAGGACTCCGACTCCGGGTGGCAAGTATATATAGCCTAGTTTTTTGAAAAATTGACTGGTAGTCTACATCATAAATTATTATAGGCTTACCTGAACCTATCTTTAGTGATCATTTCTGTATCAATTATTAATCATTTTCGATGAAAGTTTATCTAATGTCGCTTTAAGTTGGATGCATGCGACTCGGCTCCTCCCATCTTCTTGATGTATGCTTCACACGGTTTTCTCCAGTCTCTACTAGGCAGGAAAATCCCCATCTTTCTCCAAAAAATATGAGTACACCTTCGATTTTAATATGCGCTTTAGAGGAGCTATCACCCACGATTAACGTTAGGGCAAGAGGTAATGCTTTCAAACAAACTAGTATTTCATTTTTGTCTCTGATGTGACCTTTGGTGCGTAGGTGTGATCAAGGCTAGGAATGCTTGTCTTCTCTACTAAATCACCGAGTGAAAAGACAATCATTTTTTTCACTTTCATGGTTCACTCCCTCAACTATTATAAGCTTTGTATGCACTGCTGTCTCTGTACTTTTGTTTGACGGAGAAAGTTGACATCAAGACAGTGACAGCCAAATGTACGAGGATAAATAATTTGCTTTTATCATATTTCGGGTCTAGTTATAGGCCGGAGTCCTATCATTTGATAGGACTCCGACTCCAGCAAAAATGATAGGACTCCGGGATTACGACTCCGACTCCGACTCCGCATCCCTGCTTTAAATATACTCTTAACATTCTGCTTTTGTTCTGTTATCTAGGCACGCATGACTTTTTTATTCACTTGCTTCAACATGTGATTATCACTATACTTATGATGTATGAGCTCAGGTTGTGATTGAATGAAACTTTTATGACAATTCACGTCCAATTAAGAATATAGCCATAAATATTTCATGCTATAGGCCTCCTCACTGGTCAATTCTCTAGTAATGCTCAGCCATCAAGCGATTTGAGAAGCTGTCTAGTATGAAGCGGAATGCGTTGAAGTGAAATATTAAAGTCAAGACTCCAGCATTAAGATGATTTTTCTATTCTAGTAATGATACAAAATTGCAATAATTAATTGTCTAGTCAAATTTAGTCGCAACTAATTTTTGATAAGTTGTTGGTCAGTTGTTCAATCATGAATATTTTGTGAACAATTCCGAATATTTCACTTTCCTACATCTTCCCTACAAGTTCATTGTCTAATCAGTAATCACTTGCTTTCAGTGCTTGATTTAATCTACATGTTAATAGCAATTGAACTCGTTTAGAGAGTTGAGTCACTAAGATCAGTTGCTTGAATCCTGTGATTTATTATTTAGGAACAACGTGCTACTACTTAAATTTGGTAAGTAGGTTGATAGTAAAGCGATTGTACGTGATTGTAAGATAATTGACACTAGTGCAACCTTAGAGAGAGTGAGTAAGTGATAATTTACTCAAACGAACAATGCTTGTGTGCGAAGATTTTCAAAGAATTGTGTCGCCTTCCAAAAGACAGTGACGTTTTTCTAGTATCACCATTTTCAAAGTTTACCAGTGTCTCTGTCGGTGTTAATCGATTGCGTGGAGCATGCGTTGTAAAAGAGTTAGATATCAGCGATGAGGTTACATGGGGCGCTCTGATTGAATCGTAAGCTGTCTTCAGTTGAGTTCTCTTCATTGGGTATGAAGTCCGCGACGAACATCTAGCTTTTCAATTTTCTTCGCTAACTGATCAACGGTTTCAATTTTTTATTACAGAAATGCTTACTAGGCATCTGCATTTTCTGAGGCAGGCCTACCTACAATATACTGCGCTTTTCTAACTCAATATATTTCGAATGAAATTTTGACGCTAGATTATGAGTGAGATAGTTAATGCTGGTTTGACTCGCGACTTGATCTTCTTTTGCCAAAATAGGTAGCCTGATGAAAATGACTAGGGTCGCAGATTTAGGCTTGTAGAGAGAAATCGTTCTTGATCTCACTCGCAATCGAAGCGTACACCCCATCAACAGGTATAGTTCAGTTAATTAAATTTAGAGCCCGGGAAATCGCGATTCGTATAACGTAGTGGGCTCTGTCCATTGTGGATATGTCAATCCATAAGGATACATTTTTAAGTGTAAAATGTCACAAACAGACAACGTTTACGCATTTGATTTGAACCTAGAAAATCATCTTCTTAAAAAAAGACATGCACGCAGTCATCCTCTTATATCAATAGATGAGGAGCACATGGCCCCAATTTCCCGTTAGTTCTTTACTTACATAGATGTACTTTACTTACATTTACTTAAATTTTATTCTTTACTTACACTTATGTACGTAGATTTGATTAAAGCAAGAATTTCTTTGATCCTATCCTTCACGTACAGCTGGGTATAACTGTAGGCTGTCAACTCTCGTAAAATTATATTTCACGTTTTTTCGGAGAAGTATATGCTAAAAGGCAAAAGCATCAATGGAAGGAGTCCCGAATTGTGAGTTCTCATATTTAAATAGTCCTTTCAATCAACAGGTGACGTCAATTAAAAGACGAGACGTGAATTTCTATTTGTTTGGATGCTACTACTTTTTTTACTGTAGTGGGAAATAAAAACCATAGAAATCTTTCTTCTTCGATCTGATTTCAATTTTCTGAAAATCCCTTTCTGAAAGACAGGAATTTTCTGCTGAACATTTTGGAAAACTTGATAACAGAGATGCAAAGTCCAAATATCTTGTGCGGAGAATCTCAGTGTGACAGACAACGATAAACTCTTCTGAGTCGATGAAGACGGGCAGAGATGACTCAAGTTTTCTAACTATTCACTGAGAAGTGAAGTCACGAGAATAACATGAGTTTGCGATGTTGCTACAATCGTGACTCAAGCAAATTGCCTGAAGAGTGAGAAATGATTTTCTTCATCAATGACAAAATGAACGATTTCCATTTGAGGACAATGAATGTAAAATCCAATTAGCTGTTGACAAAAAAAGCGCATTCTAGAATGATTATTGCGTTAAGATAACATTCGTACACAAATTATTATGAAAATTATCAAGGCAGACAGACTTTTGATCACAAGCAACTTTTGATGTCGCTTGAATGATATGACAAACATGAAACTTAAAGCTATATTTCCAGACATGGAGACATAGAGCTGTAGACATCATTATTGTGTGGTTGTTTATTGTGTTTAAAGAGTGGTGATGGTGAGTATTCCACGTGGGGAGCCATGAAATTCAGATGTCCAGAAGTATTCGATTGATACATTGTTCTTCTATACTCTGTCGGTTTACGATGGATTCGTTGAATTTTCATTATTCTTGTCCTCTTCAGTTTGTGGATAGATACTAGAGTTGAAGTTCTCCTTCAGCAAACCAATCTATCACAACATTTCTTGAAAGAGGAGCCAAAACTGTTTCGATAGCGTCTAAGACCACCATACTCAGTTCATTCAGTCACAACATAGTAACTGGTCAGTTTTTCACAAACTTGCAAAACACTACAATGCGAGTAGCTCCGATTGGGTGTTGCTGTTCACTAATTTGCTCATAAAAATATTTTGACGGCTTGATTTTAGGTTTTCCTTTGTTTCTTTCAATGGTATACTTTTTTTGAGCATTTTAAGATATTGATTAGGACGCCATGGAAGAAAATTGCGTTATATATCAAATCATTCATCCACAAGAGCCAACCGTTGAACAACCGTGAATCGTAGTCACTTATATTTTTTTGCAATTGATTGAAAAAGGTTTGCTTTATTGATTTTACATTGACTGTAAATTTATATAACCTTAAAATAGAAGGTAAATTAACTGCCTTATATTGTTTCATCGCAATGCATTGAAAATGAAGATAAAAGCGTGGAGAAAAAGAATGTGGCACCTATCGAACGATTGCTTTGCTTCCAGATGCTAGTAAACTGTTGTTGAAAATAATACAGAAACGTCTGGAGCCCATTCTGCTTCATCAACTTTCAGAGGATCAGGCAGGTTTCGAAAGACGCAGAGGCATTCGGGACCATTTTTTAAATCTCCGTTGGGTTTTCGATGCAACAAGAGGTCATGTTTGTTTTCATCGACTGTAAAAAAGCGTTCGATTGTGTGTGCATCACCAAAGACTGGTGTACTTTGCGGGAGATGGGAGTTCCCATGTGCTCAGGGCATTCGAACGAACGGTTTGAACGAACGAACGAACGGTATTCTGATCAATTTTCAGATGAACAAATTATCGAACGGTATGTCTGAGAAGCCGTTGAACGGTGATCGGAACGAACGGGGTTTTTTTACTTGATTTAACGTGATTTAACGGTATGCTTACTAATTCTATACTAAGGTACCAAATCTTGTTTAAATTGTACTTTCGAGAAATGTTTAAATGCAAGCCGATTTTGCCATCAAATTCACTGAGTGCATGCATCGTCTTTTTTGCCAAGTAGCGCACTGATTCGTCCATGAGTTTTACCTTATGCATTGTGAATGGTCACGAAATCTCACGTGACTTGTACCGCCTGAGCCACAGTCGGAGGCTGTGAACTCAAGCTGTTGGCTACTTACAGATCGGCAGTTGCCATCGTTAGCAATGTAGTCTGTTTACCCCAGCTGAGTTTGTGCTGAATCGATGACAATATCTCCCCAATGATTGGCTACCACACCCAGCATTGCTGACCTGTCTACACGGGAGCGAAAAGCGACATGAGTTTCGATGCTGCTGTTGCGTCGTTCAATGAGAAGACCATGGATGCATACGCGGTTATTATGAGTAGTAGCCACCATGAAAAGGAGCTCACAAAGAGCATCAAAAGTGTCCTTTCGTCGTACTTTGAAGGACCGAATATGATATTGAAGGACAAAGTAGAGTCTTACCAATATCAGTGCAAACTTTGCGACAAACCTGTCGCATCAGCGAAGTCCACTCACTCAAATTTGTGGCGGCATTTAAGAGCCCACCATCTTAAAGAATATGAATCTCTCAAGTATTCTCCGAAGATGCAAAATTCGCCTACCGTTCCTTTATCCAAAAAAGAGCTGTGACCGCTTACTGGCACGAGCAGTCTTGATGGACGGCTTACCTCTCAATACATTCGCCAAACCGGGAATGAGAATGCTTGTATCTGAACTGACTGGAAATCGATGCAGTCCCCCCGGTTATGATCGACTGAATATTTCCTTTCAATTAAAGAATTCAACATTGCCTACCTGAAGATAAACGTGACGACCAAATGACGTTCTATCGTTGTAACCTGCAATAATCACAGGCCATTTTCTGACCCTACGTATATTCACTATCTGCTAGAGAGGGTCCATAAAAATTGAAGTTTATTTTGACTTAAAAAGAACGAACGAAGGGTTGTTTCATGCTGTAAATGAACGGAACGGCTCTTTTTCTTGTCTGAGCTCATTTGAACGGTGAACGAATTAACGGGTCTGAGAGGCTGATGAACGGAAGATTTAACGAACGGTGAAATACGTGACCGTTCAAATGCCCTGAATTCACTACAATCACGAGAAACCTATATGCAAAGCAGACGGCAACTGTGAGGACGGAATGTGGGGAAGCATGCAAGTACAAAATCGGTGAAAGTGCTCGACAGGGCTGTATCCTTTCCCCTCATATTCAACGCATATGCTGAGAAGGCCATCAGATAAACCCTTGACGGATGGAAAAGTGGAATCATCATTGATGGGAGGTTGACCAGCTTACACTATGCAGACGATACTACAAAGATCCTAGCTTCTTCAAAAGAATAACTGAATTCTGGTCTAACCCGTCTCAAGACAGAAAATGAGGCCGCGTGACTGTATTTGGATCTCAGGAAGATGAAGATAATGTCATTGGGTTTAATGGACAGTTTTGAATTTCATGCGGATAATGTGAAGTTGATTGACAACCTCGTGCTCCTTGAAGCAAAGATCAGTGCAGATAGTTGCACGCAGGGAAATTTGAGGAGACGGATTGCATTGGGTAAATCAGCCATGATGAGACTCACGAGGATATGGAAAGACAGAGACATGTTGCGGGCGACAAAGAAACGACTAGTGTGCGCAATAGTGTTCCCGATTGCATTGTACGGCGCTGAGATATGGACCATGTTGAAAACAAACTGGAGGGGGCTGCTTCGTATTCCCTGGACGACGCGGAAGACTAACGAATGGATCCTACTGAATGTGCAAGCAATGCGCCCACTACAGACGAGGGTGATCACCTCGGCTCTTCGCTACCTCGGGCATGTCACTCAGAAAGACGTTTCTCTAGGTAAAGACATCATATTTGGCCGTGCGAGGGAGGCGGAGCAGACCTAGAAGCGGGTGTCTGAGAGACATGCAAGAGGCAACGGGGTGCACGGTGAACCTACTGACATGCGAAGCGAGAGACCCAGTCAAGTAGAGAAGGATCCAGAGAAGTCGCAGAGAGTCGTACGCGATTGGACGGTATCAGGTAACTAACTGAAGGTGATAGTCCTAGTCCTATACGACCCTGGAACATGCTTGCTGCGGATGAACTCAGAACGTTCCTCTTGCTGATCGCGACAATCGTCCAGTATCAATCGAGCATGTTGATTGAGCATCGACTTAGAGAATACACTGCTTTTGCTGACCTCAGATTCTGAGCATTGATATTTTGAATTCAGTGGGATGTGATTCCACTCTTCCCTGGAGATTAGTCATTAAGGTAGATAGCCTATTCTGAGTGTCTAATCCACTATTTCCTAAACTTATTCTCATCGCGGCATCCTTTAGTCCTTTATCGAAATCTTATTTTTGGCGGCAACCTTTCAAGTATCATCCATTGATTGAATTGCATGTAACCATTTGTACATGTTTTCATTTTATTGCTTATCAATATATTCCACTAGTGCGTTCACCACCCGTAGAATCAAATCTGCGATTTTGTTTCGACTTGCGTATCTAGATCTTTGCTTGTGGGTTGTCTCTACACGTTTTCAAAATTTTCTGAAATCCATGAAAATTCAATCAAGCGTTATAGAACTTTAAAGCACGTTCAGCTGGATCTAAATTAGTCTATTCAACACTGATTTGGAACAAACATTTCCGCCATAACGGATCAAATAATTATAGCAGCTATTATGAAAAAATAGCATGTCATGTAATTTTTCAGGCCTTCTGTCAAGCAATTAACCCGATTTCTCCGAAGGTTTGTCTGAGGGTCCTGAAAATCGGCAAATGCAATTTTTAGTTTGCAAAACTGCGTATTTTGTGTTTTTAACCGCAACATGTTAATGGATCTGCTTCTCAGTGGTTAACCGAAGCCGACCGGGGCTTGATCGAATATGCAATACAACATCTAAATATGTTTCTTGACGTTTGCTTGCTATGAGGCATGCAAGACGTCAATGGAATATTTCTGCCTGTGGCCCGAGAGCTTCCAGTTTAAACAAATCGTTGTTTAAACAAGCGGTGTAGATGTAATTTTTTCAACTTTCAAGATTGGATCTTCATATTTTTTCCTTCGTTTCATATCCTAGCACTATACTTTCCAAAGTTTTCATTTTCAATGTCAACGGCTAGCCGATCCGACTTTTAAGGTACCGGGAAATAAATCAAAACTTATAATCAATTTTTCTTTGTATCTATAAACCAAAGATGAGAGGTCGGCATGAAACATGACGATAAGCTAACCAAAAATGATACATGAGGAAAACCAAGAAACGTAAGAAACCAAAATAAGATCATTATGCACGGAGTCATCAGGGAGGAACTATATATGCATAAAGCAAGGTTTCGGCCCTTAACCTCCAACCAGTGGTCGGGCCAGCTGCAAAAATTTTCACACTGCGAAAATCTGCGAAAATGTTAAAAAAAGTGAACTCGCTGCTATAAAAATTGACTTGGTAGTGCGAAAAATTGAAACCTTGTAATTCTTACATTTAAATGAAACTATGTTTTTTAATAGAATAAATACTGGTCTACAGGATAAAAAAGGCAAACTAATGACAACTTACTAGCATGTTATTCATTTTATTATCGTTTAGCTAAAGCTTCATATTATTCAAAGCGTCTTACATCTTGTAACAGGTTAATCAAAATAGAAGAATTCAGTTGTTCTTAGCATCTACTGAGTTACTGTGGATGTTGTAACCGCATGCGAAACTTTCAACGCCATGTTTAAGAAGTTGCCGATAGTTCTATAAAAGAATGATAACCGACTTGATTTCAAATAATGTTACAATTAATGTATAGACGAAACAAATAAAATTCAAATTAATATGAGTATTGATGTCGGATGTATGCATTGAAATTCATTTTGTACTGTTGCTCGATACCTGAAATTCTGAACGCAACTAAAGTCATTTGAAGCGCTCGACATCCACACTTCCCATAAGATTTTCTCATATTTTTGATATTCAGCTAACGATGCAACGGCGCTGATGGATGCAGAAAACACAGTTTTTAGACTTGTGTTATCAGTTACATTGCCATTAAGTTGTCCAAAGTATCCTTGAACCGATAGTGGTTTTGAAGATCATCCGAAAATATCAAATCAGACGATGTGTGATGTTAAATGAATGCACTCTCATCTTACAAATGGTTCTTACCTTCCATTCAGAAAATTTGAAAACACATTCTAAAGACGTGGATGCTGCGACAAATTTGCCCAATTTTATACAAGATAGGCAGAAAATTTCATAGCTGGCCCTGGAAAATAGACTGCTATGGAATTTTCGCTTAAATTGTGCGAAGTCCATGAAAATAAAGTGTCCGAATCTCGAGACATCTGTTTTGGATCAACATAGTGTGTGAGCGTTGACCTAACTGCCGACAATCAGTTCTGCCACACGTTGCCAATCACAGACAGTCTTTGTAAAATAAGTGTCGTTGGCCAAGCGGCATTCCAAGGCTTGTTTGAAAGAACAATAGAAGAAAGAAGCCTACAGATGACCATCAGAAAAAGTTGAAAACAGTTACAACAAAAAAGGAAAATAACTTTCTGACAATAAATTCGATGCTTCAGAGCACTAAGAGATAAAAGATAGAGGCATCGGACAAAAAGAAGCACACGAGGGAATGGAAAACATTAATTTGATGTAGAACTATCGAGGCGGAGTTGATAATATTGCAGGAAAGCACATTTTGTTCTGCTCGAATTAGATTCATTGGCACAAGTTTTCGGCCTAAGACCTTCGTCCGTTGCAGAAATAATGTGATCCTATGATTTATTCGGCTACCAATTATTCCTGCAAATAGATGCAAAAATTTGTTGCTTGTGCAGTCGCCGCCACTGATCGACTTCAGTTCCTCCAGGTGCCGGGAAATTTGGGGTGGACCTATACCCTCAAGCTCGATGCATTCCGAGACGGAGAGAATTGATGGGAACTATCAGTGCAATATTAATGGAAAACCAAGCAAGACAGCTGCGTGAGGAGCAGGAGGAGTCAATGGAAAGAGAATATCATACTTAATCATACTCAGAGACATCATGCTCAATGCTTTCATGTACGAGGGGCGTTCCAAAAGTATCCGGATTCAGCCCATAACTTTAAGAGTAATTATCTTATGCCTCTGAAGTTTTGATATGTTCAACCCATTATCATCATTAATAAGCACAAAAAATTTCATCCCGATATCTTTATTAGTTACAAAGCTCCAAATATTTTAGTAATGTCGCTACTTAAAATTTAGTGACGACCAAAAACAATATTTTGTCAAAAAAGAAAAATGGATATTTAAACATTTTTTATGAAAAAAGAAAAAGGGATACACGTTACAAACTAACAGTCTTCTTGTGGCAGAGCAACCTTCTCAATGTAGTCACGTTGCAACATGATGCACTTCTTCCAACGATCTTCAAGTTTGCGAATGGCAGACTTGAACCATTCAGGTGAGATGGACGCCAACACTGATCTCGTCTTCTGTTCCAGCTCCTCCCTTGTGTCGAAATGCATTCCACGAAGAATGCTTTTCATGTGAGGAAATAAGGCATAATCCGATGGTGCCAGGTCTGGGCTGTATGGCGGATGCGGTGCGATGTCCCAACACAGATCATCTATCCTCTCCATCGTTTTCCGAGCGGTGTGGGGTCTGGCGTTGTCTTGATGGAGCAGGATCACTTTCGATTTCTTCCCTGGACGGCGATGTCGACGATGGTGATGGACTTCTTGCAATACTCCACAGTAGTAATCCGCATTGATTGTAGTGGAGTCGGGAAGAAAGTCCAAGTGGATGATGCCTTGTTCATCCCAGAAAGCAGTCAACATGATCTTCTTTGCCATTGGAGAATACTTTGCTTTCACGGGGGGCGTGGAACCCTTCGTCAACCACTGCTTCGATGCTTCTTTGGTTTCGGGAGAGAAGTATGGCAGCCAAGTTTCATCAGTTGTCATGAAGCGTGCCCAGTATCCATCAGCTCCCTCGGTCTGAAGCGCCAGCACATTTTCTTGTGAGCATTCCACCCTTCGAGTTCTTTGGTCTGAATTCAGCAGTTTTGGCACCCAACGAGCACGCAGTTTACTCAATTGAAGATGGTCTTTCAAGATGCGGTGTACAGTTATACGAGATAAGCCGAGCTTGATGGTGATTTGAGAAACTAGAACGTCGGTCTTCCATTATCACTTTCTCGACATTTGCGATTGCATGTTAGCTAGTGGCATCCGCTGGGCGACCCGATCGACTTTCATCGCTGATGTTCTGGCGACCTTCACGAAATTGTTTTGCCCATGCAAAAACCTGAGTTAGTGACAAAGCAGATGAGCCAAGTTGATTGACTAGCCTCGAATGAATTTCTGTTGGTGTAGACCCATCGAATGTCAAAAAGGCGATGATTGCGCGCTGGCTCTCCGGTTTCTGAATACTCGTATCTTCCATCGCGTGACTGTATCGACGATTGATTGAAAGATCATTAAGTCATTAACTTTAATGTGACAATTCGTGAATCATGAACATCGAACGCAGCTCAGTGAAATCCATGAGACGAGTGCAATTCAATGACAAACTTTGCATCTGAGTAAAATCAGTCAACATTCTAAAGCAATAGAAGACATCAAAGTCGTGAGAAGAATTCATAAGAAAGAAAAGAAACAATAAATGTTTGATCTTACGATTCTTAATAATCAATTTGGTCGTCACTAAATTTCAAGTAGTGACATTAGTAGTAATCCCATGGCAAAATCAAGTGCAAAACGTGCAACGATGAGTCATCATGCTAACTCAGCCGCCCCCTCTGGAAGGAAGGTGAAGGAGAGGGCCAAGGCTGTGTTGGGAGGAATGGGTCTGAGAGGAGGAAGTTGGGTCGGTGAAAAATCGCCCCCCACCCGACGACTCAACTGACCAAATTGGTCGAAAAGACCAAAGTTGTTCAGAATCATGTGAAACAAACTTCTATCAAGGTTTCGGGTTGAAATTCGCCCAAAAAATGTTTTCGAAAATGTGCGTCACCTTGGGCATCGAAACCTAGGATTTTTTCTTAAAAAAAAAATTTCAAAATGTTAGAATTGAGCTCCGAGACCCATCCCATCGTGTTTGTCGTCAAAAGTTGGGTCGGTGAAGTTTTGGTGAAAAAACAGTCTTCTTGTGGCAGAGCAACCTTCTCAATGTAGTCACCTTGCAACATGACGCACTTCTTCCAACGATCTTCAAGTTTGCGAATGGCAGACTTGAACCATTCAGGTGAGATGGACGCCAACACTGATCTCGTCTTGTGTTCCAGCTCCTCCCTTGTGTCGAAATGCATTCCACGAAGAATGCTTTTCATGTGAGGAAATAAGGCATAATCCGATGGTGCCAGGTCTGGGCTGTATGGCGGATGCGGTGCGATGTCCCAACACAGATCATCTATCCTCTCCATCGTTTTCCAAGCGGTGTGGGGTCTGGCGTTGTGTTGATGGAGCAGGATCACTTTCGATTTCTTCCCTGGACGGCGATGTCGAAGATGGTGATGGACTTCTTGCAATACTCCACAGTAGTAATCCGCATTGATTGTAGTGGAGTCGGGAAGAAAGTCCAAGTGGATGATGCCTTGTTCATCCCAGAAAGCAGTCAACATGATCTTCTTTGCCATTGGAGAATACTTTGCTTTCACGGGGGGGGGCGTGGAACCCTTCGTCAACCACTGCTTCGATGCTTCTTTGGTTTCGGGAGAGAAGTATGGCAGCCAAGTTTCATCAGTTGTCATGAAGCGTGCCCAGTATCCATCAGCTCCCTCGGTCTGAAGCGCCAGCACATTTTCTTGTGAGCATTCCACCCTTCGAGTTCTTTGGTCTGAATTCAGCAGTTTTGGCACCCAACGAGCACACAGTTTACTCAATTGAAGATGGTCTTTCAAGATGTGGTGTACAGTTCCACGAGATAAGCCGAGATTGATGGTGATTTGAGAAACTAGAACGTCGGTCTTCCATTATCACTTTCTCGACATTTGCGATTGCATGTTGGCTAGTGGCATCCGCTGGTCGACCCGATCGACTTTCATCGCTGATGTTCTGGCGACCTTCACGAAATTGTTTTGCCCATGCAAAAACCTGAGTTCGTGACAAAGCAGATGAGCCAAGTTGATTGACTAGCCTCGAATGAATTTCTGTTGGTGTAGACCCATCGAATGTCAAAAAGGCGATGATTGCGCGCTGGCTCTCCGGTTTCTGAATACTCGTATCTTCCATCGCGTGACTGTATCGACGATTGATTGAAAGATTATTAAGTCATTAACTTTAATGTGACAATTCGTGAATCATGGACATCGAACGCAGCTCAGTGAAATCCATGAGACGAGTGCAATTCAATGACAAACTTTGCATCTGAGTAAAATCAGTCAACATTCTAAAGCAATAGAAGACATCAAAGTCGTGAGAAGAATTCATAAGAAAGAAAAGAAACAATAAATGATATGATCTTACGATTCTTAATAATCAATTTGGTCGTCACTAAATTTCAAGTAGTGACATTAGTAGTAATCCCATGGCAAAATCAAGTGCAAAACGTGCAACGATGAGTCATCATGCTAACTCAGCCCCCCCCTCTGGAAGGAAGGTGAAGGAGAGGGCCAAGGCTGTGTTGGGAGGAATGGGTCCGAGAGGAGGAAGTTGGGTCGGTGAAAAATCGCCCCCCCCCCCACCCGACGACTCAACTGACCAAATTGGTCGAAAAGACCAAAGTTGTTCAGAATCATGTGAAACAAACTTCTATCAAGGTTTCGGGTTGAAATTCGCCCAAAAAATGTTTTCGAAAATGTGCGTCACCTTGGGCATCGACACCTAGGATTTTTTCGTGAAAAAAAATTTCAAAATGTTAGAATTGAGCTCCGAGACCCATCCCATCGTGTTTGTCGTCAAAAGTTGGGTCGGTGAAGTTTTGGTGAAAAAACAGTCTTCTTGTGGCAGAGCAACCTTCTCAATGTAGTCACCTTGCAACATGACGCACTTCTTCCAACGATCTTCAAGTTTGCGAATGGCAGACTTGAACCATTCAGGTGAGATGGACGCCAACACTGATCTCGTCTTGTGTTCCAGCTCCTCCCTTGTGTCGAAATGCATTCCACGAAGAATGCTTTTCATGTGAGGAAATAAGGCATAATCCGATGGTGCCAGGTCTGGGCTGTATGGCGGATGCGGTGCGATGTCCCAACACAGATCATCTATCCTCTCCATCGTTTTCCAAGCGGTGTGGGGTCTGGCGTTGTGTTGATGGAGCAGGATCACTTTCGATTTCTTCCCTGGACGGCGATGTCGAAGATGGTGATGGACTTCTTGCAATACTCCACAGTAGTAATCCGCATTGATTGTAGTGGAGTCGGGAAGAAAGTCCAAGTGGATGATGCCTTGTTCATCCCAGAAAGCAGTCAACATGATCTTCTTTGCCATTGGAGAATACTTTGCTTTCACGGGGGGGGGCGTGGAACCCTTCGTCAACCACTGCTTCGATGCTTCTTTGGTTTCGGGAGAGAAGTATGGCAGCCAAGTTTCATCAGTTGTCATGAAGCGTGCCCAGTATCCATCAGCTCCCTCGGTCTGAAGCGCCAGCACATTTTCTTGTGAGCATTCCACCCTTCGAGTTCTTTGGTCTGAATTCAGCAGTTTTGGCACCCAACGAGCACACAGTTTACTCAATTGAAGATGGTCTTTCAAGATGTGGTGTACAGTTCCACGAGATAAGCCGAGATTGATGGTGATTTGAGAAACTAGAACGTCGGTCTTCCATTATCACTTTCTCGACATTTGCGATTGCATGTTGGCTAGTGGCATCCGCTGGTCGACCCGATCGACTTTCATCGCTGATGTTCTGGCGACCTTCACGAAATTGTTTTGCCCATGCAAAAACCTGAGTTAGTGACAAAGCAGATGAGCCAAGTTGATTGACTAGCCTCGAATGAATTTCTGTTGGTGTAGACCCATCGAATGTCAAAAAGGCGATGATTGCGCGCTGGCTCTCCGGTTTCTGAATACTCGTATCTTCCATCGCGTGACTGTATCGACGATTGATTGAAAGATCATTAAGTCATTAACTTTAATGTGACAATTCGTGAATCATGAACATCGAACGCAGCTCAGTGAAATCCATGAGACGAGTGCAATTCAATGACAAACTTTGCATCTGAGTAAAATCAGTCAACATTCTAAAGCAATAGAAGACATCAAAGTCGTGAGAAGAATTCATAAGAAAGAAAAGAAACAATAAATGATATGATCTTACGATTCTTAATAATCAATTTGGTCGTCACTAAATTTCAAGTAGTGACATTAGTAGTAATCCCATGGGAAAATCAAGTGCAAAACGTGCAATGATGAGTCATCATGCTGACTCAGCCCCCCCCTCTGGAAGGAAGGTGAAGGAGAGGGCCAAGGCTGTGTTGGGAGGAATGGGTCCGAGAGGAGGAAGTTGGGTCGGTGAAAAATCGCCCCCCCCCCCACCCGACGACTCAACTGACCAAATTGGTCGAAAAGACCAAAGTTGTTCAGAATCATGTGAAACAAACTTCTATCAAGGTTTCGGGTTGAAATTCGCCCAAAAAATGTTTTCGAAAATGTGCGTCACCTTGGGCATCGACACCTAGGATTTTTTCGTGAAAAAAAATTTCAAAATGTTAGAATTGAGCTCCGAGACCCATCCCATCGTGTTTGTCGTCAAAAGTTGGGTCGGTGAAGTTTTGGTGAAAAAACAGTCTTCTTGTGGCAGAGCAACCTTCTCAATGTAGTCACCTTGCAACATGACGCACTTCTTCCAACGATCTTCAAGTTTGCGAATGGCAGACTTGAACCATTCAGGTGAGATGGACGCCAACACTGATCTCGTCTTGTGTTCCAGCTCCTCCCTTGTGTCGAAATGCATTCCACGAAGAATGCTTTTCATGTGAGGAAATAAGGCATAATCCGATGGTGCCAGGTCTGGGCTGTATGGCGGATGCGGTGCGATGTCCCAACACAGATCATCTATCCTCTCCATCGTTTTCCAAGCGGTGTGGGGTCTGGCGTTGTGTTGATGGAGCAGGATCACTTTCGATTTCTTCCCTGGACGGCGATGTCGAAGATGGTGATGGACTTCTTGCAATACTCCACAGTAGTAATCCGCATTGATTGTAGTGGAGTCGGGAAGAAAGTCCAAGTGGATGATGCCTTGTTCATCCCAGAAAGCAGTCAACATGATCTTCTTTGCCATTGGAGAATACTTTGCTTTCACGGGGGGGGGCGTGGAACCCTTCGTCAACCACTGCTTCGATGCTTCTTTGGTTTCGGGAGAGAAGTATGGCAGCCAAGTTTCATCAGTTGTCATGAAGCGTGCCCAGTATCCATCAGCTCCCTCGGTCTGAAGCGCCAGCACATTTTCTTGTTAGCATTCCACCCTTCGAGTTCTTTGGTCTGAATTCAGCAGTTTTGGCACCCAACGAGCACACAGTTTACTCAATTGAAGATGGTCTTTCAAGATGTGGTGTACAGTTCCACGAGATAAGCCGAGATTGATGGTGATTTGAGAAACTAGAACGTCGGTCTTCCATTATCACTTTCTCGACATTTGCGATTGCATGTTGGCTAGTGGCATCCGCTGGTCGACCCGATCGACTTTCATCGCTGATGTTCTGGCGACCTTCACGAAATTGTTTTGCCCATGCAAAAACCTGAGTTAGTGACAAAGCAGATGAGCCAAGTTGATTGACTAGCCTCGAATGAATTTCTGTTGGTGTAGACCCATCGAATGTCAAAAAGGCGATGATTGCGCGCTGGCTCTCCGGTTTCTGAATACTCGTATCTTCCATCGCGTGACTGTATCGACGATTGATTGAAAGATCATTAAGTCATTAACTTTAATGTGACAATTCGTGAATCATGGACATCGAACGCAGCTCAGTGAAATCCATGAGACGAGTGCAATTCAATGACAAACTTTGCATCTGAGTAAAATCAGTCAACATTCTAAAGCAATAGAAGACATCAAAGTCGTGAGAAGAATTCATGAGAAAGAAAAGAAACAATAAATGATATGATCTTACGATTCTTAATAATCAATTTGGTCGTCACTAAATTTCAAGTAGTGACATTAGTAGTAATCCCATGGCAAAATCAAGTGCAAAACGTGCAACGATGAGTCATCATGCTGACTCAGCCCCCCCCTCTGGAAGGAAGGTGAAGGAGAGGGCCAAGGCTGTGTTGGGAGGAATGGGTCCGAGAGGAGGAAGTTGGGTCGGTGAAAAATCGCCCCCCCCCCACCCGACGACTCAACTGACCAAATTGGTCGAAAAGACCAAAGTTGTTCAGAATCATGTGAAACAAACTTCTATCAAGGTTTCGGGTTGAAATTCGCCCAAAAAATGTTTTCGAAAATGTGCGTCACCTTGGGCATCGACACCTAGGATTTTTTCGTGAAAAAAAATTTCAAAATGTTAGAATTGAGCTCCGAGACCCATCCCATCGTGTTTGTCGTCAAAAGTTGGGTCGGTGAAGTTTTGGTGAAAAAACAGTCTTCTTGTGGCAGAGCAACCTTCTCAATGTAGTCACCTTGCAACATGACGCACTTCTTCCAACGATCTTCAAGTTTGCGAATGGCAGACTTGAACCATTCAGGTGAGATGGACGCCAACACTGATCTCGTCTTCTGTTCCAGCTCCTCCCTTGTGTCGAAATGCATTCCACGAAGAATGCTTTTCATGTGAGGAAATAAGGCATAATCCGATGGTGCCAGGTCTGGGCTGTATGGCGGATGCGGTGCGATGTCCCAACACAGATCATCTATCCTCTCCATCGTTTTCCGAGCGGTGTGGGGTCTGGCGTTGTGTTGATGGAGCAGGATCACTTTCGATTTCTTCCCTGGACGGCGATGTCGAAGATGGTGATGGACTTCTTGCAATACTCCACAGTAGTAATCCGCATTGATTGTAGTGGAGTCGGGAAGAAAGTCCAAGTGGATGATGCCTTGTTCATCCCAGAAAGCAGTCAACATGATCTTCTTTGCCATTGGAGAATACTTTGCTTTCACGGGGGGGGGGCGTGGAACCCTTCGTCAACCACTGCTTCGATGCTTCTTTGGTTTCGGGAGAGAAGTATGGCAGCCAAGTTTCATCAGTTGTCATGAAGCGTGCCCAGTATCCATCAGCTCCCTCGGTCTGAAGCGCCAGCACATTTTCTTGTGAGCATTCCACCCTTCGAGTTCTTTGGTCTGAATTCAGCAGTTTTGGCACCCAACGAGCACACAGTTTACTCAATTGAAGATGGTCTTTCAAGATGTGGTGTACAGTTCCACGAGATAAGCCGAGATTGATGGTGATTTGAGAAACTAGAACGTCGGTCTTCCATTATCACTTTCTCGACATTTGCGATTGCATGTTGGCTAGTGGCATCCGCTGGTCGACCCGATCGACTTTCATCGCTGATGTTCTGGCGACCTTCACGAAATTGTTTTGCCCATGCAAAAACCTGAGTTAGTGACAAAGCAGATGAGCCAAGTTGATTGACTAGCCTCGAATGAATTTCTGTTGGTGTAGACCCATCGAATGTCAAAAAGGCGATGATTGCGCGCTGGCTCTCCGGTTTCTGAATACTCGTATCTTCCATCGCGTGACTGTATCGACGATTGATTGAAAGATCATTAAGTCATTAACTTTAATGTGACAATTCGTGAATCATGGACATCGAACGCAGCTCAGTGAAATCCATGAGACGAGTGCAATTCAATGACAAACTTTGCATCTGAGTAAAATCAGTCAACATTCTAAAGCAATAGAAGACATCAAAGTCGTGAGAAGAATTCATGAGAAAGAAAAGAAACAATAAATGATATGATCTTACGATTCTTAATAATCAATTTGGTCGTCACTAAATTTCAAGTAGTGACATTAGTAGTAATCCCATGGCAAAATCAAGTGCAAAACGTGCAACGATGAGTCATCATGCTGACTCTGCCCCCCCCTCTGGAAGGAAGGTGAAGGAGAGGGCCAAGGCTGTGTTGGGAGGAATGGGTCCGAGAGGAGGAAGTTGGGTCGGTGAAAAATCGCCCCCCCCCACCCGACGACTCAACTGACCAAATTGGTCGAAAAGACCAAAGTTGTTCAGAATCATGTGAAACAAACTTCTATCAAGGTTTCGGGTTGAAATTCGCCCAAAAAATGTTTTCGAAAATGTGCGTCACCTTGGGCATCGACACCTAGGATTTTTTCGTGAAAAAAAATTTCAAAATGTTAGAATTGAGCTCCGAGACCCATCCCATCGTGTTTGTCGTCAAAAGTTGGGTCGGTGAAGTTTTGGTGAAAAAACAGTCTTCTTGTGGCAGAGCAACCTTCTCAATGTAGTCACCTTGCAACATGACGCACTTCTTCCAACGATCTTCAAGTTTGCGAATGGCAGACTTGAACCATTCAGGTGAGATGGACGCCAACACTGATCTCGTCTTGTGTTCCAGCTCCTCCCTTGTGTCGAAATGCATTCCACGAAGAATGCTTTTCATGTGAGGAAATAAGGCATAATCCGATGGTGCCAGGTCTGGGCTGTATGGCGGATGCGGTGCGATGTCCCAACACAGATCATCTATCCTCTCCATCGTTTTCCAAGCGGTGTGGGGTCTGGCGTTGTGTTGATGGAGCAGGATCACTTTCGATTTCTTCCCTGGACGGCGATGTCGAAGATGGTGATGGACTTCTTGCAATACTCCACAGTAGTAATCCGCATTGATTGTAGTGGAGTCGGGAAGAAAGTCCAAGTGGATGATGCCTTGTTCATCCCAGAAAGCAGTCAACATGATCTTCTTTGCCATTGGAGAATACTTTGCTTTCACGGGGGGGGGGCGTGGAACCCTTCGTCAACCACTGCTTCGATGCTTCTTTGGTTTCGGGAGAGAAGTATGGCAGCCAAGTTTCATCAGTTGTCATGAAGCGTGCCCAGTATCCATCAGCTCCCTCGGTCTGAAGCGCCAGCACATTTTCTTGTGAGCATTCCACCCTTCGAGTTCTTTGGTCTGAATTCAGCAGTTTTGGCACCCAACGAGCACACAGTTTACTCAATTGAAGATGGTCTTTCAAGATGCGGTGTACAGTTCCACGAGATAAGCCGAGCTTGATGGTGATTTGAGAAACTAGAACGTCGGTCTTCCATTATCACTTTCTCGACATTTGCGATTGCATGTTGGCTAGTGGCATCCGCTGGGCGACCCGATCGACTTTCATCGCTGATGTTCTGGCGACCTTCACGAAATTGTTTTGCCCATGCAAAAACCTGAGTTCGTGACAAAGCAGATGAGCCAAGTTGATTGACTAGCCCCGAATGAATTTCTGTTGGTGTAGACCCATCGAATGTCAAAAAGGCGATGATTGCGCGCTGGCTCTCCGGTTTCTGAATACTCGTATCTTCCATCGCGTGACTGTATCGACGATTGATTGAAAGATCATTAAGTCATTAACTTTAATGTGACAATTCGTGAATCATGAACATCGAACGCAGCTCAGTGAAATCCATGAGACGAGTGCAATTCAATGACAAACTTTGCATCTGAGTAAAATCAGTCAACATTCTAAAGCAATAGAAGACATCAAAGTCGTGAGAAGAATTCATAAGAAAGAAAAGAAACAATAAATGATATGATCTTACGAATCTTAATAATCAATTTGGTCGTCACTAAATTTCAAGTAGTGACATTAGTAGTAATCCCATGGGAAAATCAAGTGCAAAACGTGCAACGATGAGTCATCATGCTGACTCAGCCCCCCCTCTGGAAGGAAGGTGAAGGAGAGGGCCAAGGCTGTGTTGGGAGGAATGGGTCCGAGAGGAGGAAGTTGGGTCGGTGAAAAATCGCCCCCCCACCCGACGACTCAACTGACCAAATTGGTCGAAAAGACCAAAGTTGTTCAGAATCATGTGAAACAAACTTCTATCAAGGTTTCGGGTTGAAATTCGCCCAAAAAATGTTTTCGAAAATGTGCGTCACCTTGGGCATCGACACCTAGGATTTTTTCGTGAAAAAAAATTTCAAAATGTTAGAATTGAGCTCCGAGACCCATCCCATCGTGTTTGTCGTCAAAAGTTGGGTCGGTGAAGTTTTGGTGAAAAAACAGTCTATTTGTGGCAGAGCAACCTTCTCAATGTAGTCACCTTGCAACATGACGCACTTCTTCCAACGATCTTCAAGTTTGCGAATGGCAGACTTGAACCATTCAGGTGAGATGGACGCCAACACTGATCTCGTCTTCTGTTCCAGCTCCTCCCTTGTGTCGAAATGCATTCCACGAAGAATGCTTTTCATGTGAGGAAATAAGGCATAATCCGATGGTGCCAGGTCTGGGCTGTATGGCGGATGCGGTGCGATGTCCCAACACAGATCATCTATCCTCTCCATCGTTTTCCAAGCGGTGTGGGGTCTGGCGTTGTGTTGATGGAGCAGGATCACTTTCGATTTCTTCCCTGGACGGCGATGTCGAAGATGGTGATGGACTTCTTGCAATACTCCACAGTAGTAATCCGCATTGATTGTAGTGGAGTCGGGAAGAAAGTCCAAGTGGATGATGCCTTGTTCATCCCAGAAAGCAGTCAACATGATCTTCTTTGCCATTGGAGAATACTTTGCTTTCACGGGGGGGGGGGCGTGGAACCCTTCGTCAACCACTGCTTCGATGCTTCTTTGGTTTCGGGAGAGAAGTATGGCAGCCAAGTTTCATCAGTTGTCATGAAGCGTGCCCAGTATCCATCAGCTCCCTCGGTCTGAAGC
The DNA here is from genome assembly GCA_907163375.1 of Prostheceraeus crozeri. Classification (NCBI taxonomy): domain Eukaryota; kingdom Metazoa; phylum Platyhelminthes; order Polycladida; family Euryleptidae; genus Prostheceraeus; species Prostheceraeus crozeri. The sequence goes on from CAJQUW010000760.1 coordinate 676,788, forward strand.
GCCAGCACATTTTCTTGTGAGCATTCCACCCTTCGAGTTCTTTGGTCTGAATTCAGCAGTTTTGGCACCCAACGAGCACACAGTTTACTCAATTGAAGATGGTCTTTCAAGATGCGGTGTACAGTTCCACGAGATAAGCCGAGCTTGATGGTGATTTGAGAAACTAGAACGTCGGTCTTCCATTATCACTTTCTCGACATTTGCGATTGCATGTTGGCTAGTGGCATCCGCTGGTCGACCCGATCGACTTTCATCGCTGATGTTCTGGCGACCTTCACGAAATTGTTTTGCCCATGCAAAAACCTGAGTTCGTGACAAAGCAGATGAGCCAAGTTGATTGACTAGCCCGAATGAATTTCTGTTGGTGTAGACCCATCGAATGTCAAAAAGGCGATGATTGCGCGCTGGCTCTCCGGTTTCTGAATACTCGTATCTTCCATCGCGTGACTGTATCGACGATTGATTGAAAGATCATTAAGTCATTAACTTTAATGTGACAATTCGTGAATCATGAACATCGAACGCAGCTCAGTGAAATCCATGAGACGAGTGCAATTCAATGACAAACTTTGCATCTGAGTAAAATCAGTCAACATTCTAAAGCAATAGAAGACATCAAAGTCGTGAGAAGAATTCATAAGAAAGAAAAGAAACAATAAATGATATGATCTTACGATTCTTAATAATCAATTTGGTCGTCACTAAATTTCAAGTAGTGACATTAGTAGTAATCCCATGGCAAAATCAAGTGCAAAACGTGCAACGATGAGTCATCATGCTAACTCAGCCCCCCCCTCTGGAAGGAAGGTGAAGGAGAGGGCCAAGGCTGTGTTGGGAGGAATGGGTCCGAGAGGAGGAAGTTGGGTCGGTGAAAAATCGCCCCCCCCACCCGACGACTCAACTGACCAAATTGGTCGAAAAGACCAAAGTTGTTCAGAATCACGTGAAACAAACTTCTATCAAGGTTTCGGGTTGAAATTCGCCCAAAAAATTTTTTCGAAAATGTGCGTCACCTTGGGCATCGACACCTAGGATTTTTTCGTGAAAAAAAAATTTCAAAATGTTCGAATTGAACTCCGAGACCCATCCCATCGTGTTTGTCGTCAAAAGTTGGGTCGGTGAAGTTTTGGTGAAAAAACAGTCTTCTTGTGGCAGAGCAACCTTCTCAATGTAGTCACCTTGCAACATGACGCACTTCTTCCAACGATCTTCAAGTTTGCGAATGGCAGACTTGAACCATTCAGGTGAGATGGACGCCAACACTGATCTCGTCTTCTGTTCCAGCTCCTCCCTTGTGTCGAAATGCATTCCACGAAGAATGCTTTTCATGTGAGGAAATAAGGCATAATCCGATGGTGCCAGGTCTGGGCTGTATGGCGGATGCGGTGCGATGTCCCAACACAGATCATCTATCCTCTCCATCGTTTTCCGAGCGGTGTGGGGTCTGGCGTTGTGTTGATGGAGCAGGATCACTTTCGATTTCTTCCCTGGACGGCGATGTCGAAGATGGTGATGGACTTCTTGCAATACTCCACAGTAGTAATCCGCATTGATTGTAGTGGAGTCGGGAAGAAAGTCCAAGTGGATGATGCCTTGTTCATCCCAGAAAGCAGTCAACATGATCTTCTTTGCCATTGGAGAATACTTTGCTTTCACGGGGGGGGGGGCGTGGAACCCTTCGTCAACCACTGCTTCGATGCTTCTTTGGTTTCGGGAGAGAAGTATGGCAGCCAAGTTTCATCAGTTGTCATGAAGCGTGCCCAGTATCCATCAGCTCCCTCGGTCTGAAGCGCCAGCACATTTTCTTGTGAGCATTCCACCCTTCGAGTTCTTTGATCTGAATTCAGCAGTTTTGGCACCCAACGAGCACACAGTTTACTCAATTGAAGATGGTCTTTCAAGATGCGGTGTACAGTTCCACGAGATAAGCCGAGCTTGATGGTGATTTGAGAAACTAGAACGTCGGTCTTCCATTATCACTTTCTCGACATTTGCGATTGCATGTTGGCTAGTGGCATCCGCTGGGCGACCCGATCGACTTTCATCGCTGATGTTCTGGCGACCTTCACGAAATTGTTTTGCCCATGCAAAAACCTGAGTTAGTGACAAAGCAGATGAGCCAAGTTGATTGACTAGCCTCGAATGAATTTCTGTTGGTGTAGACCCATCGAATGTCAAAAAGGCGATGATTGCGCGCTGGCTCTCCGGTTTCTGAATACTCGTATCTTCCATCGCGTGACTGTATCGACGATTGATTGAAAGATCATTAAGTCATTAACTTTAATGTGACAATTCGTGAATCATGAACATCGAACGCAGCTCAGTGAAATCCATGAGACGAGTGCAATTCAATGACAAACTTTGCATCTGAGTAAAATCAGTCAACATTCTAAAGCAATAGAAGACATCAAAGTCGTGAGAAGAATTCATAAGAAAGAAAAGAAACAATAAATGATATGATCTTACGATTCTTAATAATCAATTTGGTCGTCACTAAATTTCAAGTAGTGACATTAGTAGTAATCCCATGGGAAAATCAAGTGCAAAACGTGCAACGATGAGTCATCATGCTGACTCAGCCCCCCCCTCTGGAAGGAAGGTGAGGGAGAGGGCCAAGGCTGTGTTGGGAGGAATGGGTCCGAGAGGAGGAAGTTGGGTCGGTGAAAAATCGCCCCCCACCCGACGACTCAACTGACCAAATTGGTCGAAAAGACCAAAGTTGTTCAGAATCATGTGAAACAAACTTCTATCAAGGTTTCGGGTTGAAATTCACCCAAAAAATGTTTTCGAAAATGTGCGTCACCTTGGGCATCGACACCTAGGATTTTTTCGTGAAAAAAAAATTTCAAAATGTTAGAATTGAGCTCCGAGACCCATCCCATCGTGTTTGTCGTCAAAAGTGGGTCGGTGAAGTTTTGGTGAAAAATCGCCCCCCCCCCGACGACTCAACCGACCAAATTGGTCGAAAAGACCAAAGTTGTTCAGAATCATGTGAAACAAACTTCTATCAGGGTTTCGGGTTGAAATTCGCCCAAAAAATTTTTTCGAAAATATGCGTCACCTTTGGCCTCGACACTTGGGATTTTTTCGTGAAAAAAAATTTCAAAATGTTAGAATTGAGCTCCGAGACCCATCCCATCGTGTTTGTCGTCAAAAGTTGGGTCGGTGAAATTTTGGTGAAAAATCGCCCCCCGACGAGACTTCCAACTTTGGTTCTAGGGATCGGAGAAAGTCGTGTGATAGATCGTTTGAAAGCTAAGAGTGAGACAAATTCAGTGGAAGAAACGGCTTGTTCATATCTGCCTTCGTTTAGATGTGAGACGCCATTGAAAATTTTGGACATTGATGAAAAACGACAGAGTTAAAATTTTTACGAAAACGGCTCTAGCGGTAGAACGAAGCCTCGGAGGGGAAAACAGAGAACAGATTTGGAATCAGCGTGACATTTTACACCTGAATATCATTCATGCTATGTCTCCGAAGTGATAGGAAGAAAGATGACAGATGCAGTAGAGTTTACGAATGAATTTTGTTCACTACGTTTTTATCGACAAAGTCTTCGAGGTGTGATTAGGGACTATATCATCTCATTTCATCATGAAAAGGCAGACTTACAATTTGCTATCGCTAAAGGTTACTTTGTTTTCCAACTGCTCATAGACAGTTTGATGAATAAAGATGTGAAAGGACGATTAGTTGCAGAGATTGAATTTGAGAAATTGACTGATGAACATGCAGGTGAGCGTGTAGTGTTTCATTTTGCATCCTATTCTGCAGAGACGATACATGATCCCAGAGATTTCTATCAGCGACATATGGCGAAAATTGCATCTCGACTAGATTCATTTCATGAGCATGGATCCAACTTGCTCTTATGTCGCATAAAACACATTCATATTCAACTCAATGTGCTAAACTAGATTTGGGAAAAGCATTCATGAGTCAGTCGTCCGCGTGCCTCCTTTTCCCTGCCGCAACGAAGTCAGGGGAGAAATGGAGGTCTCTGATTGGCTCTCACAGTGTCAAATGTGGATTCACAGGAGACTATAAAAGCAGACATCTCCCCATTTTCTCTTCATTTCATTCTCTTGACTTGGAAAGCGTGTTTGACTTCCGAAAGGCATTCTCCCCTCTCAACTTTGTCTGATTCAATCCTGTTTGCAAATTTACAAGTGAGTGTCATGACGGTGTGGCCTAAACCTTACCAGAATTTTAGAAGAGAGACGCAGGAAGGCATGCGAACTCTCCACGGGGGGCCCACGCGGAAACTCTGAAAGGGGCCCAACCACTACACACTTTCGAGGGCCCAACAAACTTGTTGAAAAATGTTCGTTTACTGTCATCCTTGCTTAATTTATATCAATTATGAATACAAAACCTTATTTTCAGTCAAATCAAATTGAGAATAGCGATGTTGTCAAAAAGTTTATTCATTTCGTGTACAGCATCATATGTAAAACAAGTTTATCACTTTTATTACAAAAAATATCATCTTACTTGTTCCAAAACAATTTAAATCACTTTTGTTACAAAACAATTAAAAACCGCAGAAGTCGCATTGTATACATGTGTCACTAACAAAATATTTCGTGAGGTAAATTCTGTTCATACAAATATAAGTGAAGTCGTAAATGTCAGATTATCACAATAGTTGCAAAATGCATGTTCGCTGTTTAATTTGGCAATTTACTGATCAGTAACCTGAGCCTGACATCATTTTTATTTTTATTTGTAAACGTATTGATTTTTGCACTTTAACAGACATTTTTAGCTGACATTAAACTCCGAATGCCACCGGATAATAAAGAGACGTTTAATTGAAATTCATGGATACGACTGCTACACATTTTCAGAGGTCAGGTTAGGAGACCGATACAGTAATGCAAAAGGTAGTGTATCCCACATTATAAATGAATTCGAGAACGAGAAAATTGGATGACAACTTCATTTCCTAAGAATTTCCAAGGCACGAGTACTATGTTTCTTCAAATGCTTTCGAATGGCTTTGCTGACTGCATACTTTCTTTCATCGGAGAAAGATTTTGAACTGATAGGCCTCTTACTTTCAGCCCAATGGCGACTCCGTTTTTCTTGCTGGAGCTTTTCGCGCATCCAAGCTTTCTGGATATTGATCATTAGGGGCTTATCTATATTACCTCGTCGAACATTTTCTCTCAGGAAACAGGTTATCGACGTTTTCCCCTTTGCTCGCAGAGCGTACTTAACTGTCTGATATGCACTCAAAGTTGAGACATTAGTCCTGGAGCACTTCGTACCGACGATATCACCCATCAAATTGAATGCTGACTTGACCAGCGGTCCATGAAAAATAGACAAAGCAGCCGCCGCAATTTTACAAAGGTCATCATAGCGCTCTTTCATTTTCGGATGTGTCCAATATCCAACTATGTCACTTTCTGGTACAGTCTCAGGAGTGCCCATATTGTAATGCAGGACCTCTGCGATCACATTATGTTGGGGTGGAAGAAAGTGGCTCAATGAGTTACATAAGTTTTCCAGGTGTCTCGACGTCACCGAATGGCCTCTTGCAACGGGATCAAGGGCTGACAGGGATTGGAGAACACGGCTTTTCAGAGGAAGTTTCGGTTGCAAATAAATTCCAGTGTCGTGATAAGCTTACCCATAAAATCAATAACAACACTGTCATTCTTCAGCAATCCTTCTCTTACGGCACTACGGCATGAAGAACCAACAAAAATGTCACATTGCCTTAAATACAAGGCCTGCTTCGTCAAATCGATTGATTTAACAAAGGTCGGGGTTTTCACACTCATTGACTCAGGCTTCAAATAGAAAGCCAAGAATTTGAGGAACGTTGAAATTGTTCATCATGTAATTTGTGAATCAACACACCAGCGCCTTGAAAATGCATGACATACTCTTTGAAAACGTGAAGAACGCTTACGTACAGATTCCAAAGAAGGACAGTCTTTGTCGAGTTATAAACTAATTTTTCAATAATCCTTTTCTTGCGTTGCTTTCCTTCTTCTGTCATACTCTTCCGTTGCAGGTTGGTGTGGATTTCTCGCACTCGACGACGATCTTTGACGTTAACTGAAAAATAAGGAACATGTTAAGCAACCGTTCTAAAATATCTCATGTATGTTCATTGTTCATTCATGTTTGTCTTGCTTTTATTCACTGTACAATACAAATTTTTCGCTTATAGTGAAAATTCTTTTAAATTACTTCACTACTAAGATAACATATGCTCATAAAATCCATGTGTAACAAGTGTATTGAAATTGTGTTGAATTACACGACGCTATTTTTACTCGACGGTTTCCCTTTATGATTTGAGTCTCGAATTATTTTATTAGTAAAACTGCACATATATCAAAAGGACGGCTCGTATCAACAATTTATCTTCCAAGTACATGTAGATTACAAAATGATCAATACTTTTTTGAGCATAACAATTGGCATTACACGCATTACAATTGGGAATTTTTGAATTTAAATAATGTTCCCTCACATTTTGATCTAGTTTTAAGCAGAAGCAGGTTGGGTCTAGCAAGGAAGCTATCTTCATGCAAGTTTATGTGTCTTGTACCGACAATTCTATCGAACCCGTACTTATCCTTTGCCTCAATAAAAATAATAACCTACATATTTCTAGTATCCGTAACCCCCTCATTGTAGTAAACAATTCAATTTAAATTGATCAAAAAACAAATATAAATTGTAATCCATATGCCCTTACAGTTTAGTACAGCACCCCTAATTCAGTGAATTGTATTTTTCTTAAGGCGATTGATGTTGCAACTTAAGAATTGACTTACCATTTGCCAGAATTTCATTGAACACTTCAGCATAAAGCGATCGGTCATCTTCACTCATCAGTCCGTAATACTGGGCTTTGTAACATAACCACATTCGCTCCGTAGGAAGAGACACATCGTACGCAGATAACCAGCGATGAGAAACGAAATCTGCGGGAACTGTGAAGGAGACGGATAACATTTCACAAATCTGCAAGGACGAAGGAAATACTACAAACTGTAAGGAACTAGCTTACTGCAATATAATCACCTCTTTCAAAAAATCCTTTTGGTCAGAAGCCCATCGATGGTCTGTATGAAGGCCAAGAAATAAACTTTCGATATATCTTTCAAAGGGCTTACAGAACTTCTTGGCTGCATTGTGTATGTGATGGCAGCTATCACCATCCACATCCAACAAGTGTGGGTTCTTTGTGCGAATTAACGTCTCCAGCCCTGACTTTGAGCCTCTCATTACAGCGCAAGAGTCAAGTAGTATACTGACTAAATTCGTCCGCGGAATTTCATTCGAACTATAGAAATCGTTGACTAATCCAAAAATAGACTCTGCGGTACAGGATATCACCTGCTTACTGAATAGATGTTCTACAATCACCATTTGAGTATCGGGGTGCAGGTATGAAATAAGTGCTGTAAGAACCTTTTTGTGTTGGTTGTTTGTGCTTTCGTCGATATTTAACGAAAACGGAACTTTTTTTGCATTGCATATTGTCCTTTCATCGAATGTACGACCCAATCCATGAACCAACTTATACGCTGCACATTTTCGTGACAGCTGGACCTTTGAGAGGGCCTGTTTATCCAGCGAGAGGATTTGTGATAGCTTCACAATGTGAGGTGCCAGAGACAAAGGCAGCGAATGTTCTGCGAGGAATGCCAGGATCATAGCTTCTTGGTTTGATGTTCGGTCTATCAGGGTGGCATCTCGGTGATTTTCACGGAATACTGATGCCTGATCAGAAGGACGAGTTTCACATTCAATCATGTCACGCAAAGTCTGATCGTAACAACGAAACGATCTTTTCTTGATGAGTTTTTGATTTATAGTGATCCGTTAATGCTGTTTTCCCCCTACGAGCATAGTTGATATGTGTACCACAAATACAGGTGCACATTCCAGGCATATAAGACTTCTGAAAAATTCGCTGTATTTGAAACTCTTCTCTGTTTTTGTTCCCTTTTGTCCAGGAATCGAAATCAAAATCTCACTGTCCAACCATTTCTATCGCCATTTATTTTGAAATTCCCTGTCGATAACATCATTTATATGTAATGCATCAGCTGATGTAAGAAGTGGCCTGACCCGGCTAAGTAATTCAGGCTGGCCCTGGCTGCTTCGATGAAACTGATCCTGAATCACTCGAAGAGACCCGTCTTGACTACCTGGACGAGGCTGCTCTTCACTACCAGAAAGATGCTGGTCTTGACTACCAGGAGAAGGCTGGGCCTGGTTACCTGAATGAGGTTGGTTTTGACTATCAGGATCAGGATGGGCCTGGTCACCTGAATTAGGTTGGTTTTGGCTATCAGGGACAGGATGGGCCTGGTCACCTGAATGAGATTGGTCTTGGCTATATGGATGAGGCTGCTCCTCACTACCAGAAAGAGGCTGGTCTTGACTACCGGGAGGAGGCTGGACCTGGTTACCTGAATGAGGTTGGTTTTGACTATCAGGGACAGGATGGGCCTGGTCACCTGAATGAGATTGGTCTTGGCTATATGGATGAGGCTGCTCCTCACTACCAGAAAGAGGCTGGTCTTGACTACCGGGAGGAGGCTGGACCTGGTTACCTGAATGAGGTTGGTTTTGACTATCAGGAACAGGATGGGCCTGGTCACCTGAATTAGGTTGGTTTTGGCTATCAGGGACAGGATGGGCCTGGTCACCTGAATGAGATTGGTCTTGGCTATATGGATGAGGCTGCTCCTCACTACCAGAAAGAGGCTTCTCCTCACTACCAGAAAGAGGCTGGTCTTGACTACCGGGAGGAGGCTGGACCTGGTTACCTGAATGAGGTTGGTTTTGACTATCAGAAACAGAATGGGCCTGGTCACCTGAATGAGGCTGGTCTTGACTACCAGAAGGAGGCTGGTCTTGACTATCAGGAGGCTGGTTCTGGCTGCCTGATTGAGATTTGGCTAACTGAACTTGATCCCGGCTAGCTGAATGTGGTTGGGCTGAATGACACTGGCCCTGGCCAGCTGAATGAGAATGGTCATAACCGACTGGGTGTTGGCTGGCTTTTGGAAACTGTTGAGTGCCGAAAGCCTGAGTAGGCTTCAAATAATATGCATCTAACCGTGGACATTTTGCAAATGAAGCAACCGTTTCCTTTTTCCGCTTTGTTAGGCGTTTCTGATAGCCACTTCGATTTTTGCTGGACATCTCGGCAGTGACGTTCAATATACCATGCAGCAATAGTAAAGTATCTGAAAGTAAATAAACGTCCTATTAGCACTAATCGAGCACTTTCACAATCAACATTTAGATAGTCATAGTTAATTTGAAATGCAATATATTATTCGAATGTGGTGCACCTTATCGACAGGGGCATTTTATTGACAAGCTAGGGGTGCACATTAAGAACAATACTTTTGATCGACAGATACACCTAATAGCGACATCTTTTTTACGAAATGCTATGCCTTTATGCCCATCATAATTGGTGTTAAGGTGTTAAGTTTAACAGTGTAGAACTGTACAATGCACATGGTTTCATTTCTCGTCATTCTCTGTATCTTAACATTGGGATTTAAAATAGCGGGCACACATCGCATGAAACCGGCACTTGTTGCGTCAATTATCATTCATTAGTCTTTCGAGAACGGGTTTATTGAAAATATTTTGCAACTTGGTTCAAATATCGCGAAATTGCATTTGTGTGTAGTGCATTATTTCTGTTGGCAATATGTCTTTTTTCCTTAATTGAAGAGCTCATATTTTCTTGAATTACTTCGATATTTTGTAGGGCAAAAGGGCATAAATCAACTGTAACTGTTGTTTGAGCGTATGATAACGTCAATAATACTCGTACATCGGGCCTATTAGTGTAAGTCATCGGTAGTAAATTTTAAGGTAACCATAACTAAGCGCCGACATTTTCAAGGACGTCAGTTCTCATTATTCAACAGATATATATTATTAGGGCGTCACAACCTTTTCTGACAAAAACATCTAGCAAGGAGATCGGACAGTAGAGAATTCTTAGAATATCCCAGACGAAGTTTTCGTATCCGTTGTATCCGTATAAGTCCTAGACATATTGCCTACGAAAGTGATGAAGTGAATATCTATCGCAGTGGTTCTCAGCCGCCAGCCCCAGCACAAGAAGGTCATAGGCAATTTTTTGGGGGAGACCACGAATAGGATAAGGATAGGTTTATTAAATGAAAAGGTGGCGCAATCTCAATTCTAAATATACAGCCTGAGTTTGAATTTGTAGTAAATTGCCTAAGGCGATTACTGGCGATCTTTTGAATCTAACTAACATCTCTGAGAGGTTTTACTCTGTATGACACTCTTTCGCCCTTTCTTTAACGCTTATTTATGGAGGATAAATTAATGTCATTAATGTCAGTTAGGCCTACATTTAAATAAAGAGGCCTGTTAATAGTAACTTAACAAAACGTATGCCTTAGTCAGTATAGGCATACGTAAGAATAGGCTTATGATAGAGATCGCCTGTCAATCATCCCACATCATAATTTAATAGAGCTTTTGGTCGTAGGTAAGTCTATTGACATATACTAAAAGAAGGTCACAGTACGCTGAGCTCTAAATTGGGAGCCACAAAGTGAAAAAAGGCTGAGTAACACTGATCTATCGCATAGCCACTTGCTTGGCGGTACTCACAACGGGGATACCGGTACTGCGGAGGGGCGTTTAAAAATAACATTTTCATGTCTTATATGGGCTTCGTTTAGTGATTACATAACCAATCGATTGGATTTCCAAAATGATTATGTGCGGCTTCGAAGTACGGGAGGGTTAAAAATATTGTAAAAAGCTATTTCCAAATATTTTAATGGCCCATAATACACCTATAACAAATCAAGAAACCAATTTATTCAAAGTACATGAATTAACTGTAAAATAAACTTTGAACTAATGGAAACGATGTGTGCATAAGAACATGGATCAGCAACTTCACTTACCTTCACCTGATTGGTCACCCAAATTTCTGATAATATTGTGACAATAGTATATTGTCCGTCATTAGTCCGTCAATAAGTCGTGCAACGAAAGGAAAAGCCATACGTCAAGCCTTCCTTGAAGATGTAGAAAACGAAAATCATAATCGGCATCGCTTTTCATTTTCTATTCGACTTCATGTACACAACCAGTCTGTCACATTATTTAAGTTATAGTGTCATTGGTTGGGTTATGATGGGTGGTATCAATACTTATGAACAACATTTATATTAGTTTTCACATGTATATGTACCTATAGTTTTTTGTTAATCACGGCTGAACTATATGAGCATTTTCTTTGATATGTCTTAAACCAACCGGGGTCCATCTGACTTTCTTAGCATAGGAATGTTGCTGGTCCAATTCTATTTAAGCAAAGTTTTCCAAAACTGAAACATTTAACAAATTCAACAATGAGGATAAAACTCAGAGTTCTACAAAAATATATATTAAGAGAAAATAAAAATTTCAAATGCAACGTCAGGGTGAGAAATGTTCGGTTAAGGTCACATTGTCATGTTACAAGAAACTTCTCGTCAACAACTGCCAAAGTTTCCCATGCCCTAGACAAATCGTTAGGGTATCACAATTCTTCTTAACAGCTTCCGTCCATATAAAACGTAGGGGCATCATTGCGCAAATAAGTGTGTGTAGGGGCCCGAGCCTCGTTTCCATAACCATCAAGAAAGGGAGACTTCGACTTTGTGATGACATAGCACTATTAGGCGACGAAGTTCCTGAAAAGAAGATCACCAAAGCAGTATTCTGTTCTGCCCGAGGGTTGGCAGCGTCCACTATCGTATACCCCATTTCAAATAAATGTCCAGGACTTCAGAGATGACAGCACGTATACAATATTGGATTCTTATGGCTACTAATTAAAGGAATACAAAAATCTCAATAGATCACTTATTACCAGTAAATACCAATGTGCCCATCACCTCCAGTTCAAAGGGGCCCTCGGTATTCCTGGGGTGAGGAGGGGCCCTTCACCCACAGCTAAAAGGGGCCCTAACCTTGGAATTGAGGGGCCCTCGGACTTCTTGGGGTTCAGAGGGGCCCCGGTATTCCCGAGTTCAGAGGGGCCCTCGGTATTTCTGAGTTCAGGGGGGCCTAACTATTTGAGTTCAGAGGGGGCCATCTTTCTTTTTTTTAGTATGGTCAATGTATCACCAAATATGTCCACAACAAAAATTATTGAGTGCTCCAAACTGGCATATTATTACTACTTAGAGCAACAGGAGCCCACGCGGAAACCGTGTCATCCGCGGAGAATTCGCATGCCTGCGCAGGAGAGTGTGTGGCCGATGATTGTACAAGCCTATTTTCTTGAACCATCATCACCACCGCCACCTCCACCGCCTAGACGCTTTACCTTAAAGTCTTTTAGGGAATTGAAACTTAATTCGGGCCCTAAGCCCAAGACATTTAATTTACTGGACGATGACGAAGACTTAGTCTTTGGTGATAAGCTTTAAATCATGTGAACGCCCCAAAAGGTCCTTTTAAGGGCCACCTCATATGTCACTGCTAAGCTAAGGATTTTCTTTTCTCCGATGATCATGAATGTACTTAGTGGTATTTTTTCGTTACAGACTGCCATGGCCATGAATCCTACTCCAACTGCAGCATCACTGAATCCTCAACATCTCGAGCTATGGAATCCGAAAATTGAAAAGGTAATTCACGGCTATCCTACCTACAAACAACAGGTCCACTACAACGGTTTTCGGCTCTATCTTCAAACGCCGGCGGTATACTTACCAAAAGTGGATACGCAAGTAAATCGTTGCGGTCAAAACCTGAGTATCCCTATTGATAATTGGTTGCGTCAGCAGCTTGACATTTTAGAAGACGTTGTGAGGCAAAAGGCTCTTATTCCTACTGAACTATTACAGTTGTGACCAGAAAAGAAAACTTCTTATTATAAACCTTTGTATCGCGGCACTCGCTGCTATATTTTGCAAAGCAAGTATTGTAAAGTCACTTCAGGAGTGACAGTTGAACAGTCAGTTGAAACAGAATTGTCATCGCTAGGTGCAGGCTTTTTTTCCTTTCATGTTGAGGTGCCTGCTGTTTATGTGGGACCTCATCAATCTGACAGTAATTTGATTTCTCTCAATTTGCGCATTGCTCAAATTCATCATCAACCTGAGTTAACAGGACTTGATCACATTGAGAAAGTCATTGATTCTTGTGTCAAAGAGTGTCAAGAACCTGTCACCAAACCTAAACGTCGTCGCGCATCAAAGAAAGATGGTGTTACCACCAAAGAGAAATCTTAAGTATTGTAATCAGTTAGTATGTAGTGAATGTGGAAAACGCGGTCTTGCGCGTTATGTTCAAATAAAACATTGTCATCATGTTGTATGTATCTTTTGTTATGTAAAGGACAGACATCCTTGTAAAGTTCCTGCTCAATGTATTATTTTGTAATGAAATCTTTTTGATATTGTAGGTTATCATCTTCATAGACAGTGAGGGAACACCCATGCAGGAATCGAGTGCTATTGCAATGAGAGAAAGTGATGAAACTGTTGCTAGTGTATATTATAGATTTGCCTACTGTCCTCCACACAAAGACGAATGGTCACGGCGTCATGTGCATGGACTTGATCCTTCTATTTTGATTCATATTGGATTTGTAAATGAAATGTATTTGATAAGTGATAAACGGTGGCTGTCAGGTTTTCATATTGTTGAAATATTAGGAAATGATTCTGAACGAGAAGCAGCAACACTTCAGTTGCACATCGATAATTTATATTTACCATGTTGGGTCGATCGTGTAAAACAAGACTATCATATGCATTGTGATCAAAAGAAGTTTAGAGATGAAATGATTTTTGATATGGCTGTATGTTTCGGTGAGAGACATCACCTTTACAGACCACCATCCCATTGTAATACTAGAAATAAAGCTACCTACATTGCAAAAATCTCTTCACGCTGGCATTGTAGTCTCTATGACGTTTATGAACTGTATCTATATTATTGTCAACAGCATGGGTCTATGTAAAACATGTTTTTACTCCTTGTGAATGAATGATGATCATTTTATGAAGTGTATTCTGTACTTATAAATTTTGTCTGCTGTTGAATAAACTTACAGTGGAACATGATTGTTATTTCTGTTTTATTCATAGTGGAAGTCATTGAAGCAATGTGAAATCTATAGTCACAACATTTATGATGGCGCATCCTACACTAAGTAACCACATGTGTCATTTAACACTTGATCAACAAGGATTCGATGGATTTTTACAAGATTGGAAACTTACATTTAAAATGAAGATGAATGATATGAAAGTAGTGCTAACTGAAAGTCTTTCTCTCTTCAAAAGATTGATGTAGAGTTTACAACCTCAAGATGTAAAGGGTAGACTCGTTGCTTATATGGAGTTGAAAGATTTGCAAAAACCACTTCGTTTTGGATCTTATTGCACAGAATGGATTACTCTTAGTGATCAATTTTATGGTCGTCATATGGAGAGAATAGAAGAGACGATGGAAGGAAATGCGTACGTTGTTAAACATAACATGATTCAACTGAGTGTGTTTACATCCACGACTTTGTTTGATGGTCGACACATTGTGTAGATGCAATAAAGTTTTCTTTTCACTGAGTATTTTGTAATGGTGTATAGAGCAACATGAGTCATTGCGCTTTGTTAGATAAATGAATGCGTCTTTGTTCGAGAAAAGGGGCGTGTCACGACATGAGTCATTGCGCTTTGTGCATTACTATCGCGCTCTTTGTTAGATAAATGAATGCGTCTTTGTTCGCTAGAAGGGACGTATCACTAAAGTCTTTGTGAGGACTAGAACGACTTTGTGTATAAATAGGAAAGGTTTCCACCCACGCAGTCAAAAGTTCACGTGTGATAACTCTTTGTCACGTAACAAAGACAGGGAAAACATGAAAAGGAAAACGCATGTGATTGGAGCTAGGTCTGGTTATAAAACGGACGACTGAGCTCATGGCAATCATTTCCGTCCTTGCGCTAACCATGCAGTTGCTCGAAGCCATCAACTCCTCTTCTCTCGCAATGGGTACACTGAACTCCCTTACTTTAGCATCGGGTAAAAATGCTTTCAGTCAAAAGATAACTCATAATGGAGAAGCCGTAACCATAAAAACTCCAAGTCATCGGATAGATTATCTAAAGGTTATGTCAAGAAAGTATGGACTGGCCGTGTGTGTACCGTTAGACTATTGGACACGGTTACAATTCAATACTCTTGAAACATTCCTGAAAGAAAATCTCACCATTCCCAAAGAAACTGTTCGACACAATGGGAAGCGACCACAAGTTCCCATCATGGAAGGACGATACATGTATGTTCATATGGATAGACACTGTCTCGTCATCCATGAAAAGGAGGGCAGCGAATTCGACTTACTCAATTGCAAACCACTCCCCATTTTGGGAAAAGGATTCTACTCCTTCGAAATTAAAATTTAAACCATCTACATGGGTCCGCGCAGGGACGGAAGGTTGTTTACGTTGAATCCCTATCTTGTCTCCATAACCTTTAAAAATGATGTCCATGTTGATGATGATCAACTACAGTAACACTCTCCACACACACTGAGAACGCACCATCGGTCTTTATGAGACCAAGGCCTAACGGCCACCGTATCAAGAAAGAAAATCTACACTCACCATGCCACACATGAACATGACTCTCTCCTTCTTTCCTAGGCATACCCTTCTTCACTCAGGTTTGAATCATGTGGAAATTATCAGCATGCCTCTATGTATCATGGAAAAGTCAGTGTGTTACATTTCATGATACGAAACGTCAACTTCAGATAACTCTAGAACGCTTTCAACTACGAAGGTTACATCGCGCTATCCTATCCAACTCTTGCCGTATCATTAATGTAGGAGACGGCATTGTATTTATTCGCATTCAAGAGATGATTCTACATAATGATCACTGTTACATCGTGATTCCAAAACCCTCATGGGAAAAGTATAAAAGGGAAGTTCACTCAACCCTTATGTCATTTGTGAATCATGCTCCCCATCCGCATCATCAACGCCATGCGCGAAATGAATCTCAGAAGAGACATCGATTTAGAACAGTTGCATACTCATCTTCCCGATTCAGTCTGTCATCGCGGTCGTCCACAGATGTTGGTCATTCGCATGAGCAACGGTCGAAATCTTCAAATCTTTCGCTGCGGCAAAATCCAAGTCCTAGAAAACCTTTCTCATTTCGTGATGCAGTCCATGTGTTACGAAGTCGTCAAGAAAATGCGAACATTCATGCCTCATCTACGCCTCAGTCCCCTGACATTGAAGAATATAGTAGTGTCTGTTCAATTGAAGATGTTAGTGAATCTAGCCAACTTTAAAACCAGTAATCATTGTATATTTTATGAAACTGAACTCTTTCCTGCTGCTCTGATTCGGAAGTGGCATCCTGTACATATTGCAGTGTTTCACAACGGACATTGTATCATGACTGGTTTACGTGATATCAGTAAAGTAGCTGACATTGCTAAATCCTTAATGCGTTATCTGTATGAGTCACAGTTAATAGAATCGTGTTAATCACATGATGCGTTTTGAATGAGTCATCGCAATGAAGTATCACCCACACACACACACACACTTGTCGGTGAAAAGGTCACGCTGTTTGACGTGAGGCGCCATCGCTTTGTCTGATGAATAACGCCCACACACTTGTCGGTGAAAAGGTCACACTGTCTGACGTGAGGCGCCATCGATGTTGATTAACACGCCCATACACGTGTCGGTGAAAAGGTCATCAACAAGGTTCATCGCTTTATGATGAGTCAGCGCTCTTTATAGACATGAAATGATGGCCACACACGTGTCGGTGAAGAGGTTGAACAAGACTGATTGGATTCTTGTCTAACTATCTGGTGCTTTACCACTTCATGAGTCAGAGCTATTTATTGACATGAGTCTGCAAAGTGGTTGATGTTTCCTAAGCCGAAGAAATTGTCATGATGTTACATTCGTTGGTGAGGATGATAACTTACAAACTCTAACATGGTTTTGATTATATTTTATACTTTACCTATCTTGCAAACAGTGAAATACTTATGACTTTATTTTATAGTTTACCTATTTTACAAACAGCGATATGATTCTAACATTAATTCAAACTTAGCAAACATCAACTTTATTTCTAACTTTACAAACAGTGAAGTGATTCTGACCATTTATATTTCACCTATCTTACAAACAGCGACATGGTTATAACTTTATTTCTAACTTTACAATCATCAACTTTATTTCTAACCCTACCCATCTTACAAAATGAACAAAACTTTTACTTCCGTCTATTGAGTGAGAATCCCGTCTTAATGTCAAAAGAAAAACGAGACAGTCTGTACATGATATGTTATTGAATGAAAGACATTTCATCACAGTCACACATAGTTAATGCTATACACGGAGAAAACAAAGTCACTGATGTGCAGGGAGAAAACAAAGTCACTGATGTACAGTGAGAAAACAAAGTCAGCAAAAGCACTGGATACCCCATCGATGACATGATGTGATCAGGAGTTGGACGCATGTTACAAGGCACTCACAACACCCCATAGAAAACGCCATGGAGTGAAAAAGCAAAACATCAACCGCAACAGAGAGGAAGCATTCATCATCATACATCGCCGGACGGAGGAAGAGAAAGTTTCTGTCTCTTGGGTGGAGGTAGATGAGTGTCTGGATGGCCGTACGGTAATGAGTGGTTAGGACTCATCCAGCATCGCTTGTCTTCCCAAGCTGAGAGACCTCGTTTCCTAAACGTAGTTGTTCTGACTTGATGCGACTGTGATTTTAAAATGGTCATTTCTACTTTTTTAATTTTAAGTGAATCTAAGGCATCTTGATAGTCCCTATGTGTCATTTTTCTAACGATTGACTTCGAGATGCCTTTCGACGTTTTTTAATAGAAAGCTCTGAGGATTTTAGCTTCATGGAGTAAATCTTGGGGCGAAGCAAGATCATCTCCTCTACCTGTTTGCCGGCACACTCATCCTTGAAGCAGCCAAGCTTCGCTTCATTTGAGGTAGAGTAAAGCGGATGGTCAGTGGGATAGTTGGAACTATCAAACTTGGGTGCTAAATATTTTAAAATGTCTTCATGCTTGACTTGGCTAGTGGTTGTCAAAGCTAGAAAGAAGATGTCTGTATCGCCTCCTACTAATTCCACCTGTTGGATCAATGGACAAGTTTTAAAGGTGTGGTAAAACAACTTGTACATTTCTAACTTGGAGTGATCCAAGTCAGCTTGACCGACATAAATGGACTTGCAAAGTTCTACTTTGGATTTTAACATTTTAAAACCAGTAATGTCTTCGGAAATGACATCATGGTGACAAAACAGCGGTGAGCGACATAACTTGATACTCGTTTCCGGATCAGTCACGATACGATATTCCATGCGCTTTCTTACATCCTCCATGGTTTTACCAGAGAGGGCATTATTCTTAAATTTATAGAAGTACTTTTCGAAAGGATTCTTGGATTCAGCCCGTTTCTTACTATTAAATTCTATATACGGTTTTAGAAAGTGCTTCTGCCTAAACTGGATAGCGCGATGGACTTTGTCAAGTTGCATCCCCATACCTAGATAGAATTTGAGGATGGAATAGTGCACGATGTAATGCTGCTTGTTTAATTGGGTGAGCAACAACTTCCTAGTGGGTTTATATTTTAAGTCATTTTCCGCCTTATATTGCTTATTGTGTTCTTCCATAAAGGGAGAGAACATATCTGGACTGACTATGCCAGATTCGGGTGCGAGAGGAAAATCAACGGTCCTATTCTTAATACATTCTGGATAGATGAGGTCGACTTCAAATAAATAACCTATGTCGGCCTCATTTCCCAGTGCCATGATGTGTGCTGGATTGGAGAAGTATTCAATGTCATGGGGCTCTACCCTTGGAAGTCAGACTGTGGCAAAGGCTTGGATAATGCACTCCCATATAAATTATTTTGGTCTATGTACATTAAATGCGTGGTCGATCCTATGTCTTGGGTGCTGTTGACAACATGTTTGTTAACAAATGTTAAGCCTCCCCTAATACCACGTTCAAATAGCGTGTACATTTCTGCATCTTGCAGTAAATGTATGCTCTCTTTCGTCATCTTGAAGGCTGACTGATAGGACAGACCCGGCAGACTAACAAAATGGACGGGGTCTAAGGCGTCCTGTTCTAATGTGACTTTCCTAAAAGTCTCAAACACGTCAGCCAACAGATAGACGTCTAATTTTAAGTAGGCAAGCATGTAGTCACCAAAAGTGCGACACCTAAATTCGAACCATGCTTGCTCTGCATGCCTACAGTCATCCAGCGAACAGTCCTCACCCGTCAAATCATTTTTAAATTGATCGATGGACGGAAGGGATGGTTCTTTCAATGTGTCCATTGAACTAAAATAACTATAAGGAAACACCCCTTTCCGTCGCATGAGACTATCACTTATGTTGGGATAGTCTTTCTTTAAATGTTGAGTGAGGGGAAGTGTTTCTAAATTATTAGCCAACGCGGCTAAAGAAGAAGACATAAATTGAAAACTATCTAGAAACTTTATGTCATAGAAGACAGGCTTCCCGTCAGCGGTCTTATCTACTTGTACTTTGGCAGTGATGCACATACATTTTTCCTTACTTTGTGCAATCACTTTGGATGACCAGGATTTCATTTTACCGAATCCATGGCGAATGATGATGTGAGCATCATAACATTTAAAGTTGTGGAAGATGACGGGGAGCGTTGGCCGTTTGAGCCTAAGTTTCATATTGCATTTACTGCATAAGGCAGACCTAAATTTACCACTGAGATGGCAATGGTCCCTCACTTTGTTATGTTGCTGATCATCAAAGGATGAACAGCATCGGGGACATTCCGTGGTCCTATCAAATTTGAATTTATCGGCTTCTGTGAAGCACATGGGTTTCCTAGTCAGCTCCGTTTCATACCGTTGATGAAAACGGGCTTTCCTATCTAAAAAGTTGAGGAAGTTTTCAACGCACTCCTCGCCTTGCCACACATGCATTTTATTTTGGTTCCTATAATATGGATGCCAAACTTCATAACAGGCAATGGCTGCTAGCTCATGACTTAGGTCTTCTTGTTCAATGTAACATTCAATGTCCACATAGATGGTACATATGGGACTGAGCTCATTGCCGTTTTCCTCATACCTATAAAATTTATCTTTGTGCATGACTTCCATTTGAAGTTTACCCCGAGAGCACCACTCGTAATGTTGTTCAAAAAATGGTTTTGACCTAAAGCGCCGTGTGCAGCGATCACAGTAATAATGTTTGTTATCATAACTTTGTTGGTGGCGATACAACTTTGAAATTTTAGGAATGCCACAATAATGCCATTCTGGGTGGTTGCCGCTATAGACTAGGAGGAGATTGACAAACCGGTCGAAGTTACTTTGGCGGTTGTTATACCTAACACCCTTCAGACCTTTTTCCCAGAGATGGACGACGATCTTAATGTTATTGAGTTTTTCAAATCGGGCGATGCCTTTAAAATCTAATGTGTTGACATCTAACCCGTCAAGCTTAAGTTCATCCTCCCATTCACGATATTTAGTGATTCGTTCATGATTTATACCTATATCATTATAGTGGAGAATGGAGAGGACGGCATACTTGAAACACTGGGACTGACACTCTACATTGATGACAGCCTTTTTGTCGGCCAGTGCTTTGGGGAGGCTGAAACAACCACTCCCTTGTAAATTTTCTAAAAGATTGATTTTGATGTCTACTTTCTCTATCCCATCAAAAACCAGACCGCTGTCTCTTTCATTAAATTTATTTAAGTTGCTGACGAGATAGGTCGCATGTCTCTCTATCCACTCGTTTACATCACCTATTAGATCAGCAGCACAGGAGGCTATCCTAATGGTCACAGTGGACTCTACTTCTCCCGTGCTACTGTTTACCTTATTGAAACGAGCAGTGAGATAGAACATGCCTTTGAGTAAAAATCTATCTAAGCTGGTCAATATTTGATGAATTAAACCTATATTATTCATCAAGAAAGGATGAATATCTTGCACAGCTTCAGAGCTTTCTAACTCATAGTCGCGAACGAGCCTCTGAAGGGAAAACTTGCTCAGCCTTAGAGTGACGTTGTTGTCAGTGTAAACCTCAGTGGAATGTGTGTGACAGAGTGTGTGCGAAGAAAGAACAAACTCTGTAGGAAAGGTCTTCTGACACAAAGAACAGGAAAAGCCGACGTGCGATAAAGGATGCTTCCTACCTGTTGTTGTCGGTGGCTGCCTCACACTGCCACAGGAACCGCCTTCGATGTGACGTTGTAAGTTGGTGCTGTTGTAGAACGTGCGTCCACAACCTTCACACTTGGGTCGTTGAGGGATTGGTCGGCGCTTTCCTCCCCTGCAGGCATTGCCAGCGGTGTGACGTCTCAAACTGTAGGCTGAGGCGAAGACCCTGTCGCACCACTGGCATCGAAAGTCCTTCTCTTCGACTTCCATCTCCCTCTCCTCTCCCACTATCTCTAACTCCTCCTCCAGCAATCTCTCCACCGACTGAACGGAGAGGAGAGGGAGTTCGGCTGCTGCAGGTGGTGGTGGTGATGCTGGGATGACGATGGGACGGGAGGGAACGTCACCGTCCATGAGAACCGTCGCCAGATCTGTTGAGAAAAAGAGAAAAGAGATTAGTAACATGATCATGATTTCAAGTTTGATGTCTTATCCCCCTATTTCCCAATCACGATTACTTACCGTCTAAGGACTGTAACTCCGGCAGCAAGGATGGACGCGGAGGAGGCAAGAGTGGGACACGGGCCGAAGGTGGAAGGGTCCTTGGCTTCGGTGTCGGAGGGACGTGGTGACGTGAGCATGGACTGGCGCAGGTACCGGAGCTGGCGGCGGTGGAGGTGGGGCAATGGCCGAGGTCGATGGGTGGTAGGGAGTTGTTTGGTTGGTAGTGGTGGTGGAGCGGGAAGGTAGGGCCGGAAATTCCTCGCGGTATTTCCGCCTCGCGGCTTCCTCCCACTTCTCCTGCCTTGCCAAATCTGTAGAGAGGAAAAAGAGATGAGATTAGAGGTTGCGGAGACAACAATGATAGAGAATAAGCTATACGGATACAGAAGTGCTAAACATGACGGCATTAATCTATCAAGATACTTACACATTCCAAGTCGCTCATAGGCTAGTCCGACTGCTTCTACAGGGACGGACTCCCCATTGACGAACGATTCTTGCATTGAAACGAAAGAAAAGAGGGTGTTGAGAGATTTCACCTAAACACATCACAATGCATTTTTCGAAATGTTAGTTTCGTTTTTGAAAATCACGGAGTAGGGAGAGGTTAGGGGTCTTGATTTTCGTTGAAAATTAATAAGGACATGATTCCTACCCTCTTGATGTTATTTAGAGGTTTATGAAAATTAATTCTTACGATCAACACACACATGCAAACCTAATGGTGTTAGTTAAAGAGTTTTATTAGCACAACCTGCACCTCATCGTTGCCCCATTACACAAAAACTTACATTGCTTAATCGTCTTCCTCTCCTTCTCAGCACAGACGCGATACTCTTCGATTTTCGTAAACTCCATTTTGGTAGATAAGGTTTAATTAGACTTTGTCAACGCAGATTTCAATCACTGAAAAGAAAACATGAGAATCGTTTCATTTGCCTAGTCAACGTTTATCATCGGAACAATCGTTGAAGTGACATCTACTGAGTTACATTTCACTCTACTCCATATCATAAAGACTAACCTTTGTCGAATGGCTAGAGTACTCTGACCTGGCGAGAGAAAGCATCAGGTTGAGTATGAAGTCGAATGCCCAACATGAGCAATTGCTCGGTCTAACAAACGACGAACAACCCGTGCAACGCAATCCCTCTACGGCAGCACCCGCCGTCCCGAAGGAACGCTCGAGCAAAGGAGGTATTACAGCGATGATATGTTTTATAAGCAGAAGATATGATAGCAAGAGACTATTCAACTTGATAGCAAGTCAAAACAACCTGATAGCAGGAGCTCACCGACACTCACCTTGTGAAAGATAAATGTGAAAAGCAGAGCTGGTGCACTGCCTTTTATAAGATTTTCCTAAGCGGTGAATGATGACACCTCTCATCCAATCACAGACGAGCTAGAGTTCCCGATGCACCCACGCACATTTGTAACAAGTTATTGAAATCGTCCTAGGCAAAATGATGATTAGCAATAGACTCAACCATGGTGCCCAAAGTCAATACATTGAAACATGATGATTGCACGATTCGTTTTCATCAAGAGTGCTTCGGAGGCTTAATACAAGATTACATCCTTGAGTTTCAAAGGGAGGAGACAGAATTGGAAGCATGTTTAGACTACACACGAGAAATATTTACGGAGTTCATATCATATTTCAAAGACAGTCTGATCAAGGCTCACTTAATTGCACATGTCAATTACATTCATTTTGGTGAAGTAGCGGAAAGTGTTGATTTTCAATTTCGTTCCTATGGACAGGAATATGTTACTGATGCTTCTGAGTTTTATACACGACATCTGCGGAAGATTATTTCTCGGACGGACAACTTTCATGGTTACGGCGATCAATTGCTTCTGAATAAAATAAACCAAATTGTCATTGCTATTAGTAAAGTGGGTTTCAATGATGTTAAATCAAAGACCAAATAAAGTATTTTTCCATGACAACTTTTTGCTAACTCTAATTTAGAGGCAACGAATCTCTACTGATACCATGTAGTTGATTTCTATAAACGGCAGACTTGTTGCCCTTCGTGGTAGTATTATTCATCAATGGTTTATCATGTTGAGTTCAATCTTTGAAATAACTATATTTGGAACATCACATGTCTCCCTATGTTTTTCTGCTGATTTTTCTAACTTACGTTTTCTTCAATACTTGTATAGCAATCGACTGCGATACAGTTAAGTAACGTTCAGATCTTGTTCACTAGCGAAGAGAGAAGTCTGATGTGTTGCATGTGGTGAAGGGTGGCCTCCCATTTCATTCCATATCATCATTTATTCTTCCCCTCTGCATTCCATATCCGAAGATATGTGGCGGGCTTGGGACCGCTTTGGCTGCATTAGAAGGTTAGCCCTTAAGAGAGCCCATGGTGTGTTCACGGGACGTAGGATGTGTTTGGATTATGGCTTTTTCAGTTGGCCTGCAATGAAAGAAGTAAGAATGATAAAGATGGTATAATGTCATGTTCCAGTCATGATACTTACGAAATTTGTGAGGCTTTCTATAGTCTACACGGATGTCCTCCTTGTGATGTATTTTGATGTGATAACATCGGACATCCGTGCAGTTAAAGCATTCTTGACTTGTGTCCGGAGTCACACCTCCATAAATCAATGGGCGCTCCGGGACATAACCCACCACAGGTATGTGTAGGACCGTTTCAGGCGACACTTCCGACTGCACACTCAACTGACGCTCCAACACTCTCACTCGTTCCATCGCCTCTTCCTTCAACTCACGCTCTCGACAGACCGACTTCTCACAACTCTCCAACTTCGACTCAAGCGTCTCCTTCAACTTTCTCTCATTCACTAACTTCTGCCTCGCCCCAAACAACTCTCTTCACACCCGAAAAGTCCTCCGACTCTCTCTTCAAACGATCCCTTTCCACATTCACTTCTTTCAACGTACACTTTGCAGCATTCAACTTTCCCTGCAACCTGTCGCACTCATTCCTCACATTCCCATACGCCAGCGCATCTTTCTTTGTCAGCACCACTTTACTCGGCACACTCGACTGACTGACTCTCACAACACAATTAGGCATCACACGCTCATCTCGGCGACGACTGAGCCCGTGGCTTTGCCAGTGGCTGAATCGACGCGACAGCTCGCTCAAGCTCATTATCATCACTCAACCTCTCAACACACCCCTTCTTCATTACAACGCTCTCCATAGCCTCATCCTTCATCATACTTATCCAAATCGACATTCACGACTGGGGAACGTACTGGTTCGCCTTGAACAAATGCGCTCCCCCGCTCATCACTCAAGACTTGACTCATCATTTCCTTCCCAATCACACGCAGAGGACAATTAGCATGAGCCTTCACAAACTCGACATACGTACTACAACGAGCATCACACAACACACAATACATTACCATCAACACATCATCATGCTTCATCTCACCCTTCGTCACTCTCGCCAAGACGTGGCGCCTGAAACGGTCAGCGCGGAAGGGCATGCCACAACTACACTTAAAAATTTGCAATTTCTTGTTACATTCCTTCGTCATTTTTCAAACTAAAAAGAGAGGAAATAATGTGTTAAATTGAGACACATTTTAGTGCTCATAATAGGAGATCGTTAAAAGATCTCATCTAATGTCACAGCTTAATAAAAACGTTCATATGAAGCTACTAGTGTATCTGCATTAAGACAGAATATTCCTAAGTTCTAAATATTTCTAAGTTTGATTGCAAACTTCGACAGAGCACTCACCGTTCGTATTGCAACTTGAAACAGGAGTGAAGCCTAGAGAGAAGCAGTGGCTTATACACCCTTCTGACACAAAGCCTTGCCTTGGTCTTTCTAAATTTAGTAGTGCTTTTGACTTGACAACGACGCTTTTAACAAATTTGGACAGCACATCGACAGTTACCGGGGTTTCAGTCGTGAACGCCCATGCTATACAAAGACAGAATCGATAGTCGCCCAGTGCTATCACAAAGACAACTTCGCTTTGAGGAAAGACAAGTTCAGCTGATGAATCCGTCACAGGCATTTCTCAGAGGGGATCTTATCCCAACTCCAAGACCTCGACCCACAAATCCAACCTCGGGCGGACAGAGCGTGCGTCATGTCACTGTGTTGGTATCCGAGACCCGATTTTGACATGAAAATCGGTGGAATTATTTACATCAGGAAACAAGTCTCGAGCCGAAGCTCGCCTCTGGCAACTTTGTAAATGTCTTAGTTGAATTTTGAAGGGTTGGAAACCCCGAAAAATCATCAAAAATAGCAACTTTAAAATTTTCAGCATTTTAGAACTACTTATAAACCGTTTATAAGTATTTTATCACTTAGGGCAGGTCAAGACCTATCGAACCTTTTTTGAATCAAGTCAAACGGACTTGTAGAAGCATAGTCACAAGCCTTTAAAGTTTTGGAGTCTTTTATGGCCTGGAGACGAAGGCCATCTTCTGGCGAACCTCTAAGTCCGACGCCTTAGCTGATATCAGCAATGAAATTTTCTAAGTCGGTTTCTTACAGAAACCCGGAATTGGGAATGTCCGAAGCTATCATCGGAGCTCAGAGAGACGACCTACCTTTGACAATCGCTCTCCTCTAAATGAAAAGTCTCTGTCGGTTCCTCGCTTATATAGTTTGTGGCGATCAGTTGATGACGTAATACCCATCATCCAAAAACTTTAAACCCGTCTATCTCCGGTTCTAGTGCTCCGATTGACTTCAAATTTTGACAATCACGTTTTCTCGCTCTCCCCTTTCATTTAAGACATCCCTTGACCCTCTACGATGACCAGAAGCCGAGTTAAAACACTCGCCCATTTCTTCAAAAAGTTCCAAAATCTTGGAAAATGCGCAAACATTCGATTTTCAACAGGCTCTTATTTGGAAACGGAGCCAGCCACGCATCTGAAAAGAGTGGATCCTAGAGAACAAAGCGCGGTCTTGCCCGTAAAAGAAACCCGAGCTCTTCATTCACTTCCATTCCTGAGTGAGATATCGTCAAAGTTGGCTAAAAAAGCGACATTTCACATTTGGACTTGAAAATATCCTGTGTCGAGGCCCAAGGTGACGCACATTTTCGAAAAAATTTTTTGGGCGAATTTCAACCTAAACCTTGATAGAAGTTTGCTTCACATGATTCTGAACAACTTTGGTCTTTTCGACCAATTTGGTCAGTTGAGTCGTCGGGTGGGGGGGGGGGCGATTTTTCACCGACACGTCACCGACCCAACTTCCTCCTCTCGGACCCATTCCTTCCAACACAACCTTGGCCCTCGCCCTCACCTTCCTTCCAGAGGGGGGGGGCTGAGTCAGCATGATGACTCATCGTTTCACATTTTGTACTTGATTTTGCCATGGGATTACTACTGACATTACTAAAATATTTGCAGCTTTGTAACCAATTAAGATATCGGGATGAAATTTTTTGTGCTTATTAATGATGATAATGGGTTCAACATACCTAAACGTCAGAGTGATCAGATCATTACTCGCAAAGTTATGGACTCAGTCCGGATACTTTTGGAACGCCCCTCGTATATGATTGTTGCATCTTTACAAGTGAAGATTTCCACACCGCTGAATTTCTGCATCATCCGCTTTTTCTCTTTCGATCCGTAATTATTACTTGTTTTCTTTTGATGAAAACTTCTGCTTTCTGTCAATTGCTGATTGGTTTATTTCCTTTTGTTGTGACCTTCCTGTCAGCGCCTGTTATCAACTGGAACGGATCATGTCTTAAATGACATGTAATAACAAGAGTTTTTGTTGTAAAGTTTTTGTTGGTGGTTTAGTTGTAAGGTTAGCGACTTTGACTATATTTGCTACATGTATACATGCTACATGCTATATTTGCACATGTATGTACTAGTTGATAAGATGGATTCGGGAAACAAAATGCCTGTTTTATAATTTAGGTAGTTAAGTATTAACAAAATGTCTCCTAAGAAACAGTAGATGGCAGTAGTAGCGAGTTTCTGAAATCAGATATTTGCGAAAAATCTTTTATGAGTCATCAATGACGGAACGTAGTTACTTTCGAAAAATCTGGCTTATTACAAGCAAGCACTTAGTGCGGAGATTGCACAAGACATTTTGAAAAATCAGTTTGTCCCGACAGATATTGGGCGTTGGTCAAGTTTTGATAAGAGTGGTGTTTTACTCTTCATAATCATGAAATATGATACAATAATTTGCTGGTATTAGTAGGCCAGCAAAAATTTTGTAGACCTGCGAAAAAAATGGAAAAATCTCTGGCCCGACCACTGCCTCCAACCTCCCTCAACGATCATAGAATCCATTGCGTTTAGCTAAAGAATAATGATTAATATAGTCTACTTATTTATTATAGGTGTATTTCATTCTATCACATGTGCATTGCGCAAATACCTGTACATGCACAGAATATCATACATCACACCAAACAACTCAGATTTTAATGGACACATGCATTGACCTCAAATATTTGAAAACCGCGAAGCACTAATTAGTGGGCCGAAATAAATGACGATTTATCGGATGATCTGTAACGGATGTATCGGATGATCTTATCTACAGGCACCAAGTGCATGCATAGCTCACGGCATGCTGGAATTGCCTATTATCAAGCATCAATGTCACTCACTTCACATGTAACGGTAGGCAGCAGTTCAATAAATGCCCGCTATTAACGTTCAACAGATTGATACAGATTCACTAACATTTTTGTAAACTAAACTCTTAATACAGTCAAGTTGCACACAACCATTATTCAAAACAGCATGCCACTCAAACCAACGGTGCAAACCACAGGATTGGATTGTTTGAGCACTTAGTTCAAGACTGGAACGAGCGGTCTAATTCTGTGGTGCAAACCAGGTCCTTTGAGCAGGTGCCACCACTTATTTCATCATATGAGGCTGAAAAGTTCTCCTTCTTGCCAGTTATGTCCAATTTTCAAGCGGTGAAATTATGAGTGGTGCAGATATTTTTAAAAGTGATTGGACTTAACTTCAAGACCCGACCATTCGACCTTTTGAACCCATTAATCTTAAAGTATGTATTTTTTTCAAAAATCAGCGCAGGCACATGCTGACAATGTGGTTTCAGGAATGACGCACATCATATGAAAATTATCGAACCAGGTGGTCGGGTTCACTACCTTCACATAAAGTTAGCTGTCTAGACGGCCATAGATAAAGTGCGCTTAGTAAAATGACAAGATAAAACTGAGTTTGAGGGATTTAAACAGTCGACTTTTTGTCCTTGAGCAGATTATTTTAGGTGACGAATTTTGTGCTATCCGATGTGACGAATCAAATGATGCTAAACATAAGTATTAGATAATATCTTCGGAAATGAATATTTTGAGGGACGAATTATTCGGGTGAATCCACCGAACACTAATAAAGATCTGATCAAACAAACTTAGTTTTATTCTGAAGGATCGCATGTAAGAAAATTGGATATAGATACAAATCAATCAATTTTATACACAAGTAATTAGTTAAATTCTTAATTAACTTTCTCAAATATCGAAATGATTTCAATCTTTATTGATTTCATTTTGAGATGACGTAGAAGGATTGATGAGGAGAAACTCCAAATGCCTTAAGCAGCAATATTTCATTCGATTCCAGGGCTGCTTTCACTGCCGTCTTTGACGACGAATATTCCTTGTTTACGTCTACATGATCGATACCTCAATTACATGCCATAATCACCGTCGCAGCGAATAGCAGAGAGCTGCTGAAAATGGGGAAGACTATCATTATGCTCAACGACTTCTCGAAGATGAATCTTATTCCTTTCGGATCTCTTCCGACCTCAAGTGATGCAGATCTTATGTTCGATCGAAGTGTGAATATTTATTGAAGTGACAATAACATAGAGGAAAATCAACTATTCTATCAAATTGGCGGGATTTTATGGAAGATGGGTTGTCCGCGTATTCGTTTCACAAGGTAAACAATTACATGTATTTTACTAGATAAGCAAGATGGCAATTTGATTTGTCTTCATTTGCACCAACTTTAGCACTTCTATTCTGTCCCCCCACCACATTTTCCAATCTTTCCATTTTCGTCAAACTTAGTCACATTGGATTTATAATATTCATAATCTGTCATTGAGTGATAGATTATGAGAAGTCCATTACACCACTGAGAAGTCTTACTTGAACCCTGCGAGATGAAGGATTGGAAGCAATAACATGCAGCTGTTCGTCATATAACAACACCTTGGATACTCAGTTAAAATACAAGATGTGCTGAAATACAACTGTGATCTTCGTGGGATTGTTGTCTACAGTCAGTGAACGACAATGCAAGTTCTGTAAATTTTCTACAAACCAGAGGAATTTTACACACTCAACGCTTTTGCGACGGTAGTGAGACAGCACTTACGAGCATGAGAAGTTCGTTGACGATGCAATACTCGTGGGTGTCATCAACAAAAATGTGGGGGGAAAGAATAGAAATACCGCAACTATTATGAAGATCAGCAATTGAATTTACAATACTAGTCGACAATTTTATGAGGATACTTTGTATCTTACCTGTTTGATCAATTTCTACTGTGTTTCTTAATTTAAGAAGTTGTCACTGAGCCTTAAATGTTGAAACCATTGTTCTAGAATTGTCAAAAACATACTGGTAATGTTAATAACCCAACCCTGTGTTCTGATAAGTTCAACATAATATGATGCTAACCAGATACCAGATTACTTAGCGGCGATCTTGACATTGATCAAAAATTCATTCCAGCATTATAAAAGACTCGAGGAATGACGCCGCTAAGTTTGCTAGCAATTGGACACTTGAACTTTTTCTTGGGGGAGGTGGATAAAGCAAAAGTATCTTTCTTTGTGCTATTTCGACTGAACAAATGGAAAAAAAACCTCATAATAGTGAAACGTCCCTCAAGTTATCCTCATTCTAAAGAGATTTTTCGTCGGCAGATTTGAAGGGCCTACACTGTAATTCTTAGAGTCCGCAATAAGTACTGCATAAAGACGGGACCTTAAATAATGACTGTGACTGAAAATAGAGCAGCAGATCTCCGGACTCCTTGAATAGTAATATTTTAGTATTCGCTCGGGACTCATTTAGAGCGCTCCAACACGTTCTGAACCTCGGTGCTCATTTACGACTCAATCCCAGCTCTCTATCTGACATTTTTAGTTAGCATTAATTATTTCGTATGTGATTTTTTTCTGATGATACAGATGTATAAAAGTCATGCAATGTCAATCATGTCAGTCAAAATCTGTTATACGCATGTGGACAACGCTTTGATAAACACTTGATTGCGCAGTTGAATTCTGTGAAGACTTAATAGTCGGCTTGTAAGTTGAAAATTACAGGGCCTAATTGCTTTAAAAAATATTACGATCAATTTGAGCGCTAACAGTAACGGCTTGCGTAATACAACAACTACATCGGAATTGCGTTATATCAAAAATGAGTTTTTATAACAAATTAGAAATTGGAAAACTTCAGCATAGCTTATGAAATTTGACCCACCGGGGAAGATGCTTTGGAAAATAAATGGAAATTTACCATTGCATCATCATTGTCGCTGAGGTGATTGAGACTCAATCCTTTGCATGTAATGTTAGTAGTAACAAAAGGTCCAGAATAAACACAGTGCGCCCCCCTCCCCCCCCCCTCTGGAACGACAGAGGTTGTGGTCTGTCGTGGTGTGCCTGCCAGGTTGGTTCACAACATGTTCGCTGACTCCCCCCCCCTCTGCAACGACAGAGTGTGAGACTCGAGTGAGTTGGTCCGACCGCCTGGTTGACTTGGGCGACCGTCTAGGTTGACGTGGGCGACCGTCTAGGTTGACGTGGGCGACCGTCTAGGTTGACATGGGCGACCGCCTAGGTTGTCTTGGATGGTGAAACGGTGGCCAGATTCGGATTCAGCGTCAAATTCTGCATCTGTGATGTGATTTCCAGCTCAATCGGCGAGAAAAACTGTTTCTTCAAAATTTTGGCAGAGTTAAAATGTGGGACGTTTTGGTGTGTAGGGCCCAAACGAAGCCTCGGATGAGAAAACGGAGGCCAGATTCGGATTCAGCGTGAAATTCTGCATCTGTATGGTGAATTTGAAAGCAATCGGAGAGAAAAAATTTTTCGCTGACCTCCCCCCCCCCTCTGGACAGCTTGCTTCGATTTTGGCTTCCAGTGGACGGATTTTGTCGTGCGATAGCTCGTTTGAAAGCTAAGAGTGAGACAAATTCAGTGAAAGAATCGGCTTGTTCCTATCTGTCTTCGTTCAAAAGTTAGAGCGGTTACAAGATTTTAGGTCGGAGCTCGCTTACCTGAAAAAATCCTAAGTGTCAGAGTGACTTTGTATGGGTAAAATTTTGAAAATTTTCCAAAGTGTAGAATTTCGACCTGGGACCGTCACCAAAACATTTTTCATCAAATTTTGAAATTTCACTGACGTCCCCCCCCTTTGTTCTAACTTTGGTTCTAGTGGACGGATTTTGTTCGTTCGAGTTGCATTGGAAAGAGGATGAAACACTGCTCGACCGCATTTTTCGTTGCGAGTCAATCGGAGCAGCCGTTCAAAAGTTAGAGCGGTTACAAGATTTTAGGTCGGAGCTCGCTTACCTGAAAAAATCCTAAGTGTCAGAGTGACTTTGTATGGGTAAAATTTTGAAAATTTTCCAAAGTGTGGAATTTCGACCTGGGACCGTCACCAAAACATTTTTCATCAAATTTTGAAATTTCACTGACGTCCCCCCCCCTTTGTTCTAACTTTGGTTCTAGTGGACGGATTTTGTTCGTTCGAGTTGCATTGGAAAGAGGATGAAACACTGCTCGACCGCATTTTTCGTTGCGAGTCAATCGGAGCAGCCGTTCAAAAGTTAGAGCGGTTACAAGATTTTAGGTCGGAGCTCAGGGACATTGGCGAAAAACGACAGAGTTAGAATTTGGGACGTTTTGGGCTCTAGCTTCAAAACGAAGCATCGGATTGGAAAACGGATTTCAGATTTGGAATCAGCGTGAAATTCTTTATCTGTATGGTGAGTTTCAAGTCAATCGGTGAGAAAAAATTTTCAAAATTTTTCGAAAAAACGACAGAGTTAGAATTTTTGCGATGGCTGCCTACTGTAGAGCCAAAACGAAGCATCGGATGAGAAAACGGAGGCCAGATTCGGATTCAGCGTCAAATTCTACATGGAAATGGTGTATTTCCAGCTCAATCGGAGAGAAAAAATTTTCGCTGACGTCCCCCCCCCCTCTGGACAGCTTGCTTCGATTTTGGCTTCCAGTGGATGGATTTTGTCGTGCCATAGCTCGTTTGAAAGCTAAGAGTGAGACAAATTCAGTGAAAGAATCGGCTTGTTCCTATCTGTCTTCGTTTAGATGTGAGACGCCATTTAAGATTTTGGGACATTGGCGAAAAACGACAGAGTTAGAATTTGGGACGTTTTGGGCTCTAGCTTCAAAACGAAGTATCGGATGGGAAAACGGATTTCAGATTTGGAATCAGCGTCAGATTCTTTATCTGTATGGTGAGTTTCATGTCAATCGGAGAGTTTCAAGTCATCGGCGAGAAAAATTTTCAACATTTTTCGGAAAAACGACAGAGTTAGAATTTTTGCGATGGCTGCCTACTATAGAGCCAAAACGAAGCATCGGATGGGAAAACGGAGGCCAGATTCGGATTCAGCGTCAAATTCTACATGGAAATGGTGTATTTCCAGCTCAATCGGAGCACTAGAACCGGAGAAAGACGGGATTTTTAGTGTTTGGATGATGGATATTACGTCATCAGCTGATCGCCACACACTATATAAGCTGGGAACCGACGGAGACTTGTCATTTAGAGGAGAACGATTGTCAGAGGTAGGTCGTCTCTCTGAGCTCCGATGATAGCTTCGGACATTCCAAATTCCAAGTTTCTGTAAGAAACCGACTTAGAAAATTTCATTGCTGATATCAGCTAAGCCGTCAGACTTAGAGGTTCGCCAGGAGATGGCCTTCGTCTCCAGGCCATAAAAGACTCCAAAACTTTAAAGGCTCGTAACTTTGCTTCTACAAGTCCGTTTGACTTGATTCAAAAAAGGTTCGGTCGCTATTGACCTGTCCTAAGTGATGGACTACTTATAAAATTTCATAAGTAGTGCTAAAAAGTTGAAAATTTTAAATTCACTAGTTTTGGAGGTTTTCTGGGGTTTTCGACCCTGCTGAAGTCAATGAAAGCATTTTTAATGATGTCTGAGCCAGTCTTCTCATGGTATAAGCGGCTTTTCACTGAAAGCGAGCAAGACACGGAGAGTTTTGCTGTAATATTCCACTGACAGGGTGTTCCTTCGGGACGGCGGACGATGCCGTAGTGATAAGTGTGGCAAGGGAATGTGTCATATTTAAGACCGTAACCGCTGGGACAACTCATGTCTCATGTTGGGCATTTGACACAGCTCTCAACGTAGCACTTTGAACGCCAATCGGTTGAGTCTTAGCTATCTTGTCATGGGTGGCCTCTAAACATCTCCATTGCAAAACGCTGGTGAATCAAGCTCTCTACGGCTTGCTATCAAGCAGATCAAAGCAATAACTTGGGATGTTTCCTCAAGGTTTTCAAGTATGCTGAGTTCAAATCTGCTATCAGATTTCAAATTTAACTAAGACTAAGGCAGCTTTGAGGGGTTAGATCCCAGCTACTGTTCACTACCTTTGACTCGGCGTTGCTGTTACCACTTCGGGGCAGTGACAATGATGTCTTCAGCTGTAAAGAGCGGGTATCGGGGAAGATCTCTCACTTCCCTAGTGATCAGTACAAGGCCTTCGGGCTGTCGACGGGATCGAGTGCCACTCACTACACTCAAATCTATCATTCCTCACTAAGTGTAAATTACTGACTATACATTTGTCCTGCTATCAGGTTATTTTTGACTTGCTATCTAGTTGAATAGTCTCTTGCTATCAAGAGATTCACTTCTACTCATAAAGCACATCATCGCTGTAATACCTCCTTTGCTCGAGCGTTCCTTCGGGACGGCGGGTACTGCCGTAGAGGGATTGTGTTGCACGGGTTGTTCGTCGTTTGTTAGACCGAAACCTCTGAGCCGTTGCTCATGTTGGGCGTTCGGCTTCATACTCAACGTGACGCTTTCTCTCGCCAGGTCAGAGTACTTCAGCCATTCGACAAAGGTTAGTCTTTATGATATGGAGTAGAGTGAAATGTAATTCATTAGATGTCCCTTCAATGATTGCTCCCATGATAAACGTTGATGAGACAAATGAAATGATTCTCATCTTCCCTTTTCAATGATTGAAATCTACTAACACACTACCGTATAATCGTCCACTATGGGGCAAGACATGATAGAGCCTCCACGCGTTTTGCCCTGGGCAGTCTTTAGACTGGCGAATACTATCATTAAGTTGAATCTGTTATCAGTCAACTTGAACGTTGCAAATGAAGTTCGGTGTAATACTTCCTTTCGACGGGTGTTCCTGTAAAGGGCAGCGGTGAAACCCGTAGCTATGTATACCGCAAGGGACATTCGGCAATGGTCAATCTTGTTAAACCTCTCTGCGTCATGTTTGCAAGTGATTGCCTCTGTCTCAACGTAGTATGCATTCGCGCCAGGGCGACATTTAGCCAACTGTCGAAGGTTGCCTAAAACTTTCCATTGCATACGTTATGAGAACCATGAGTTCTACCTGTCTCTATCAATGAGACGAATTGATGAATGGAATGAAATGGGAGGACACTCACGCGCCACACGCAACATAACACACTTCTCTCTTTCGTAGTCTAACAAGCTCTTTACACATGGATCGCAGTCGATTGCTATCCCTGTATCAGAAGTGTAAGCTATCTTAATTTTATTTGACACTATTTCATCTATCATCATCGCCCATATGAAATGTTTTAAGATTTACAAGTTAGAAATAAAGTTTCAATAGTGTATGCGTTAGAAATAAAGGTGTAACTGTTTGTAAAAATAAGATCGCAAGATTTACTAGTTTACAAGTTAGACTAAGTGTAAATTAAAAATAAAATTATAACTGTTTCAAGAGTTTACAAGTTAGAAATTAAGTTTTAGCTGTTTGTATATCAAAATAAAGTTTCAAGAGTTTACAAGTTAGAAATAAAGTTTCAATAGTGTATATGTTAGAAATAAAGGTGCAACTGTTTGTAAAAATAAGATCGCAAGATTTACTAGTTTACAAGTTAGACTAAGTGTAAATTAAAAATAAATTATAACTGTTCACGTGTTAAAGCGTTGATGCAACGATGAACAATTAATAAGCTGAAAAGTTTTAGATTCACTTTAACATTATCATATGTTTACAGATAGAAATGTATTACAGCAAAGCTACTTCATGAGTTAGTTTGCCAGGAGTGTATCATCTCAAACTTTTACTCCGACTGTGGAACATTGATTTCCATGATGAAGATTTAAATAGTTAGATTCGATGGCGAACAAGATTTACTAGTTTACAAGTTGGACAAAGTGTTCTACTATTTGTAAATGAAAGATATCATTTCAACAGTTTACCAGTTAGAAATAAAGTTTCAACAGTCTACAAGTTAAAAATAAAATTATAACTGTTTCAAGAGTTTACAAGTTAGAAATTAATTTTTAATGGTGTATACGTTAGAAATAAAGTTTTAGCTGTTTGTATATCAAAATGAAGTTTCAAGAGTTTACAAGTTAGAAATAAAGTTTCAATAGTTTACAAGTTAAGAATGAAGTTTCAATAGTGTGTATATATTAAGAATAAAGTTTCATCTGTTTATATGATAGAAATAAAACAAAGTTTTAACCGTTTACAAGTTAAAAATAAAGTTTCAATAGTTTACAAGTTAAGAATAAAGTTTCAATAGTGCGTATGTTACGAATAAAGTTCTATCTGTTTATATGTTAGAAATAGAATGAAATTTCACCAGTTTACAAGTTAAGAATAAAGTTCTATCTGTTTGTATGTTAGAAATAAAACAAAGTTTCAACCGTTTACAAGTTAAAAATAAAGTTTTATCTGTTTGTATGTTAGAAATAAAACATAGTTTCAACCGTTAACAAGTTAAAAATAAAGTTTCAATAGTTTGCGAGTTAAGAATGAAGTTTCAATAGTGTGTGTATATTAAGAATAAAGTTTTATCTGTTTGTATGTTATAAATAAAATGAAGCTTCACCAGTTTACAAGTTAACAATAAAGTTTTATCAGCTTGTATGTTAGAAATAAAATGAAGTTTCATCAGTTTACAAGTTAAGAATAAAGTTTTATCTGTTTGCATGTTAGAAATAGAATAAAGTTTCAACCGTTAACAAGTTAAAAATAAAGTTTCAAGAGTTTACAAGTTAGACTTAGCGTTCTACTATTTGTAAGTGAAAGATATAGTTTCAACAGTTTACAGATTAAAAATAAAGTTTCAACAGTGTGTATGTTGGAAATAAAGTTTAAGCTATTTGTGTGTTAGAAATAAAACAAAGTTTCAACCGTTAACAAGTTAAAAATAAAGTTTCAATAGTTTACAAGTTAAGAATGAAGTTTCAATAGTGTGTATATATTAAGAATAAAGTTTCATCTGTTTATATGATAGAAATAAAACAAAGTTTTAACCGTTTACAAGTTTAAAATAAAGTTTCAATAGTTTACAAGTTAAGAATAAAGTTTCAATAGTGCGTATGTTACGAATAAAGTTCTATCTGTTTATATGTTAGAAATAGAATGAAATTTCACCAGTTTACAAGTTAAGAATAAAGTTCTATCTGTTTGTATGTTAGAAATAAAACAAAGTTTCAACCGTTTACAAGTTAAAAATAAAGTTTTATCTGTTTGTATGTTAGAAATAAAACATAGTTTCAACCGTTAACAAGTTAAAAATAAAGTTTCAATAGTTTGCGAGTTAAGAATGAAGTTTCAATAGTGTGTGTATATTAAGAATAAAGTTTTATCTGTTTGTATGTTATAAATAAAATGAAGCTTCACCAGTTTACAAGTTAACAATAAAGTTTTATCAGCTTGTATGTTAGAAATAAAATGAAGTTTCATCAGTTTACAAGTTAAGAATAAAGTTTTATCTGTTTGCATGTTAGAAATAGAATAAAGTTTCAACCGTTAACAAGTTAAAAATAAAGTTTCAAGAGTTTACAAGTTAGAAATAAAGTTTCAATAGTGTATATGTTAGAAATAGAGTTTTATCTGTTTGTTAAAATAAGATCGCAAGATTTACTAGTTTGCAAGTTAGACTTAGCGTTCTACTATTTGTAAGTGAAAGATATAGTTTCAACAGTTTACAGATTAAAAATAAAGTTTCAACAGTGTGTATGTTGGAAATAAAGTTTAAGCTATTTGTGTGTTAGAAATAAAACAAAGTTTCAACCGTTAACAAGTTAAAAATAAAGTTTCAATAGTTTACAAGTTAAGAATGAAGTTTCAATAGTGTGTGTATATTAAGAATAAAGTTTTATCTGTTTGTATGATAGAAATAAAACAAAGTTTTAACCGTTTACAAGTTAAAATAAAGTTTCAATAGTTTACAAGTTAAGAATAAAGTTTCAATAGTGCGTATGTTACGAATAAAGTTCTATCTGTTTATATGTTAGAAATAGAATGAAATTTCACCAGTTTACAAGTTAAGAATAAAGTTCTATCTGTTTAAGTTTACAAGTTAAGAATAAAGTTTCAATAGTGCGTATGTTACGAATAAAGTTCTATCTGTTTATATGTTAGAAATAGAATGAAATTTCACCAGTTTACAAGTTAAGAATAAAGTTCTATCTGTTTAAGTTTACAAGTTAAGAATAAAGTTCTATCTGTTTGTATGTTAGAAATGAAGTTTTATCTGTTTGTATGCTAGAAATAAAGTTTCATCAGTTTACAAGTTAAGAATAAAGTTCTATCTGTTTGTATGTTAGAAATAAAACAAAGTTTCAACCGTTTACAAGTTAAAAATAAAGTTTTATCTGTTTGTATGTTAGAAATAAAACATAGTTTCAACCGTTAACAAGTTAAAAATAAAGTTTCAATAGTTTGCGAGTTAAGAATGAAGTTTCAATAGTGTGTGTATATTAAGAATAAAGTTTTATCTGTTTGTATGTTATAAATAAAATGAAGCTTCACCAGTTTACAAGTTAAGAATAAAGTTTTATCTGTTTGCATGTTAGAAATAGAATAAAGTTTCAACCGTTAACAAGTTAAAAATAAAGTTTCAAGAGTTTACAAGTTAGAAATAAAGTTTCAATAGTGTATATGTTAGAAATAGAGTTTTATCTGTTTGTTAAAATAAGATCGCAAGATTTACTAGTTTGCAAGTTAGACTTAGCGTTCTACTATTTGTAAGTGAAAGATATAGTTTCAACAGTTTACAGATTAAAAATAAAGTTTCAACAGTGTGTATGTTGGAAATAAAGTTTAAGCTATTTGTGTGTTAGAAATAAAACAAAGTTTCAACCGTTAACAAGTTAAAAATAAAGTTTCAATAGTTTACAAGTTAAGAATGAAGTTTCAATAGTGTGTGTATATTAAGAATAAAGTTTTATCTGTTTGTATGATAGAAATAAAACAAAGTTTTAACCGTTTACAAGTTAAAATAAAGTTTCAATAGTTTACAAGTTAAGAATAAAGTTTCAATAGTGCGTATGTTACGAATAAAGTTCTATCTGTTTATATGTTAGAAATAGAATGAAATTTCACCAGTTTACAAGTTAAGAATAAAGTTCTATCTGTTTAAGTTTACAAGTTAAGAATAAAGTTTCAATAGTGCGTATGTTACGAATAAAGTTCTATCTGTTTATATGTTAGAAATAGAATGAAATTTCACCAGTTTACAAGTTAAGAATAAAGTTCTATCTGTTTAAGTTTACAAGTTAAGAATAAAGTTCTATCTGTTTGTATGTTAGAAATGAAGTTTTATCTGTTTGTATGCTAGAAATAAAGTTTCATCAGTTTCCATATTAAAAAATAAAGTTTTTAGCAGTTTACAAGTTAAAAATAAAGTTTTAATAGTGTATGCGTTAGAAATAGAGTTTTAGCCTTTGTATGCTAGAAATAAAGGTATAGCTATTTGTAAAATAATAAAAATTGTAAGTGATTAGCATATTTCGTTTGCTGAAAAGAAGGTGTTCTGCCTGTTAGTGTTGGTGTATTAATATTGAAGAATTTGGTAGTATCTGTTCAATTGAAGACTATAATGGTTCTAGCAAATATTAAAAACAGCAGCCATTATATAATTTATGAAACTGAACCCTTTCCTGCTGCTCTCATTCGAGTGGTACCCTATACATATTACCATCCTTCATAACGGGCATTGTATCATAACAGGCTTATGTGATTTCAATAAAGTATCACGGATTGTTAAATTCCTAATGTGTTATCTGTTTAATGTATAGCTAATGGAGGCATGTTAAACGTTGAGTTTTTCCTTCATTCACTGACGACTCATCATATGAATGAGTTAAGGTGAAAACGGTATGCATCATCAATTTGACTGACAAAGGAATGCACACGCACTGAATGGGGAAAAGATCAGGCTGTCAATAAGGATGAATAGAATCTTATCGAATGGTCTGACATCTACGACAATGAGGTGGATCCATTTTTAGACATGGGTTATCGCTTTGTCTGATATGAAAACGTTCACACGCTCGCATATTCAGCTGTGAATATAATTTACTATTGCTATTTTTAGTGACTATCTTTACAAGAAGAATGACAGTGATGTAAGCAACATGCTTCCTAAGCTGAATAGAGCTGTTTGTGTTATTCTATTAGACATGTCGTTTAGCAAATCGGCGATACAACGATGTTGCCCACCTGTTAGAAAAATTAGCACAAGCGAGTTATGTGAAGTGTTACTTGATGATGCAAAGATACATCACATTTCATTTTTGATTGAAAATCAAAGTGCTCTTCTAAAACTGGGCGATGGCATTCATTGTCAATTGAGTGAAAATTTGATAAAACTGTAGTTTTTCATTGCTGTAAAATGTGTTTACTGCTACACACATGATTGGTGTAGGAATACCAATGACCCTTAATAAACATGAACAACACCTTTACATTCAAAGTGATCTGATTTCACCTATTTCTTTTGATGAGAAAAAAGAATACATTTTACGCGATTTCATTCATGACAAAGACGCTTCATATGGAATAGTCCAGATATTGTATGAACCTATTTTCTACCATCCTATCGTCAAACAAATGATACCCTCTATTGCTATCAAAATTACCAATGGTTTACAAGAGTGCATCCACATGAAAGATACTAAATCCCTCATAACGTTAGTGTTTCGGAAAACAAAGTGAAGTCTTTATACAACATTTATTGAAATATGTACATGAATGTGAAGCAATAGACTTTATACAACATCCACTGAAAATATATACATGAGCGCACTTCAATAAACATTGTTATATACAAAAAGTCTTTTTACTTCGTGAAGGGTGGAAATATACAGGGATAGGAAAAATGTCTTTCAGTGGAAAAGTCATCACATGGGGAATGTACAGATGTGGGCACATATTCACAAGGAAAAAACAATCTCATGCGATACATAAAACAACAATGTTTATCTACAGAAATCAACATCAAAATACTGAGTTAAGGATGAATCTATTTACACGTCTCCTGAATGTGGTAGTGTGAGTTTAATTCTTTTGGGTGGTGGTATGTTTGTGTCAGGATGTCCATGTGGAAGAGATATGTTGTGTTCTAACCAGCACCTCTTATCCTCCCATGCTGAAAGCGCCCGTTTCCTAAAAGTATGAGTTTTGATCTCATGCGACTTAGATTTTAAGATTGTCATATTGACAAACGTTATATTTTTATTCCTATAGGCTTTCCTGAAATTCTTATGTTTCATGTTAGAGACCAATGATCTTGATATGCCTTTAGCACGCTTAATACTATCGTCGCTATCCTTTAATTTCATACTGTACATTTTTGGACGGAGGAGAATCATTTCATCTATTTCCTTCCCTGCTGTCTCATCCTTAAAGCAGCCAAGTTTTGCCTTATTTTTGATGGAGTAGAGTGGGTGATCAGTAGGATAATTTGATGTATCAAAATATCTTTCTAAAGATTTTCCTACTTCATTGAAATTTAAATCTTTTTGAGTGGTAATACCTAAGAAGAAACTATCTGTATCACCACCCAACAAACGAACCTCTTTTACGAGAGGACATGGTTTTAGTATTTTATAAAAGAGTTGGTACATTTCAAGCTTAGAGTAATCTAGTACAGCTTGACCAATATAGATGGGTTTGCACAACTCAACTTCAGATTTTATCATTTTAATACCTACAAGATCCTCATCGATAATGTCTCTATCGATGAATAGAGGTGATGAGACCAATTTGTGATACTTTTGATCATCATTAACTAGTTTGTAGTTTACGCGCTTTCTAACATCCTCCATCGTCTTACCAAATAGACTGTTGTTCTTATATTTATAAAAATCTTTTTCAAAATTATTTTGGGCTAGTGCACGTTTCTGGCTGTTGCTATCAATATATGGTTTGAGGAAGGCTTTCTGTCTAAATTTAATAATGCGGTGAACTCTTTTTAAAATCATACCCATTTCTAAATAAAATTTTAAGATGCTAAAGTGGACTAGATAGTTTTCTTTATCATACTGGGTGAGTAAAAGTTTGCGGCAAGGCTTATAGTCGGGTTGACCGCATGATTCTAAATCTTTATGAAATTGTTTCATAAAGTCGGAAAACATATCTTTGGTCACTTCACCTGATTCGGGTGCGAGTGGAAAATCCACGGTTTTATGTTTAATATTATTTGGATAGATTAGATCTATCTCAAAATAATATCCCCAATCACCTTCATCTGGAATTGCTAGTATGTTGGAAGGGTTGGAGAAATGTTGAATTTCACTATCATCTAACCAGCTAAACTCAGAGTGAGGTAGCGGTTTGGATAATGAACTACCATACAAATTATTTTGGTCATAATACTTCAGATGAGTCTGGTCATTGCCTACTATTTTTGATTTTAACCTATGTTTATTTACAAATGTGAGACCACCGCGAATTCCTCGCTCAAATAAATTATACATCTCTGGATCTTGTAAGAGATGAATGGTCTCACCAGTCATTTTAAAAGCAGACTTAAATGACATGGCTGGCAGACTGACAAAGTGG
The DNA here is from genome assembly GCA_907163375.1 of Prostheceraeus crozeri. Lineage (NCBI taxonomy): Eukaryota > Metazoa > Platyhelminthes > Polycladida > Euryleptidae > Prostheceraeus > Prostheceraeus crozeri. The sequence continues at coordinate 719,630 of CAJQUW010000760.1, forward strand.
ACGGGATCTAACTTATCTTCTTCTAATGCCACTCGTCGAAACTCCTGAAATACATCAGCCAGCAAAAATACATCTAACTTAAGGTAGGCAATCATATATTCACCAAATGTATGGCAGTCAAATTTTATCCATGCATCTTGTGCATGATCATAATCTTCGGTCTTACATTCTGCACCGGTCAAATCATTTTTAAATTTATCTATGGGCGGAAGAGAAGTCTCGCCGAGTTTACTAATTGCATCAAAATATGCATATGGAAAGACTCCTTTCCGTGTGATGACTTCATCGGTTAGATTTGGATATTGTTTCTTAAGATTTTGTGTTAGTGGAAGAGACTTTAGATTTTGCACGAGAGAGGCCAGTGATGCAGTCATAAATTGGTAGGAATCTAAAAATTTTATATCAAAATAGACCGTCTTATTTTCTTTAGTTTTATCGACAGGCACTTTTGCTGTCATGGCCATAAACTTCTCTCTCGTTTGCGCTATTACATCAAGCTTCCACTCTTTCATTTGACCTAAACCTCCTTTTATTATCATATGGCTGTCGTAGCCCTTGAAATTATGGAAAATGACGGGTAATGTACGCCGCTTCATCCTAAGTGAAAAATTACATTTTGAACAGAGTGCGTTTCTAAATTTACCAGTGATGTGATCATGGTCGCGCACTTTCTTAATCTTATCATCGTCAAATGTTTTCCTACATTTGGGGCAAACGTTGCAGCTATCAAATTTTGCTTGATCATCTGCTGTCATATGCAATGATCTGCGATAGAGTTCACCATCATACTTTTGTTGAAATTTTACAGCCTGTTCGAGGAATTGTAGGAATTGGTAAATACAATCCTCACCTTGCCAGACGCGCATTTTATTTTGCCTACTCCTAAAGTGATCATGCCATACTTCATAGCAGGAAATGGCTGCTGGCTTGTGGATGATATCATCGATATAGCATTCGATGTCAGCATAGATGACACGCAGGGGACTTAGTTCATCACCATTCTCTCTATATGAAAACTCCTTATCTTTGGGCATGCGCTCTATTTGTAGTTTACCCCGCTTGCACCATTCATAATGACTTAGAAATTTATTTTTCGACCAAAATGGTCGTGTGCAGCGGTCGCATATGAAATGTTCACCTTTAATCGATTTTTGTATATGGTTGTAAAGGCGATGAATTTTTGGAATACCACAGTAATGCCACTGTTGAGTATTGTCCTCATACACTAGCAAAAGGTTGACAACTCGATCATAGCTACTTTGGCGGTTGTTATACCTAACGCCTTTTAACCCTTTCTCCCAGACGTGAACCACTATCTTAATTTTATTTAATTTCTCAAATTTCTCTATATCTTTCAATTTCATGTCTTCACTATTGCAGTCATCAAACTTTAATTCATTTTCCCACTCTTGATACTTACTTCTACGGAAACGATTATCATTTACATCATTGTAGTGGAGAATGGATAACACTGCATACTTAAAACATTGCGATTCGCAATCTACAGAAATGACTGCTTTTTTGTCTTTTAAAATTTTTGGAAGATTGAAGGAGCCTCGCCCACTATAACTTTCTAGCAAATTGATTTTAAACTTGGCAGATTCTATACCATCAAAAATGAGGCCACTATCGCGTTCGTTGAATTTAACTATATTTAGTTTTAGTCCTTGAATATGAAAATTTAACCAAGAATCTTCATCGATTACTTCTGTAGCAGGAGAGGAGGGTATGTGAAACTCCAACCGCTCTACTATTTGACCAGTATGATGATCGATTTTTACATATTTTATTTTTAAGTAGATGAGCGCTTTTATTCTAAAGTTGTCTAAATTTCTAAAGAGCGCATCTATCAAGGATGAATTTTGATGAAACCATTCCTCAAAGTTAGCAATGGTTTCTGAGGAGTCCATCTGGTAGTTCCTCACTAAATTGTTCATTGATATTTCAGAGAGTCGGATAGAGGAGGTACCGTTGGTGTAGGTATCGTTCGTGTGTGTATGTCGAAGTCTATGTGAAGATAATTCAAAATGTGACTCAAATGATTGAATGCAGAAGTCGCAAGTAAAGGAGACGTGTTCAATAGAGTCATCCTCACCTCGGGAGATTGATGGCGACTTGGGTTGACACACACGTTGTCTGATGTGTCGGAGCAGATCGCGTTTCCTCGTGAAGATGTGCCCACAGTCAGCACATTCCCGCTCGTCGCCTTCCCGCGATAGTGTTGAGCTGGAACTAGCATCACCTAAAAGAGAAATCATTCTATCATCTCTATTAAAGTCTTAGTGTTTTGTTACAACTTACCTTCACTCAATAGCTGTAAACTTTCCTTGAGAAAGGAGGGCTTTGGTGATGAAGTCGATGCCTGAAATTGAGGAAGATGCTATTAGCCAAACGTTCGAGGGAGATGAGTGAGGAAATCTTCAACCTACCATTTTAATGGTGTGGTCGCACACCTCGATCTCCATTTCTAGCGACTTGTTGGAGATGGGAGGGAAGTCGCCTGCTGTTGCCGGTGGTGGTATGTGAGAGTTGGCGGGGCGGTTAGGAACGTTGTCGCCCAGAAATACCGTTGCGAGATCTGTTGAGAAAAGGAAGGAAAGCGGTCAGTAACATGACTATTCAATTCCAAGTGTGGCGTGCGTTTTGTTTAAGTCCTTGTCCCCCTTTACCATCACTGTAACTTACCATCAAGAGAATCTACTTCCACCATCACCGATGGTTCAAGAGGAGGTAGAAGGGGGATGCGAGCCGAGGGTGGAAGAGTCCGCGGCTTGGGTGTTGGAGGGATGCGGCGACGAGGAGCAGGTATGGGTGGTGGTGGAGGTTGGGCGATGACCATGCCCGAGGTGGATGGCTGCTCAGATGGTGGAGCTGAGGTAGATGGGCGAGAGGGTAGGGTCGGAAAATCATCATCATATTTCCGCCTCGCGACTTCCTCCCACTTCTCCTGCCTTGCCAAAACTGTAGAGTGGAAAAGAGATGAGATTGATGAATGATAGAATGCATGCTATCAGCCATGATGATACAGAACACATGACAGCATTCATTCATTAAGATACTTACATATTCCCAGTCGTTCATAGGCTCGACCAAGTGCCCCTTCAGGAATAGGTTCTCTGTTCATGATGCGCTGCTGTACTGAAAAAGGGAGGGAGATATTAGAGTGCATTATAAATTTTAGAAATGAGCTTCGCTTTTGAAAATCGCGGAGTAAAAAGACGTTAAGGGTCTTTTGTTGAAAATTAGTAAGGATATGATTCTTACATTCTTGATGTTATTCAAAGGTTTATGAAAATTAATTCCAATGCTCAACACACATGGTAACCGAATGATGTTAGTTCAAGAGTTTTATTAGCACAACCTGCATCCTTGCCCCATCACACAAAAACTTACATTGCTCAATGAGAGTTTCCTCCATCTTGGCAGAGACGCGATAAGATTCAATTTTTCTCGTGATACTCGTATCCATATCGAAGATTAAAGTAGTTAGATTCGACGTCGAAGGCAAATTCACTGAAAAGGATACGTAAGATTTATTTCATTTTACCTATGATGATCATGTGAATAGTCATTCAATGAACATGAGTCAATCAACACTTCGAAATGCTCCATACCATAAAGACTAACCCTTGTCGAATGGCTAAAGTACTCTGACCTGACGAGAGAAAGTGTCACGTTGAGTATGAAGTCGAACGCCCAACATGAGCAACAGCTCAGAGGTTTCGGTCTAACAAACGACAAACAACCCGTGCAACGCAATCCCTCTACGGCAGTACCCGCCGTCCCGAAGGAACGCTCGAGCAAAGGAAGTATTACAGCGATGATATGCTTTATGAGCAGAAGTGAAACTCTTGATAGCAAGAGACTATTCAACTTGATAGCAAGTCAAAACAACCTGATAGCGGGAGCTCACCAACACTCACCTTATGAAAGATAAATGTGAAGAGTAGAGCTGGTGCACTACCTTTTATAAGATTTTCCTAAGCGGTGAATGGATGAGACGTCTCGTCCAATCACAAGACGATCAGGAGTTTCCAGTGCGCTCACGCACTTCCAATTAATGCTGATGTCACAAACTCTCTTTTATGAACGCATGAGCATCTATTTGAATCTGTCAATGTACATTCCTATTGCGATATGATTTATTCGTTGATGATTTTACTATATCTTATGTATTCAGAGCTTGCTCATACACTTAGTCTAACTTGTAAACTAGTAAATCTTGCGATCTTATTTTTTTAATAACAGTCACACCTTTATTTCTAACATATACACTATTGAAACTTTATTTCTAATTTGTAAACTCTTGAAACTTTATTTTGATATACAAACAGCTAAAACTTTATTTCTAACGTATACACCATTGAAGCTTTATTCTTAACTTGTAAACTATTGAAACTTTATTTTTAACTTGTTAACGGTTGAAACTTTGTTTTATTTCTAACATACAAGCAGATAAAACTTTATTCTTAACTTGTAAACTATTGAAACTTTATTTCTAACTTTATAACTTCATTTTGAATACAAACAGCTAAAACTTTATTTCTAACGTATACACCATTAAAAATTAATTTCTAACTTGTAAACTCTTGAAACAGTTATAATTTTATTTTTAACTTGTAGACTGTTGAAACTTTATTTCTAACTGGTAAACTGTTGAAATGATATCTTTCATTTACAAATAGTAGAACACTTTGTCCAACTTGTAAACTAGTAAATCTTGTTCGCCATCGAATCTAACTATTTAAATCTTCATCATGGAAATCAATGTTCCACAGTCGGAGTAAAAGTTTGAGATGATACACTCCTGGCAAACTAACTCATGAAGTAGCTTTGCTGTAATACATTTCTATCTGTAAACATATGATAATGTTAAAGTGAATCTAAAACTTTTCAGCTTATTAATTGTTCATCGTTGCATCAACGCTTTAACACGTGAACAGTTATAATTTATTTTTAATTTACACTTAGTCTAACTTGTAAACTAGTAAATCTTGCGATCTTATTTTTACAAACAGTTGCACCTTTATTTCTAACATATACACTATTGAAACTTTATTTCTAACTTGTAAACTCTTGAAACTTTATTTTGATATACAAACAGCTAAAACTTAATTTCTAACTTGTAAACTCTTGAAACAGTTATAATTTTATTTTTAATTTACACTTAGTCTAACTTGTAAACTAGTAAATCTTGCGATCTTATTTTTACAAACAGTTACACCTTTATTTCTAACGCATACACTATTGAAACTTTATTTCTAACTTGTAAATCTTAAAACATTTCATATGGGCGATGATGATAGATGAAATAGTGTCAAATAAAATTAAGATAGCTTACACTTCTGATACAGGGATAGCAATCGACTGCGATCCATGTGTAAAGAGCTTGTTAGACTACGAAAGAGAGAAGTGTGTTATGTTGCGTGTGGCGCGTGAGTGTCCTCCCATTTCATTCCATTCATCAATTCGTCTCATTGATAGAGACAGGTAGAACTCATGGTTCTCATAACGTATGCAATGGAAAGTTTTAGGCAACCTTCGACAGTTGGCTAAATGTCGCCCTGGCGCGAATGCATACTACGTTGAGACAGAGGCAATCACTTGCAAACATGACGCAGAGAGGTTTAACAAGATTGACCATTGCCGAATGTCCCTTGCGGTATACATAGCTACGGGTTTCACCGCTGCCCTTTACAGGAACACCCGTCGAAAGGAAGTATTACACCGAACTTCATTTGCAACGTTCAAGTTGACTGATAACAGATTCAACTTAATGATAGTATTCGCCAGTCTAAAGACTGCCCAGGGCAAAACGCGTGGAGGCTCTATCATGTCTTGCCCCATAGTGGACGATTATACGGTAGTGTGTTAGTAGATTTCAATCATTGAAAAGGGAAGATGAGAATCATTTCATTTGTCTCATCAACGTTTATCATGGGAGCAATCATTGAAGGGACATCTAATGAATTACATTTCACTCTACTCCATATCATAAAGACTAACCTTTGTCGAATGGCTGAAGTACTCTGACCTGGCGAGAGAAAGCGTCACGTTGAGTATGAAGCCGAACGCCCAACATGAGCAACGGCTCAGAGGTTTCGGTCTAACAAACGACGAACAACCCGTGCAACACAATCCCTCTACGGCAGTACCCGCCGTCCCGAAGGAACGCTCGAGCAAAGGAGGTATTACAGCGATGATGTGCTTTATGAGTAGAAGTGAATCTCTTGATAGCAAGAGACTATTCAACTAGATAGCAAGTCAAAAATAACCTGATAGCAGGACAAATGTATAGTCAGTAATTTACACTTAGTGAGGAATGATAGATTTGAGTGTAGTGAGTGGCACTCGATCCCGTCGACAGCCCGAAGGCCTTGTACTGATCACTAGGGAAGTGAGAGATCTTCCCCGATACCCGCTCTTTACAGCTGAAGACATCATTGTCACTGCCCCGAAGTGGTAACAGCAACGCCGAGTCAAAGGTAGTGAACAGTAGCTGGGATCTAACCCCTCAAAGCTGCCTTAGTCTTAGTTAAATTTGAAATCTGATAGCAGATTTGAACTCAGCATACTTGAAAACCTTGAGGAAACATCCCAAGTTATTGCTTTGATCTGCTTGATAGCAAGCCGTAGAGAGCTTGATTCACCAGCGTTTTGCAATGGAGATGTTTAGAGGCCACCCATGACAAGATAGCTAAGACTCAACCGATTGGCGTTCAAAGTGCTACGTTGAGAGCTGTGTCAAATGCCCAACATGAGACATGAGTTGTCCCAGCGGTTACGGTCTTAAATATGACACATTCCCTTGCCACACTTATCACTACGGCATCGTCCGCCGTCCCGAAGGAACACCCTGTCAGTGGAATATTACAGCAAAACTCTCCGTGTCTTGCTCGCTTTCAGTGAAAAGCCGCTTATACCATGAGAAGACTGGCTCAGACATCATTAAAAATGCTTTCATTGACTTCAGCAGGGTCGAAAACCCCAGAAAACCTCCAAAACTAGTGAATTTAAAATTTTCAACTTTTTAGCACTACTTATGAAATTTTATAAGTAGTCCATCACTTAGGACAGGTCAATAGCGACCGAACCTTTTTTGAATCAAGTCAAACGGACTTGTAGAAGCAAAGTTACGAGCCTTTAAAGTTTTGGAGTCTTTTATGGCCTGGAGACGAAGGCCATCTCCTGGCGAACCTCTAAGTCTGACGGCTTAGCTGATATCAGCAATGAAATTTTCTAAGTCGGTTTCTTACAGAAACTTGGAATTTGGAATGTCCGAAGCTATCATCGGAGCTCAGAGAGACGACCTACCTCTGACAATCGTTCTCCTCTAAATGACAAGTCTCCGTCGGTTCCCAGCTTATATAGTGTGTGGCGATCAGCTGATGACGTAATATCCATCATCCAAACACTAAAAATCCCGTCTTTCTCCGGTTCTAGTGCTCCGATTGAGCTGGAAATACACCATTTCCATGTAGAATTTGACGCTGAATCCGAATCTGGCCTCCGTTTTCCCATCCGATGCTTCGTTTTGGCTCTATAGTAGGCAGCCATCGCAAAAATTCTAACTCTGTCGTTTTTCCGAAAAATGTTGAAAATTTTTCTCGCCGATGACTTGAAACTCTCCGATTGACATGAAACTCACCATACAGATAAAGAATCTGACGCTGATTCCAAATCTGAAATCCGTTTTCCCATCCGATACTTCGTTTTGAAGCTAGAGCCCAAAACGTCCCAAATTCTAACTCTGTCGTTTTTCGCCAATGTCCCAAAATCTTAAATGGCGTCTCACATCTAAACGAAGACAGATAGGAACAAGCCGATTCTTTCACTGAATTTGTCTCACTCTTAGCTTTCAAACGAGCTATGGCACGACAAAATCCATCCACTGGAAGCCAAAATCGAAGCAAGCTGTCCAGAGGGGGGGGGGACGTCAGCGAAAATTTTTTCTCTCCGATTGAGCTGGAAATACACCATTTCCATGTAGAATTTGACGCTGAATCCGAATCTGGCCTCCGTTTTCTCATCCGATGCTTCGTTTTGGCTCTACAGTAGGCAGCCATCGCAAAAATTCTAACTCTGTCGTTTTTTCGAAAAATTTTGAAAATTTTTTCTCACCGATTGACTTGAAACTCACCATACAGATAAAGAATTTCACGCTGATTCCAAATCTGAAATCCGTTTTCCAATCCGATGCTTCGTTTTGAAGCTAGAGCCCAAAACGTCCCAAATTCTAACTCTGTCGTTTTTCGCCAATGTCCCTGAGCTCCGACCTAAAATCTTGTAACCGCTCTAACTTTTGAACGGCTGCTCCGATTGACTCGCAACGAAAAATGCGGTCGAGCAGTGTTTCATCCTCTTTCCAATGCAACTCGAACGAACAAAATCCGTCCACTAGAACCAAAGTTAGAACAAAGGGGGGGGTCAGCGAAATTTGATGAAACAAACTTTGGTAAAGGTCCCAGGTCGAAATTCCACACTTTGGAAAATTTTCAAAATTTTACCCATACAAAGTCACTCTGACACTTAGGATTTTTTCAGGTAAGCGAGCTCCGACCTAAAATCTTGTAACCGCTCTAACTTTTGAACGGCTGCTCCGATTGACTCGCAACGAAAAATGCGGTCGAGCAGTGTTTCATCCTCTTTCCAATGCAACTCGAACGAACAAAATCCGTCCACTAGAACCAAAGTTAGAACAAAGGGGGGGGACGTCAGTGAAATTTCAAAATTTGATGAAAAATGTTTTGGTGACGGTCCCAGGTCGAAATTCTACACTTTGGAAAATTTTCAAAATTTTACCCATACAAAGTCACTCTGACACTTAGGATTTTTTCAGGTAAGCGAGCTCCGACCTAAAATCTTGTAACCGCTCTAACTTTTGAACGGCTGCTCCGATTGACTCGCAACGAAAAATGCGGTCGAGCAGTGTTTCATCCTCTTTCCAATGCAACTCGAACGAACAAAATCCGTCCACTAGAACCAAAGTTAGAACAAAGGGGGGGGGACGTCAGTGAAATTTCAAAATTTGATGAAAAATGTTTTGGTGACGGTCCCAGGTCGAAATTCTACACTTTGGAAAATTTTCAAAATTTTACCCATACAAAGTCACTCTGACACTTAGGATTTTTTCAGGTAAGCGAGCTCCGACCTAAAATCTTGTAACCGCTCTAACTTTTGAACGAAGACAGATAGGAACAAGCCGATTCTTTCACTGAATTTGTCTCACTCTTAGCTTTCAAACGAGCTATCGCACGACAAAATCCGTCCACTGGAAGCCAAAATCGAAGCAAGCTGTCCAGAGGGGGGGGGAGGTCAGCGAAAAATTTTTTCTCTCCGATTGCTTTCAAATTCACCATACAGATGCAGAATTTCACGCTGAATCCGAATCTGGCCTCCGTTTTCTCATCCGAGGCTTCGTTTGGGCCCTACACACCAAAACGTCCCACATTTTAACTCTGCCAAAATTTTGAAGAAACAGTTTTTCTCGCCGATTGAGCTGGAAATCACATCACAGATGCAGAATTTGACGCTGAATCCGAATCTGGCCACCGTTTCACCATCCAAGACAACCTAGGCGGTCGCCCATGTCAACCTAGACGGTCGCCCACGTCAACCTAGACGGTCGCCCACGTCAACCTAGACGGTCGCCCAAGTCAACCAGGCGGTCGGACCAACTCACTCGAGTCTCACACTCTGTCGTTGCAGAGGGGGGGGAGGGGGGGAGTCAGCGAACATGTTGTGAACCAACCTGGCCGGCACACCACGACAGACCACAACCTCTGTCGTTCCAGAGGGGGGGGAGGGGGGGGGGCGCGCTGTGTTTATTCTGGACCTTTTGTTACTACTAATGTTGCTTCATAGTCTCTGTTGCACATTCTGATAATAATAGGCTTTGTCTTAGAATATCTCAAATTGCTTGAATCGTGTTCACTACTAGGTTGGATATAGTGGTTGGACTCTATAACTTCCACTCCGAAATTGCTATTCCATCGAAGAGATCGCGGAACAGTGAGTGGAGACAACATTTGTGACACAATGTGTCAACTGAATAATAAATTTAAATGATCGAATTCATTACGGCTCTCAGATATCACAAGCTGTTTTGGACGGCTGCTTTGGATCTCAGACATCACAAGTCTGCATGACTTCCACAGTAACACGATATTTGAAATGTGCCCACTGCCCACACGTATTGCACATATAGAACAGTAAACACTCTTTGTCTCTTCAATGCGCGCATAACCTTACCTTTTATGACCACATTAGGACTTAACCACTAATTTTGCATCTTTCAATTCAGCAAGTCTGTAAGTATCAGAGCTCTTTGGATCAGAACTTGAGTGTTGTACTTGGTCACTGATGTGCTGAATTTAAAGTGTGGTTTATTGATATTTTGAGTCTTCGGATCAGGACTTATTTTTTTACCTATTTAGGACTTTCTGATTCATTGATGTAATTTGCAGCAGAATACTTTTCATTGATGCAATTTTACAACGCGTTGATATTGATAATTTTGTAAATAACTTCAGATAAATCATTGACACTAATTCGTTCGAATCATGACACGCAAACCAAAACGCATTGTGAATCAACATCTTCATTAAAGAAAACATGCGAGCCTTCACACGAAATTGTAATGCTCGTATAGTATTACAATGGCACTTGTAAGTACCTCCTAGATAAAACTGTCGATTATCTGCATTGCTGTCATCATTTTTCCACATTAATCTATTGGTAGATTATGCACATAAAGCATGATTAATTGTTCATTATATTCCTTGATGCGCTTTCTTTGACATTCCACTTTCGTGCATGCTCCATCCTTCTGTTTATAAATGCTCCGTGCTAGAAAAGTTATCTACCGTTCCGCTTTTTGACTGAAATTGCAGTATGATGCTGTACGCGTGCTTCAAGCTAGGAATCAAGTGAAATTCTAAACGAGTGAGTGCAAGATATTTTCTGTATGTCTCTCATTTAGTTATCCGTTGCTGCAATTTTCAGTTATCTTTTGCTTGTTACTTATTAGACAACGCAAATATGTTAAGCTTCCACGGAATCGATCTTCAGTGCAGTAACAGGATTGCAACTGAGCGGCTCCGGGTTGGCGGCTGATTTGATCAAAATCCGTTAGATAGAAGAAAACATAGTAGTCTTTGGTACCAATGATATTAGTCTGCCTTTGCTCTGATAAAGTGAGAAGCACTAAGTGTAGGGAATGTCTGAAAGCTCGTTCGTTCCGACAGCCGTTACTAGCTGTGACTGTCAATAATTGATAGCAATTTAATTGGACAAAGAAAGTAATTAATTGCAGTTGGAATTGTGAAATAATTAATTAATTGATATTGGAAAATATGTCAATCAATTAATTGAAATTGGAATCCAAAATTCGAACAGTTTCCGTAACTTGATAGCATTATCTGATAGCTTACTTGATCCAAGATGTGTTTAACTATAAACGTTACACAGAAATAAGCAACCTATGGTCTAAGAAATTTCCTGGGTATGAAAATAGGCTATAGACCTCATCGCTAACATATCAACTAGGCCTACCATTTTTTGTGTTTTAATACTGCGATTAGTCAGACCAATCAGACAAGGGGAAAATTTCCTTAGATACTCTCTCACAGACGCCTGCATGAGATGCCTTTTGGCATATAGTTCATGCCGATGTTCGTGATTCTTTCCATTGTTTTTATCAGTAACGATTGTGGAGAAATTTTGCTTGTATTGTAGGGCAGTGTGGTCTACTCTGGTTGAAACAAACTTGAACTTGTGACTACCCATGGATCTTAACGTTGTTGCGGCGTGCCAATGTAAAATGCAAGGCCGAAATACTTACTATAATTGTGAATTGCGAGAAGTAAAAGGCTGCAGAGGCAAGATTAGATTAAAATTGCATGTTCTTACCGATTAATTAATTTTTGACAATCCCCTGTTGCCAGACCTTCACATCCTCGCAACGACCTGCCGGGATTGGATTGACCGGAGACGGCACAGGTCAATTTCGACTAGTTCACATGAGTTGGTTCCTTTCTAGTACTCGTAGTTCACTGACCTGCAACTCGTACATATCACCTTTCTACGCGTCTCTACATAAGTAGGAGAGATTGGAATCCGAGCTTTAGAGTTAAGTGTGGATGATTAATCTCAACATAATTTCAGCTTCAATTAAACGCGTACTTTGATATATGAGCTTGTGCGACGAAATCAAGCACTACTGCAGTATTTACATGCAAAACTTAGCTATCGGTTCAAACTTGTTCTGATTGCTCAATTTGAGTACATGCTAACGTTTATATCTACATGATGTTATTCTATCACTTAGGCTGACGATCTTACAGCTTGACTCCACAGTTATAGAAAGGAGGAAAAAGCATGGTAATAACTCCCTGGAGCATAACCGTTTTTATCACTGAAAGACATTTTTTTGATTTATTTTACCCCATTTTTTTATCTGATTAAAAATGTAGCATTACATAATGGATTTTTAGGGCAGAAATATTAGACATGGAGGAGGTGCGCTGCTTTAGCAGCCGAGACTGTCCGATGTTTCTGCCACAAAATCCATGATATGGTGCTATTGTATGTTGCTCTCAAGAAGTCTATGAATATTGTTGTGAGTCTTCATTCTTACAAGTCTTCAGTTAGACATGATTTTTTTCGTTTATTGACGGCAGGCAAATCTATTGATTCGAGTGAGATCAGCGTTACGCCAGCTCTCGACATCAGGGTGACGTCAGCATAATGAAGCTCATCGTGATCCCTCATAAACAATAGTTGAAGAGTCATCGACACACAATAGCCTTTTAGGCTACTGTCACACTGTCGCGCTCGGTCTTCTGCAACAGAGGCCCGAGGGGCCCCGATCATACCCCAATAATAGCCCCGATTAACCCCGATATTTTCATCGCCATGAACTAAAAATGTGTGAAAATTATGGCGATGGAGCACAATACGTCCGGTTAAAGGCACGATGCGCCCCGATCAGCCCCGATCGTTCCTGACCGCGCGCTCAACTCAACGGCCCGCATCGCGTCAGCACCACCACGATGGTACCCCAGACTCACCGCGATGCGCCGCGATGGGCCTCGATAAAGGCGCGATGAAACCACGGTGCGTCCCGACGCGCCCCGATGAACTCCGACTCACCGCGGTGAAGGAGGGAAATATGACGAAAATGACGTACTTCCTATTTTTAGAAACTGACGTGATAATGCAGACATGAAATTATATTCATACCGAGCGCTCGTCACAACGCAAGCTTTTAGCGCCAAACTAATCATTTGATTGGAAATGCTTGCAGAGAAACTACACTGAAACGTCAATCGAATCGCGTTTTGAATGAAGAGGGACTAGTGAGTCATCAGTCTCATCACTCACCGACAAGATTTCGAAGCAGCAACACCTGTCCAAGACTCCGAGACCACACAACTCATCATGGCCAAGACCAAGAAGATTGGCAAGCATCAAGGCAGCGAGCAGGCCAAGCACCAAGCACCGCCTGTCCTCCTGCGAGCACGACCGCCGACAAGGGAAGAGGAGGAGGAAGCAGCGGAAGGAGACCACAACGGCGGCGACGAATTCGCAGAGGGACCACGGGATGCAGCAGCAGAAGCGCCACCATCTTCACCATCACGCCAAAGAAACCCTGCCGCAAAGGCCCCACCGAAGAAATTGAGAAAGGCTGTCAACTTCCCAAAAGATAAAGAAGACGAGGCCATACACTGGTATAAAGAACACATGTGCCTGTACGACAGACAGGACAAAGACTGGAAAAACGTCACCAAGAAGGAGGAGCTGTGGCAGGGCATGGCGAGGTACCTCAACGTAGAAAGAGACACTCTGTTCAACTTTCTACACCACCAGCGCGACATCTACGTGAAGGAGCGCAAGCCCAAACCCTCCGGCTCGGTCTACAAGCAACCTACTCCTCGCGTCCAGTGGGTCCTCGAAGGGTTCAACTTCCTGGAGGGCCACATCCACGAACAGCCCACACGTCAGGCCGTGCACATAAAGAAAAAGCTGGGCCTCCCTGCAGCTGCGAGCGGCGCCACCTCCAAGACTACACCCTCCACAGACAGCACAACTACGGCGACGACCGACACCGAGCAAGAAGCCGCTGAAGATCCGTTGAGCGTCGCAGCAATAAGGAAGAAGCTCCCGCGCTCCGAGAACGCATACGTCCAGTACCATGTCAAGCTGTATGAGAATACCCTCTTGCAGTTACAAGGCGACGACCAACTCTTCCGAGACTTTACGCAGCACGTCGCCAACGAAGGCCTCAGGTACGTCGGCCGCCTCCACGAACACCAGCGGAATCAGGAGCGGCAGCCAGTTGACGCGTTCCAGCCACCGCCGCCACTGCAGAGATAGATGTACTGGTCGCCGCCGCTGTCATCATCGGGCAGTATGTTCGGGCAAGCTCCTCCGAATATCGAACATCTCGGGTACCAGGAGCAGTTCGGCAGCGGAGTTTACTGGGGAACACACGCGTCTCCACAGCACCACTACCACAGCGCGCACAACTCGCCGCAAAGAAGTTTCATGGCTCCGCCGCCACCGCCTCCACCCATGATGTCAACACCGACGAAACCAACCACGCCGGTCAGAAGTGTGACGGCCACGACGGTCTCTCAGGGACAACCAACCAGCCGGGGGTCCGAACAGTTGGATGCACCACAGACGCCCTTCCTCGCCGAACTCCAGAACACCAGCTTTAACATTGATCAATTAGTTGCCGACGACAACATCCTCCAGTCCATCTCATCGACTCCCTCCTCGAACAACTAGACAACACCAGTCCAAACAGCCTTTCTCTGTGCTAAAAACTCACGGTTAGTTGGTTATGATTATTTTGCAAGAAAACTGTGAAAAGTGTAATTCGATTTTGAAATAAGAATTTTCATTATCTTATATTTTTAAGAATATTGTGAAAAAAAATTAGAACTGATTATGATTAATTTATTTTTGAAAAAACTTCGGCAATAAAATGTAATTCAACATATTCTTATTTTTATTTTATTACACAAGGCAAGTTACGTATTCATTCTTCTTAGAGTTTGAGGTCCTGAAAAGGACAGGGTTTAGCATTTAAAAGACTGTACAGTATACAGATGTACGGGCATGTATGTAATGTATACACAAACTTTATTAGAATGGCGTTTCGTTAAAAACTTCAAGGCCACTTTACATTAAAAAGAAGTCAATAAAAATAAAAGTAATATGATTTATTATTCAATAAATAATAATATAGTCATAAGTTCTATATCATGTCCAACTGCCAGTCCACTGCACCAACATCGGAATAAAGGTACTTGGTGAGCGTTTCTCTCTGTTTCCGTCCCAGTCGCTCCTCGCGATTACCAGCCCAGCCGCCGGCATCAAAAGATGTGAATTGCAAGCTTTCTCTCCATTTTCGTAGGATAATTTCGTGGGTCTGTTCGTCTTCACTGTCGGCCAGTCGGGCGTGCGCCTGGGGGTAGCGCATCCGCATCAGGTTGTGCAAACAACAGGCAGCTAACACCATAGTTTGCCCTCGTTCCGGCTTCTGCGTCATATGATTCAGGAGACAACGAAACTTGGTTGCTAGCACTGCAAAGGCATTCTCTACGACCCGTCTTGCGCGTGACAATCTGTAATTGAAGACGCGATGCTGAATATCCAGGTCAAGTCTGCTGTACGGCTTCATGCACCATGTTCGCAGCGGGAACGCATCGTCGCCGATGATGTAGTAAGGCATTGGTTCCGTATCTCCAGACAGCGGTTCAGGGTCAGGGAGGTTTAGAGTTCCTTCTCTCAAACATTCTCGAAGCTCAGATCGCATAAAAATGTCGGCATCATTGTTACTTCCGCTCGTGCCAATGTGCGTCCACAGAAACTTGTAGTCCGCGTCAACTAGCGCCATCAGAATGATCGAAAAGAAGTGCTTGTAGTTGTAGAATTCTGACCTGCCATGAGGAGGGTTTCGTATTCTGATGTGCTTGCCATCGATTGCTCCAACCGTATGAGGAAACTGCCAACGTTCCATGTATGCATCAGCGACTGCTTGCCACTCGGCCTGGGTTGTTGGCGGGCTCATGACTTCTTCTGCGAACACGTCGATGATGGCTTGGCAGACTTCTGGTACAATGCCGGAAATGGTATTGTGTGGCACACGGAAGAGATACATTAGTGAATGGTAGCTGTCTCCCGTTGCGAGGTAACGTAGTGTTATGGCTACCTTTAAGTCTGCCTTCAGCGCCCGTCGCCAGAGGGTGTCTTTCTTTTCGATCCTGGGCGCTAACCGCTGCGTTACTTCCTCCACCAATTCCTTGGGCAATCGCATGAAATTGAAGAAGACGTTCGGGTCTTCGGCGCCAAGCTCTGGAATCAGGTGCGACATAACCCCCGACGCATCTTGACGTTGGATCCATTCTCTCACCGACAGAACGTCGTTTTCTCTGACGTCTTCGTTGCCGGGCTTGTTGCAGCTTTCTCTCTTCCTCTTCTCTATCCAGGGCGTCTAGATACTGGTGCAGCAATCTCTTCTGATTTGGCGTTAGCCTCTTGAGCTCGGCGTCGGTGATCTCTTTCTTGTTGTCAAACTTGTGCAGCAGGCTCTCCATCGTGTTAGCGAATGAAGACACAAACCACCTCTCCCCTTCTTATATAATCCCACTTGAAAGGTACTACCACATCGTGCTTTATTGGAATTTATCGGGGCTCGGTGGGGCTATTCGGGGTTCATCGGGTTATTATCGGGGCTACTTGTCATAAATCGTATCATATCGACGCAAAATTCGGGATTTGTCGGGTGAACATCGGGGTTACATCGCGTTAGGTCGTGGCTGACATCGGGCCTTGTCGGGGATGCAGATATCCCCGATCCTACCCCGAAAAGTCCCGTTCTTAACCCCGATGATTTCCGATCTGAGCCCCGATGATTCCCGAATAGCCCGATGAGGTGTTACTCGCCGTCCAACTAGTTTCCCAAACTACCGCTACGGCGATGTCAGCCCTCTCCCCGATATTTAGGACGATAAGACGGTGATCTGACCACGGTAGACCCCGATCATAAACCCGATTAACTCCGATCGTCACGATGACCTCCGATGACTCCTTATTGTGGTCCATCCCCGACAGTGTGACTGCAGCCTTACGCGAGTTAGTCGGCATCCCGCTACGAGTGAGGAAGAGGCGGATCAGAGGACAAACAATCGCGGCAAGGGTGGCCGAGCAGAAGACAATCGATCAGCGTCCTGCTAGTAGAAGCGCAGAGGCAAATCAAGTGCGACAAAGGCGGCTGAAGTGTGGTGACAGTGACCTATCAATTCCCGAGAAGCTGCTGCTGCTGCTGAACTCTTGGTGCTGATGATCTCCTGGACTTATAACATTGTGTTGACGTGAATGCTGAAAAGGTTCTTTTAAGGACCATCACCTGCCTTTATATTTATTTTAAACTCACATTAAACAATAAAGTTGTTTAATCATTTTCCATCTTTTATTTTGGGTAATAGGGAAGCGTAGCGTAGCAATATTGCAATCCTTGATTGCTGTTTGTGACAGATAATGGAGAGATGAAGAAATCTTTGACTGATTTTTATTGAAGTCTATGAAAGTCTGCTGTCTCAAGAGATAGAAATTCGCTAAAAGCGTGGAAGTCTATGAATGTCTACAATCTGAATAGATTTGAAATTCAGATTTCTACCTACAGATGATTTGAAACATCAATTTACCAGTTCATAAATGGCTTCTCAAGCTTGAATGACGGACGACTGTTTGTGGCTATCTGGTGCGATGAGAAAGCTGTGGGAAATCGGCGGCCATGAAATGGTGCATTATTGAACATGCATAACATTTCAAATGATCAGCCCAATCTCGTATATGCATTGTTACTGAACCAAAAAAATGACATTAAAAATCCAAGATTTTTATCTGTAAAAGACTGAAATATATGATGATTTTCTACATAGCCCATGCAGCTCAGAACATTAAAGTATGTCAAGCTTGAGATATCTACGTGTCCAAATTGTTAACCATAGGAATCACCTCAATGCCATTTTCACTGGGAACGCGAATATGGAAGTAAGTAAGTAAGTAATCTTTAATGGTCTCACAAACGGTGAGCGCAAATAATGTAATTAGTAAGCTGTAATGCTCCTTCCTCAATGGCATTACATAGCAAATTAGGCAGCCTTAATCATGCAATTAAGACCGTCTTATTTGGAATAGGAGATATACAAACGACTTTCATAGAAAAATGACAGGTGAAATATCGGCTGACAAATCTGCTTACTCAGTAACAATGCTCTCCAATACAGAATTGCTTTTCAAACCCATTTCAATCAATTCTTTGACATCCAAAGGCATCGAGAGTGACATATAATATAGGAATAATAACCATCTGAGGAGCGCTTTAATTACGATAATCCGAAAGCACGTTAGTGCCCGAGGAATTCGGAAATTAAAGCCCAATTCATAACCCGAATAAGAAGTCTATTTACAGCGGGCTTAAACTCATCGGATTTGCATGCACTGGAAGATGACATGTAAGCCCACTAACAATAGATCAATCATGCCTAGATTGGTATGATTATTTACTTGCATTGCATCATAGATTTATAACAAACTTATGCGTAACTTATCCATGGCAAAAACATGTCTATGTGTAAGTATTGGTGTTGAAATGAAATTAGCATAACTGAGCAACATCTAGATAATTATTCAAATTTCAAGGAAATTGTTCAATAACTTGGTTCATTCATTTACATGATCGCTTTGAGGGAAGTCGCATTTGGAGAAAAATCTCTAGACATCTACAGACAGGAAGAAATCTGGGCTTAAATGAGATTGTTATCAATAAAGTCCGCCCATCGACAATAGATAAGCAACAAATGAGGGTCATAATATAACTTTTATAACCACAAGGCCATTACATCATCTGTTGAGGGCGGGAATTCGGCAGTAAGGCATGGTTTTCCTCACCAGTCGTGGGCAGGTTCGAGCCAGCGACATTGGAATTAGATGACGTAAGCGCATCATCTGTTAAGGGCACAGAGCTAATATTTAATTCTGTAGTTGAGGAAGAGACTTAGCCAGTAAAGTAATGCTTTATCGCAGACACACATGAAGAGCAATTTCACGCGCTGCTACTCCTAAGTCTTATCGCTATTATGATAATGATGAACTCGGCAACCATCACGGACGCTCCAGGCATTGATTGTTTCAATAATTGTGGTTTTTAGAAGATTTACTTCTAATGGTTGTATACCGAACTAGCTCATGAAAGGGATTTGCTATCTTAATTTAAAGAGTCTCTCTGGAAGGAGCAATTGAAATTGATTGACAGATAGCGTCAATATTTTGTAGTAGGACCCAAGATTCTCTTTCTGGTCTTCATGGTCATATGTTTAATTATTGAATAATGATGCTTTTGATATTTTGAAAAGAAATCACCTTGAATCACCTTGAAGGTGAGAATTCACCTTGAGTACAATCTTCTCCATTCAATCTACCATTACATCTTAATTACTGCATCATCTTGACGCCCACAAATCAGTTATTGTCATTTTAGGTATTGCTGCAGAATGCTTCACTGCCTGTGTAAGCAGAGAGGTTAAACGGTCAGATTCACTGTCTGTATACATACATGTAGAATAGTCTGCTGAGATTTATAACATTCTCCATCATCAAGGTAAGCTTGCAAAACAGCTTCTCGAGATTGTGCTGTGTTGATACAACCGCAATTCTTCAAAATTGCAAAAGCTCTTATACCGCTTTGATAGCTGAATTATTAAACACTGCTTATTCATTCGTATTTTGCAACCCAATTTTGTGAAATGTTTTCGTCATAGGCATCATTCACAATGTCGGAATCGTTTAGTGAACTGTTCTCAAGATCACTAATTCCATTAATTATCGAAATTTCCATGCTGAAACAGCAGTGCCAGGTTATAGTCCGGGAGCTAGCGTGAAGTTGTGCAGGGAACGAGGTAGTACATAAAACTTTCACATAGCATAGTGCACCTCTAACCTACTGCAAAACTTCGCGTCTGCCGGATCAGATCATTTGCTTTTCAGAAATAGAGAGGATAACACAATCCTATGTATTTCCAGTAGTAAAATTGTAACATTTAAGGTGTTGACTCCATTTTTTCGAATTTTTGCTCATGAAAGTTACACAAATTGGTATTTTGTTGAACTGGTTATTATAGAAATCATCTACAGATCATGATCTTTCAAATGAGTTATCATTCAGTGACAGAGGATGAAGTAAAGTGTACAAACAGACACTTTTCGTTGGTGTAACTGCAAATTTTAACATAGAAATTTCAGGAAAATTGTTGATATACTTTAACGAAAAGTGTCTGCTTGTACACTTTACTTCATCCTCTGTCACTGAATGATAACTCATTTGAAAGATCATGATCTGTAGATGATTTCTATAATAACCAGTTCAACAAAATACCAATTTGTGTAACTTTTATGAGCAAAAATTCGAAAAAATGGAGTCAACACCTTAAATGTTACAATTTTACGACTGGAAATACATAGGATTGTGTTATCCTCTCTATTTCTGAAAAGCAAATGATCTGATCCGGCAGACGCGAAGTTTTGCAGTAGGTTAGAGGTGCACTATGCTATGTAAAAGTTTTATGTACTACCTCGTTCCCTGCACAACTTCACGCTAGCTCCCGGACTATTAAGCAATTACCGGTCAATTTGTCCTTTATCTAATATTTAAACTATGTCAGATAATCTTGTAATGCAAGTCTGCTTATTTTTATCAAAGACGTCGGATTTCAAAGCTATCTGAGCTTAAAGAGGACATAAGATAACTGTGATACCACCAGTCTGGACTCTGACAGTGGTTCTAGTTTAACTAAGTTCTAATAACTAAAATAACTAGTTCTTGAGATAACTTCTTATGCAAATGCCGAGTGATCTATTCACGTACAATAAGATTCAACTTAGAATTGTCACTTGTCTAAATAGTAATAACAATGGACCGTTAACAAAGTCTGTAGACAGCCTTAAAGAAAATTATAAAGGCGAATCGTGTGATCATAGATTTATGATTTTCTTTCCCATTTTTTGCATGTTTGATCTTCATAGCCCATTCCAAACGATCCTGAGCAGTGTGATATTCCAACATGCCTCTAAAAGATTCTATAGGCGCTTTCCCGATTTCATCTTCACTGGCCAGTCATG
This sequence comes from Prostheceraeus crozeri, assembly GCA_907163375.1. Lineage (NCBI taxonomy): Eukaryota > Metazoa > Platyhelminthes > Polycladida > Euryleptidae > Prostheceraeus > Prostheceraeus crozeri. The sequence goes on from CAJQUW010000760.1 coordinate 740,822, forward strand.
TCGATGTTTTTCAAAATTTGATAATTCTATTGAACAAGCTTTCTTTCTTGAACAAAGAAGATACCGTCCATATGCTATAAAGCACTCATTTTCATAGCTTGTGAGTTTATCAGATTTGTCTATTCATTGAACTTTTCAGGTCTTAGCTAGTGCCCATAATATGCTGGTATTGCTGGGTATCATTTCAGCAACAGCTCATGGATATGATGATGGAGAGTAAATGAGAGGAATTTGGCCGGTCGTCCACTATCAGGTAATGATCGAACACTGCAAGTTTTCCTTCTCTAACGAGTCCTCTGACAGATTTACAAAAACGTTTGCCATTGCTGTCATATTCACAAGGACAACTATGATTTGAGTTCAGCTTACAGCCGTTATGAACACATGTTGGAGATATCGTATATCTTCTCTAAGCTAAGATGGCGAAGATCGCTAATAATCAGACCTCTATGATTTTAATCATTTCCGTTGCCCTGGAAATACCGGACAGGTTATCAAAACATCGAAGAAATATCTCAGGAATAAGTAGTTCCCTTTATTAAGGAACCTTAAGGTTAATTCAGGGCTGGGCACGACTATTATTTCGCTTGAATACCTTCCGCTCGAATACGCTCCGCAACTGTTGGTATTCAAAGGAGATTCAAAATTTTTGATTTCAACACATTTTCCATCCTTCTATGTTTCAATGGTGAGCAATTGAAGCAATAAATTGAACTTACGACACTACAATTTGCGGAAAGACTACGTCACAGTAAAATTCAGTTTCTCATTCAAAAACAATAATTTTTCCGAATTTATTCTGCTATATTTGTTTAGCTGTTCTTCAATTTTCCACCGTGCACAGTAGTGCAGTGTAGCTTATGAGCAGCCTGCGAATTTATATGCATTAAAACCTATGAAAGATGCAGGAAAAAGTGAATAATATGCATTTATCTTTTTAATCCATTTATTTCGAAACGTGTTCACGTCTTGTCTATTTGAACCCATGAGATTCTTATACTGCGCACATGCGAGAATGATCGCTCAACACCTAGTCCGGGAGCCAGAACGACTTTCTACAGGGAACGAAACCGAAGATGAGACTTTCACAGAATGATGTACATCCTATGCCTACAAGGAATACATACGTCTGCCGTGTTCTACCGGGTTCCTCTTCTTGTCAGACATGATCAAAGAAAAGCGCACTTTAATTCAATGGGGCGCAGATTACAGTTTTTGACAGAAATGCAATTTTCGATGTTTTCTCGAATCAACTGAAAAGTACAAAGTATAAAGTCCAGAGCCATGACTTTTGGCACAATATGTCTTTAGGTCATTGCCTATCATGTGTATGTGGTATTGTCATGCTTCTGATCGGCGATGTTGCGAGAATGTGGTTCAATGTGGATAAAGTAGGTCAACATGTTGGTGTTTGCCGACAGTAGGAGACTTGCCAAATCTGAATGTGTGAAGCTCAATAGACAAATGTTCATGAACATGAAAGTAAATGACCTGAAGACATTGTCAAAAATTATGGCTCTAAACTCAGTACTTTTCAGTTGTTAAGAGAAAATATCGAAAATGATTTTCTCACAAAGCTTGTTAAAACATAGCTTTATGTGTCGGAGAAGCTACTATTGTCAGTAAATTAGTAACTAACTTAGTTACTAAATAAGTTAAATAACTAATTAGTTAAATTAGTAAAATATCTTAGGAATTCAAACTGCTATACTTTAAATTCGCATTCTGACTTAGCAACTTCTTATTTTTGAAATCTAATTCGAGATTCGTAACCGGTCGGCTTAGATTGACAAAGTAACCCTGATTTATATGAGAAAAAATCGAAGTGAACAAAGAAAAGAGCGTCATAAAATGGGAGCAACTTTGGCCTGGAGGGAGTAACTTTAGCTTAAGCCAAAGTTACTGGGGAGTAACTTTGGTCAGGGAGTAACTTTATACTGCTACACCGGAGCAGGGGGGCGTGGGGGGAATTGCACTCTTGCCCTTGTTGATAGGTATTTCCGGGAAGGGAGAGGGGGGACAATATATGCGCATTCAAATTTTTCCTTGTTCGTGCTTCAGTGTCTCAACGGCTAAACACTGGGGTCGGCAACCTCCGACCCCGAGCCATATCTGCCGGCTCCGAGGTCTCATAGTCTCTTTCACACGGCGCGTTGTGTACCGTGTGAAAATATTTAGATACCTAAGATGAAACTGGATAGATATTTTGCATGAAATGACGGTTGCAACTGCCGTCTAGCTTGAAGCAATTTTCAATTATGTAAATCTATTATCTAGTACTCACATGACATCCACTCGTCCTATAAACGCTCAGTCTTCACCTCACATGTAAGATGTAAGTCAATTCTATGTTATTCATTTTATACATGCATTTTCATGATGAAATCTTGCTATGCGCCAATCTGTTTCGGAAGAAATTTTTTTCCTGATAACATTTCACGAATAGAACAGCTTTGACGTTCATTTGTTTAATTGATAAGATCTTTGATATACAATTCATTTCTTGTGATAGTCTAAGAATTCATACGAGGCAGATTTCAAGTAGAGCATCCGCTGATGTTGAGTAAGTGTGATATTTTCCGACCTTTTTTGTTTTGTGCGAAATCCTATCCTTGCTCACAGTGCACGTTAGATAGAAAAATCAGCTAGTTTTTGAGTTGGAAATAGTCAGGTTTTTAGAGATATTAATTATTATTTTTCTCTTCAAAATGGGGAAAATTTTTCGATTGCCATCTAGCAATCATCTTCAGGTATAAAGTAATAAGGCTAGAAGAAGTTTAAAATGCAAGGAATTTGAAAATGATGTTTAGAATCAAATTATGTGATAACTTACAAGGATGTGAAATGAAGGAATGAACATGTAGATATGAACAGGTTGTTCTGGATTACATACACATCTTTACCAGTAGCAAAAATAAACTGACCTGACAGGATGGATGAATTCTATGTTGGATGAAGCAATGGAGAAATTGAGAAATTATTAAGTTATTAGTAAAAAAGGTAATCACGGTAGCTGTCAAGTTCTTTTCTACTATTTATTGTTGGTTCATGTTTGTTGATGATGAATGATTCACCGTAACCTCAAATTTGTATTATCACGATCGTGGGCTGGAATGTCAATATTGATGTCGAAAAGCTGCACTGTACACGTTTAAATATTTTTAAAGACGGATGATGAAGGCTTTGTGATATGTTCTTTGAAGCGGGCGTGAAGAGGCCGTGCTGTACTGCCAATATGAAATCAATTGCATCTGTTACAGCGGATTAGGTAGGTAATATTTTTTCGGCTGCATAATTTTCTGTTTTTCATTTCGCAGTTTAACAAGAGAACATGGTTGTGTTGCACCTGTTTAATTTCGTGTTAGTTGTTGACGAAGTGTTTTGTTACGTCTTGAAAATGGAACATTAAGTTTCTGTCTTTGAAAAACGGTTTGAATTATACAAAAATGCAGATAAAAAGAGCATTTTTGCACAATCTGATTCTCACATGCCAACTAAGACTGAAATGAATCTCATAATAAACGAAGAGAAGAGAATTTCTGATCGATGTTCACAAGAAGTCAACACGAATGAAGCACAAGAAGGATTTTGACAATCCATTGCGTATAAATGGATGTAGCGAACAAATTATAAAATCTTCGAAAATAAAAGTGCAACAGCACAAGAAATCAGCAAAACTAAAGAGAAATGACAATCAATGGACGAATAAAAATATTTTATATTTCCCCTTCCCATACATTTCAGATAATACTGACTCGCGGATAAAACGCGTTTTTCAAAAACACAAACTTAATGACTAGTCAGGGAAAAATCAGCATAGAACATTGTCTCATTGTAATACTCAGAATTGAATCTGTTTTAGGGCTTGCAGTTTACATGTATTCGTGCAGAACAGTGGTTCCCAACCGCAGTGATGCGGAAAGATTATTGGTGTGCCGTGAAGATATGATAGGTGGAAGACATCTAATTTCATTTCGTTATGCAAGTTGCAATGCCTTAGAGCTTCGAGGTCGATTAACTGTCATCTTACTGATTGACAACAGTCGACTCACACACAGCTGCTTATTTCTTTCTACTCTCAATGAACTGAGAATGATCTACGGCTGTTGTGAGTGATAAATCTGCATTCAACTTTTATGAACCACTGTCGTGACATGAGTTGTGGTCATATCTTACGCTGGTTAGTTAGAATAGATGAAGCACTGTGGATTCTTTATGTGACCTTCTTTTTTTTATTATTTTATTGTCAAAGGTTTTATGAGTAAAAAAATTTAAGAGCACTATGCCACAAAAATTTTGAGAGCTCAATAGTGTGCCACGATGTAAAAAAGGGTTGGTAGCCACCGATGTAGAATAATCATAAATGATCCTTATCTCATGACTTACACATTTATGCGATGTACAAAGGGGGATATCGTGAAACCCAACTTTCCACAGATTAAATACTCAATTTGTGCTATTATTCCTTCCAATGTCATGAATCCTGCCTCATAAAATGCCGATGTAGTTGGTGTGTATATACTGTGAATATTCTTCTTCTTCTCTTGGCTTTTATCCTTCTCCTGTGCGGTCGCCGGTGCGAATTCTCCTCCTCCACTCGTTTCGGTCCTGGGCGTCATCCTCGTCCCGACCCGCGGCTTTCAGGTCCTCCTCTACGCAATCACGCCATCTTCTCCTTGGCCTTCCTCTCTTCCTACCGACTCTCATATACATGTATATCACTCTCTTCCCTACATAACTCGCATTCCGTCTCTGTACATGACCAAACCTTCGCAGTCTTCTTTCAGCTTCGCGCCCAGCTCATCAACCTTCACCTCTTCATTCTCTTTACTACCTCTCTTTCCGCTCCACCGTCTTCTTGAATCGTTGAACCTAAGTACTTGACCTCCCTCTCTCTCCTTACTTCTGTCATTGTGAGTTCACTTCACCATCTTGTGCACCTCCTCCGCTCACACAAAGGTACTCCGTCTTCCTCCTACTCACTTGCATGCCTCTGTCCTCCAACGCATTCCTCCATAGTTCCAACTTCTTCTTCACTTCCCGCCTGGTTTCCGCACAGATGACAACATCTTCAGTAAACATCATGGACCAAGGTGTCTCCTGCCTCACTTTTTCCATCAACACTGCAAACAGGAAAGGGCTCAGTGCAGAACCCTGATGTAGCCCTACTTTCACTTCGAAGACATCGCTTGTCCCGGTAGATGTCTTGACTTGGGTATTGCATCCTTCATACATATCTTTCACGATGCGCACATACTTCTGTGGGACACCCTTCATTCTCAAACAGTTCCACACTTCTCTCATTGATGCTCTATCATAGGTATTTTCCAAGTCTATGAACAAACAATTGAGCTTTTGCTGTCCCTCTCGATATTTTTCAACCAACAGTCTCAACGTAAAAGTAACATCTGTCATGCTGCGTCCCTGGACGAGTAAGCATAAATGCTGTTACTGTAAGTATGCTTTATAATGTGAAGTTCACAAAATAGCATTTTTAAGCTTTTAGTTCGATATTTTATCATCTATGTCACCATCAAATTTATAGATTTGAAATTGAATATATTTTTATGATCCAAGCTCGTTCTTTTCGAATTTTGATCAAAAAGTCTCATTTCTGTTATCATGTTTTTCTTGATGAAACTTGTATCTTGAACTGGTATCTGTTCACATCAGTCAATTACAATAAAGTTTTATAAGAATTAAGTAATTGTCACTTCACTTTGTTAGTTATGATGAAAGGATTTAGACAATTTATTAACGATTAAATTCATAATGAAATAAAAATGTCTACTGCACGATTGAGTAAGCATAACAAACAAGTCACTGTAGTTGTTTTTTTACCTGCTGAGCCACTGATGGAAGATGGTGAAAAATCTCTTCAATTTTCATTTATTAGATCGAACATTCACCACTTTAGATAACTGTCTTTCTTTTATCTTGGATGTTACACGCTTCTTGTCATTAAAAAAGGCGGTATTCTCCGCAGATTTCATTCATCGTAGCCTGTTTCTTGCCCCTAATCTGCACGATTCAGACTGTTGTCATATTTGACAACAATTTTCCATTGTTTGCGTTCTTCCCTTTTATTTCCATGGGAAGCCCCCTCAGCGGCTCTAGAGCCCGGTCGGTGCGTTGCATTTGGCTTAGCAAGAACAATTCACTTCGACGTGAGAAGCTTCGACCCAGGACAACTATGTGGATGCTTCTCTTAAGTATAGCTACCGAGGAGGATGTACGCTATCGAAGCAAACGAAGGGAGAGCATGGGTTTTATTGGTTCACCGTTCTGACCTATAGTTTATTGATGACCCAAGAAGCTGCTGGCCACTACTTACTGCATGTTTCAATAGAAGCATTGGTTTCACCTACTTCGTTCGCATCACCTGTCTGAGTGCAGTGCCGATTAAACAACAAGTTCAATACCTCAATGATGATGAGCAGCCGCAATCTGACTAATCATGTATATCTACTTCTCTCTCTCGTTGACCTTAAATGATCGTAATAAAGTGTAACTTGTTAATATACTTAGCAGAAGTATTAGGATGGATATAATTGATCAAAGTTCGAATCTACATTTTTAATATGTATTCAATGTTCACAGCATCTAATCGATTCCAGTGCACATTGCCTTCTATATTTGTGAGAATGCACTGACAAGTAGTGTATGATGTGAAAGGCTACAGTGATGTTTTTTTGATATTATCGAAATTCATGGTACGGTAGCACATCTAAATGTAAGTATTTCTCACCCTTATCAGGAATGTTATCGATTCTGGTGCACCTTGACTTCTTGTGTGGTAATAACGCGGCGCTGCTCTGTAGCGACTTGCATATAAGGTGATCCAGTGTTATGTTCTTGATATCATAATTATTCACAACATGCCAGCGCACGCAAAAATCGCAGGTGTTGATCGACGATTGTAATTCCATGTGTTCGCCTCACGACTTCCATCATTGTGGCATGCTACGAAATTATACCATTGTTATTATTCAAATAAGGTCAACAATTGAAAAATATTGTAGGAACTGAAATTGGATGAGACTGCTGGTCTCACTAGCTATCTAGAAAGAGTCCCCGAAATCCACCCATGCTTTCATGGGTTAGTCTCACATATTAATTTGGTTAGATATGTGATTGATAATTTTAGGAACTATAGAAAAATAATTTTTTTCGCATGTAGGTTGCACATTGACAATGTTCGTGCTTGGGGCCTCCTGTCGGTTTTTGCGGTGACCCTTTTGAAATCAGTCCGCTTGACCCTACTACGCCTTTGTGACTTTCAGTTCCAGCGCATTTTGGAACATCTTATCAAAAATCATTGAATTTGGCCCACAGGAAAATCATTTTTATCATCCATTTTGAATAGTATTTCTTCGAAGGTCTGAATTAGCCACTTTTTGCAAATATTGATTGTCAATTGTGATTTCACTATTTATAGAGATTCTGCATCAAATGGTATGTAGCATTCCGATGTAGAAATGATAATTCTTCAAGCACTATAAGGAATCAGTGGAGTCATTAAGTGATCAATGAAATCAGAGGTAGGTTTTCTTTACTCGCTCAAGCAAGAACGAAGAATAGAAAATATCAGATAGTTTCATGGATATCTCTCAACTACAATTGATTTCATACATCATCAAATATTTATCTTCTCCTTTACACGCAACTGAAATGATGCGCACAGAGTTCAAAAGAAATTTCTCAACTGAATCTTCTTGCGCGTTGTATCTCGTCTCTCCCGTGACGGATGGAACCCGGTTGCACTTCGTCGGTATAGTTGCGAACATTTGTTGAAACTGAAATTCAGCTGAAAGTGACAAGTCTCCCTTCGCGACTAATCAAGAAGGCTGATGTAATGCTCGCTGAACCCTTTACTCACATGATCAGCGGTTCCATTGAGGGCAAGACACGCCACTACAGTGGAATATTGCATGTGTGAATCCAATGCCAAAACGAACGGTAGCCTGCTATTAGCCCTATTACGGAAGCCTACTATCATAGATTCATATCTGTTCTCCCAATATTTTCGAAACTCTTGGAAAACTTTGTTCTTGCTTCAATAGAAGACAATCTATTGCGCAGGTTCGATCTAGTGCACCCTATTCTGCATTGCACGCTCATATAATGGCCCAAGAACTTGTAGCATCACATCCGGATGGTCCTGAGAACAAGGCGGTGCCTTCGATATGCACAAAGCCTTCGATTATCTTCACTGAGACAGTCTGGTTCGGTCATTTTCTGACCAATGAGCTTTGTACAATGATGTCTAAGATTTCCGTCGAGGTCGCTCTTGATCAGTTCTTCTGTATAGCTCAGCCATCAGCTCACCTGAAGCAGTGAGTTCAGAGGTAGGCCCTACCTCAAGGTTCCTAATTGCTTTCCTACCTTTTGCCACCACGTTTCATAATTGATAGAAGTATACCTTTTTTGTATTAAGATCTTATCAAACAGTTAAGGTTTTCAAAATATTGATGGTTCCTAGGCATTTTCAAAATTCCCTTGCTCCCCCTGCTCATCTACATGTTCCAAGAACTCATTGTTTTGTTAAAGTTCAACTCGTATTCAGCTGAGTAGCTATCTTCCACAATTCAATGCATCTGGCTTTTAGAGCATTTGTCAATTTCGTGTCATATTTGTTTATATTGTTCTTGCGACTGTGTATACGATCCGCATTTTCGTCGGGCGGTTCGACAGCTAGGCCTTGAGCATGCTAAACGTTAAAGCACTCGAGACGCGACCAAGCTGTGGTCATTTTCCTGATGAGCCCTTCTCGTTGTGTTGAATTTTCTCGACTGTTTTGCTGTCTCTTCAGCAATTTTTCCATTTGCTTGACGTGCACGTTGATTTTATATGCGAATCTTTGATTTATTATACGTCTATGGTGAAGAAGAAAGCTTTCAGGAAAAATAAATAAATATATCGATAAAAAATTGCTCCGCTTTATGAAATACTGAGTTCTGGAAGTTATTCAAAACATACTCAAAGCTCAGAGTAAATGGTTAGTAGAGACGAGTTTTCACCAAATGAAATGCTGATTCAGATGCATGTATTTAGCATGTATCTGTGGGAGAATGGAATTAACTGAGTTGTGGTTGTGCTTATTTCGTTCCTTTGAATTATCTTTGCAAGACTGTTGATGTTGCTTTTTCATCGATGTTGTAATGACTATCACCTAATCCCTCACCGCATTTCCGAATTCCGGAAAGTTTCATGTTCATTTGTATACGAAACTTCTCAGCAAGGAATAAGATTTTCATCATGCAAATGATCAAACCGGCAAATTCTAGTTCACGCTACAGCTAATTTACACTTAAGACTTGCTGATGCGTTGATTTGAGAACTACTTTATTTGCGACTTTTATTGTTGCTGATTGTAACATAATTTGTTTCATTATTTTTACATGCTCTCCATCTGCTGCAATTTAAGTCAATTCTAACATGTGCAAAGCTTTTGCAGATAAGAGATTTAGCCTTCATGACTTGCTATTTTCATTGCATTGTCCATTATTGAGACAGCTGCTTGATTGCCAGTTCACATGAAAGCGTGCAGAATTGCATTCTTAACTTTTTAGTGCGTTCAGTTTGCGATTTGAAGTAAACTTTGAAGAATAACAACTACATTTTCTTAATCATGCGTTATGGCGAGGATGCGGTCGGCTGAAATTTATTCAGATTGCTCCGATGCAATTACTATGGAATGACAGGTAAATCCATAAATATCAAAATTAATTTTTATGAAAATCTGAAGTGAATCTATATTGCTTTGGTATAATTCTCTCAGAGAGTCAATAATCATGCCCTGTAATTCGTTGAAGGTAGAAAACACTCAAGTTAATTTGAACAGTACAGCACATTCGTCTGATAATAAACTCGCTTATAACGAGAATTCGCTTTTAACAGCCATGACGGAACTCCTAGCAAAATTATGCAGATTATATATAATGCATAAGATTGTATGTATATTGTTGCATAGAATACAATATATAGGACATCAGCCTCGGTTTTTGCGAGCACGGTTATAAGGGGCACTGTTGCTCAAAGAAGTTAATTTTCCAGTCCCACCTCATCTGAGAGTGTTAAGAAGAGGCATTTGACGTCATCAACTCTACGTATCTTGCTATGCGTACTATATTTTTACATCACTATGAATGGGATTCAGTGCTAACCCAGGACATTCTGGTTGTTCATCGTACTTTTAACACGGATGTTAAAAAGTTTAATGATCTTCCGTACTTAAATCATGGGTGTAAGTGATATAAATATGTAATAATTGCTAAGATATAGGTAGTGTATTCATACATTCTGCATATATCTTGGTAATTATTGCATCTTTATTCCACTTATGTCCGGAAGTGTCTGTAGTAGATTTTGAGCATATAATACTAGCAGATTTTATACATCCACAAAATATTTATCTACAAATCCGGACAATGCGTTGCTGTGGAATCGTGAAATTATTATGTTCAGTCCAACTGATTCCGGTAGATAAATGTCCAATCAACTCGTATGAAAAGCTATGTATTCACTTAGCCTTCGACTCGGAGAATGCATAGGTTTTGATACTGGTAAATTCGGAACATTTGTCTCCCGAAATCAGTGGTATAATTTACATGTATACTTACTCAGTCCGTGAGTGGCTTAAAATCACAATTAGAGAAGCATCTACAGTAGGACCAGTAGATTATGGATGAAATGAAGCATGCAGTAACTACAAAGCCTCATGCACATACCATGGACCACTGATACATTAGGACACGACACGCAACGAGGTGTGTAGCGCACATGTGGTCGTTGTAAACTGTATAGTTCCAGTACCGGTACGTTATTAAGAGGGATATTTGTCTCATAATGCTGAGCAGGGCTGGTAACGATTAAGATTTCATAAAAGTCGATTAATCGGATGCTTTAATCGATTAATCGTGTCAATTTGGAAAAGGGACATTTTCTAGGTAAATGTAGAATTCATTACCATATGCGCTATCGATTATTTGATAATTTACCATTCATTTGATGATTATTATTTAATAATTTTTCATTACTCAGCATAGGAACAATGTCAGTGGTCGGTATCTACCTATCGTTAGTCGTGCAGCGCTGAGAGGGAATGCATAATCACAAGTAATGCTGCCCAGTTGCTAAAGCCTTCCCCTCACTCGAATACAAGGAATTCGTATTATGCAGAGAAGTCTGCTGTTTTTACTTACTTCACGGCCCCCTGAGGAAGAGCGGAACTCGAAACCAGTCGGCGCTTGTACATAGTTTTAGCTTATATTTTATTGTAACAATACAAAAAGGAGAGTGCAACACTGTGTTTTGAAATGATGAAGAACATTCGGTTATCCGCCATCCTATACAGAGAATTCAGACAGTTATGTAGTAAATCCTTGCACGCAACTATTCTCGACGCGCGGTTAACTAATATAATAGGGAAGATAGACTGGGTCGCCTCTCGCATTGGCTGTGAGCCAAATCAGCAGTCTATATATATTTCGTCTATGAGGAGAACCATAAAGGCTACTGAGAGACTAGATTTACAGTTGTTTCTTCCAGAGAAATTTCTGAAAAAATGAATCGATTAATTAATTTTAATCGATTAGTAATTGGCAAATCAATTAATCGCTGCCAGCCGTGATGCTGAGCATCATACAAATTGTGCTTTTTGCATCGCAAAATATCAGGTCCTACACTCGATTATTTCTTTCACATCGTGAATATGCCTTGGTTCATTTTGTTAAATCAAATTATCAGCTTTGGAAACCAAGTCAAAAGTATGGAAATATTAAGAAGATTCACTTCTTTTCGAGTTGGTTTGACATGCTCACAGCTTCCTTTCTTCAAATCAGAGATTCACAGGCGTTTCCATGCACTTTGAAATACATTCATTATAAATACACAAGGATTAACGAGTTCAAATGCAGTTTGAAATGACACACAACTTCTATACAAGTATTAAAATTAATCCTTTTTTTGATAATTTTTAGTTTTTCCGATGACTCATTTGCATTGTACAAGAAGATACAGACGCTGAAATACATCTTCCTCTCGTCAGTGATGTCTCCTAGGTCTGTGCATGTGATAGATGACTTGTTCAGTGGATGAATAACGCCGCGGCAGGAAGAGCCTCATAAAGTCAGCGAGAGTTATTTGCATGGGATGACTAATTCTACCTCAATGACTACAACAGCAATTCTGGCAATTCTCAACAAAGGGAGGGTATGTAGTGCTATGTCTACATGCAGATCCAACTTTATTTAAAAATGAATAAATAGAGCACTAAATAACTAAATTAGGTTGATAAGATAAAGATTTATAAGCTAGGAGTGCCTGAACAGTGGAATCGTGAACGCCCCATTTCTGACTCGGATGGAGATCGGTTCACCATCAATATTTGATGACATAAATGACTCCGTCTCACTGTCTGAGGCATGCCAGTTTCGCATTCCCTCGAGGTATGAAGCACATGCCAACCTCATTAGGACGAGTATCTAATACATGTAAGGAGCATGTATGCTGACCGCTTGTTTGTTAAGCAGTTTTGGTCATCATTAGCAATTATCTCAAATCATCCTATTCTCTCAAGCTCTTTGTCTGAATTAGATATCACGTGACTCATTCGACCCATCGAGCGTCTGGAATCCCCGAAGTCCCCATGTTTCAGAACTCCCTCTCATTGGTTTACCTCCGTACCCGGCATCGCGACAAGAGTTGCTCCCACTCCCAAAAATTGTCAACGCAGGAGGCGGAGAGGAACGGGTCGCGTCTATTTCCCAAACTTGGCTGTCCGTGTATCTCTGCTGCTTGCTCGTTCGGTCTCTTTAAGTGTCTGCAGCTTTCCTACGTCATTCGCGAACGTCAGAACCTGTGTCTATTAATCGTCAGGTCACCAGTTCACATTGTGATAATGCCTCACATCCTCTACAGCAATAGCGCATTAAAGCAGTGACTTCTTTGAATTGGGTGCAACGTCGTCACATCAGCGCTGAAGAAATTACTTGACGCGGTTGCTGTATGCATGTGATATCGATCTCTGTTCGCTTCTCTCGGCGTTCGCGGACAGGAATTTGAAGACGGTGCAGTCGGACAGTTCTCAGGTGAGCAGTCGGTCTTCAGCAGTAGTTTATTGCTAATTGTCATTGTGTAGATGGCAGTGTTAACAAAGCAGTGGCACCGAATTGATGGGGATGGTTATGTAATGTCATTTTATCTGACAAAGTTCACCTCCATCGGTCTGTATTGTAGGTCAGATAGCACGGGCATCTTCTCATTTAATTGTAATTCACCCTGCTGAACTTATATGGACCTCCGCTCGAGGTCAGTGAGTTTCTACATTAGAAGTCCGATTATTCGCCGGCTTCACATTCAGTATCTGAGAAAACAGTGTTCGTCATTATTACTGGACAGCCGACGATAGACTCTTCATGTGGCTGTTGCGACATGCTAGAGGTGTATTAAAATGAGCATGCCTCTACTTCTGCCTTGCACGATAGTCTCGAGTTGTAATAGTCTAAATTTAGCTTAGAATCGACCAGCTGATAAGGAATCAACCTTTGACTCAAATTTTGGTAAGGACGTAAGTAACAGTAGATATTCATGCTGAAGTTTATGCTAAGTGAGATGTGCATACACATTGATAAACAAAGGCATTCAGGTGTAAGCGAAGTATTATTCAGTAGACCCTGCAATGCTATATTGAGAGACGAAACATCAAATCTTAGCAGATTGACAAACAAGGGAAAGGAAGCACTTCGCAAGCAATAAAGGAAAACGGTCAGATACATAATGTCAAGGCAGTAGAGAATTCCTCCAAGTTTCATGGTGCACATTAATTTTATTCTGATGACTTCTTGATAAGGCCATTCTGAGATTAAACTTCAGATCAAACGATAATGTGCAAGTGTGTCTGTTTCTAATTTCATTTTATGATGAATTCGAAAACATGCTTTCCAAGGGAAATCCGCAAAACAGATGTGCGTTAACATGCTTTATTTCACAAGATCTTTCGACCGTTCTATATGATAATCGTCAGGAAAATGTTAAGTTGCCAAACTATAGATCAAATTGCCATGCAAAATATCTGCGGCTGGTTGGGCGTTATATATATAATCATGGTACATCTTTCCTGATTCATTGAACTACATGATGGTACAAAAGAAGCTTGTCTGTTTAAAATCCAATGATCTCGGTATTGCAGAGGATTTCAGTAAATGAAGCGGCATTTTGAAGAACAGAGCGTCTTATTTGCTTGCTGGATGAAAAATTAAAGCTTCGTCAATTATCAGGCATTAAAGAAATTTTACAAAGCTTTTATTTCTTATAAATCTCAAGAAATACAATAAATCCTAGAGACATGTGGAGTGATAGTGCCAGTTTTCTCAAATATTTTTCCTTCTATCGAAGAGTAAGTTTGTTAACTTTGCCAGTAACACTAAAAGTCTAAATAACCTTTGTTCAACATGACTAACGCATTTTATTCACTTGATCTATAGCCTGTTGCTTTTCTAGTCAATAAAACTCTAGTCGGTGGAGGGGGTTCACAACAGATCTGATCATCTGAAGCTTATAGTTTTTTCGGGAACCACTCGGTTGGATTTTCAGACATTCTTCACCGGCGTCTATTGCTGTCCGAAGCCTTATGATACGAAACTAAGTGTGCCTGTAGTGTATCAATACTTTCAGAGAAACTATTTTTTATTGTTCAAAGGCGATTAAATTTCAATTTTTCAGAAAATCAATCATGCTTGGTTAATCATTATTAAAGTAGCAATAAAATGTATAAGTTGTAAAAGATCTATCGTTGTCTTAGTCTCTTAATCATTATAATTGGTGTACCAATACATCTATCGCATGTAGGCCCAACTAATATATAAATTGATAAATCTACATGAAGGTAATTTCTGCTATATCAATCAAGTAGATTAAACTGTCATGTATTCCAATCAAAGTATGTATACTGGCACGAAACTGCACCAAAACTGTTATGTTTGGATCTAGCCTATTGTTTTCCATGAATTTGGCACAGAAAATAGGTTTTACTCAATATTATATCTACATTCTACACAATAACATATCCTGCGCCTATGAAATTTTAGCCATTTCTTCTTAGCACTAGGAAGCAGTTTTGTGTAATTGCACGAATACTACATGTTAGGAAGTCTGCAATAAAAATATCTGAAATAAAACAGGATTTTGCGATAAAAGTTGGTTTTCATAAAAAATCATTTCTTGACTACCATAGGAAAAGTTATCGATGGGCAGCAATGGCTGGACCGAGACTAACATGAAATCGCTCCTTCTAGTGTCTTCCACAAGAAAAATATTGTTACTATTGCCCGAATTTGTCCTCATGGTAGTACTGACTCTTCAAAGAACACTACAGTCACTAGCCCCAGACAGATTCTCATTTTTACAGTTACATCATCTGACAGTACAGAATACTTATTTATGTGAGTTACATAATTCGTGACCAATTACCTATTTAAGAACAGCAATTATTACATCAGAATCATTGAACCATCGATCGTGTTCTGAAATAAATAAGCTATTAGTATATTTTTATGTTTGAACAAGAAGTATGCCTAGTCGTACATGTAGTGCATAGCTATAGTATTTTTTTGTATTCTTATTGTCATGCTTGGTACAACATGTCTCAGTCACTGCATCGGATCCTCATTCAGGGACATCAAGTCGTGCGACGTATGACTCTCCCAATTGGTTTTCTTAGTAAAGAGGCTCTTGAATCACGAAATAGAGACTTTAAGAAGTTTCATGAGCGTTTCACCAGGAAATCCAAAAGAGAATATACAAAAAAAGATGTATTCAAACGGTTGATGTGCTACTCTAGCCCTATCGTAATCAATTCCGAAAACCAAAATCGGGTAAAATATCTGTTCCTTTTTCAAATCTACCCGATCAGCTAGAACTGCAATGAATAACTAAGTTGAATTTCTTTGAAAGATATTGTTCATTCTCCTGATATTTCATTTCTAATTTCTACTCGGTCATTGTTGAGGTATACTCGACATTTTGTTATCGTTTAGTGCATTTGGTATTTTTGCTCTGAACGTTTTAGCACTTAGTCAGATCAAGTCAATTCAATAATCATGAATTTGCTCATTCAAAACATATGCTTAGTTGTGCCATAAATCATATCTTACAGTCGCTAAGGAAAAATGACCATTCGAATCCTCGTTGCCGATCTAGTGGGGCAAAGACACATAAGAAAGTCGTAGGGTGTATCTATCATAGTTTTCTTGTTGACATGCAAAAATAAGGCCCTAACAATCGTTGCTAGGCAAACATATCACCATTCGAATCAGCGTAGCCGATTAAGTGGGATTTTGGGATAACTATGATTTCATACACACAGTTTTTCAGAAAAACTTTTTATCTGGCTATACTTAATTCTGGACCATTGTGTTTTAAATGAAGCGTTGCTTTAACACTTGTTTTTGTCCCTTTGACGACACAGGTATACAGACTGTCCCAAAAGTTACTACCACTTACATAAAAAGATAAACTTAATTTATTATATTAATTATTAATCAATATTTTTATGCTTATTTAATTGTCGTGAATGTGGATAAGAAAAAAATGTGTTCATCTTAATCAACTATGCTTCCTTTATTGATCAAAAGGTTCAACTTGATAACCGTCATGTTCGATGCACAAGTGCATCCTCCTGAACGATCGCTCGTGAATTCTTTCCAAGATTCGTCTGTCGTTGAAAGCTTTGAATTCTTCTACGACTACCTGTTTGAGGTCTGCAACAGTTTCCGGACGTTTCATTATGATCTTCGGCTTCAGCAAACCCCATAATGCATTGTCGCATGAGCTGAGATCAGGGGCCAATTCGTCGGTCCATATTTACCAACCCACCGATCTGGAAAGTGCTGGTTTAGGAAGTTGCGAGTGATAAGGGCTGTATGAGCCGGTGCCCCGTCCTGCTGGAAGTGGGCTGAATTAGCAATTCCACTTCTTGCAAGTTCTGGCAACATTTCATTTCTAAGCATATTAATGTACGCTACGGCTGTAACTCCGCCTTTCAGAAAAAATGGACCGATTAAATGCCTCGATGACATAGCTGCAAATAACACCCACTTGAGGTGGGTGTTGCCTGACTTGATAAAAAAAGAATGGATTCTGTTTGCTCCAAAAAAAGATCTGCTTTGATCTAGGATGTCCTTCTACATAGATTGCGCATTCATCCGAAAAAAACAGTTTCTCTCGCCGCAACTCGTTCTCATAATTTTGAAGTATGTTTCGACAAGCTTCAACACAAACTCCACGATCTGCTTCAGATAAAAACTGTACCTTTACTGGCCTGTAAGGATGGAGTTTCATGTCATGCTTCATGACTCTATGAAGGGTTGACTTTGCCATGCCGATCTCATCAGATCTGCGACGCACTGACAACTTGGGATCGTTTTCAAGAGATTCTTTCACATTCTCAACTTCTTCTCCTCGCTCATTCGGTCTTCATCTCTCTTCCTGTCCACGATTGAACCAATGGAAAATAATTTGTCAGCCCATGCTGTGATAACTCCTGTATGGGGTGGTTCAAATCCATATCGCTCTCTCAACTTTGTCTTCAACTGCCTTATTGCCGCTATGCTTCTGTCACCTTCAAAATACCAGGCAGTAGCGAGACACACGATACTCAATTGTGTACCGACTAATGTCAGCCATGCCGTGAATTTATACGGTGAAATATTTTATTCCTATGTCAATGAGCAACGCTTTGGTAACTACCAGTCAGAAGTGTCTCAATCATCTATCAATTCGAATTGAATCGATAGCAACCTCGATCTCCTTGATCACGACAATGTTTATATCTTGACTGGATTTAGAGTTCAAAATTGTGCTATTCCGAGAGCGTGGAATGCTTCGGGATAAAAGATTTATTTTGAATGATAAATCCATTCAAGATATCTATTGTTGTATGCCTTCTATTGGAACCTCGAGTCAGTCAATATGACTCTTTTGGACATTTTTCACCAACAAAAATGACCATAGAGTCCGCAAAGGCATGCAGCAATTGTACAATTGATTAAGATTATTTTTTTCTAAGTGGTAGTAACTTCTGGGACACTCTGTACAGTTATAGACCTAATCTCATTTGACAAAATGCAACACACAGCAATCCTGCCTAGCGTTTACGTGTAGCCTATGTTAGGTACTTAGCGTTATTTGATGAATTTACAATTACTCATGTAATTGACCAAACTCCGGGATACTGAGTTTTTTCCGATGAAAGTCATTTTGACTGGAAACTTTCGGGAAAACAGAAACTTTTCGGTCTCGATCTGCAAAATGATTTTTATTCTAAAGACCGCGACGGGCCTTCGGCGTCGTGCGCTTTCTGAGGTCGATCTTCAGCCGCACCCTTGGCTTCATGATGTTAGCAATATGTCTTTTTCATGAGTTTCTACTCTACAGGCATTCCTCAATGCATGACTAGCGTAATGAAAATCCGGTAACTCGCAAGCCAAAGTTGAACTCATCTAAATTGAATACAAAGTTAATACTCATCGTCACAAAACCGTCCAGGACGTTGGTGCATTTTCATTCATAGTAATGCTAACAAGTTAAGATCAGTGATCTCAAAATGTCGAGATCTGTAAAGTTTTCTATTATCATATGAAATAATCATCAATATACTGACTCATATAGCCTATGCATGTAATTGATTCATCGACTGATTTTAACTAAGGTATATTTACTATTTTTTGTTGGTAAATTTTGTCTTCATCGTATTCTGCATAAGAGTGTTTGAAAAGCTTATTTAACTAGTAATTGAACCCTGTCAGTGGCATTTAGAACATACACTCATATAGTTGATATAGTTGCATATGGCATGTAGGCGATAATGGAAGTTGACTTACGCGGGAATTGCATGCTAGTTATTTTTGTTAGACAGGATAGACAGACATCCTAAAAATTGTTTAATATTTTCAGGTGTCACACTTCATGTACACTTATCTGATTTATGACAATCACCGACCGGGCCATCACTTGCCGTTAGATCAGTTGATGTTGATGAGATAGATGCGCATGTACGTCTCTTATCTCATCTGATTGATATGATCAATAGCTACCATTTGAATATCAATAAGGCAACAGGGGCGCCGACTCTCCTTCAAATTCAGGGTGTCGAGATAGAAGGCAAGATTAGATTGTCAATCGCACTTTTGTAGATTCCCTAGCATGATTATCCATACCGTGATTATTTCAGGAACTAGGGTTCGACGTTTTCTGGGAATTGGCGAATTTTGGGGATTTTGCGTTCCGAAGCTATTTCATGCCATGCAGAGTTTCAAAGAATTGTTTGATTCTTTTAGTTAATGCAAATGAAACTGATCTTTTTCAACGCGCCAATGTTTTTTTCGCTATTCTAAAATATGTTCGGCGAATGAATGAACAAAAAATATGAACCGCCGAATGACTACTAGGATGAGCGGTTTTGTTAACGATTTCCCACAATGCCCCATCGTACTGGACATTGGGGCATAACTGATGACAGCATAGTAATCAAGCAGCAACTTGATGTGGTTGACCTTCGTTGAATTAGATACCTGTAGTCGTTAACCAGGGAACCCTAGTTATCTGCGCTTGACCATAGACTTCCAAACAAGAGTGGCTATTATACCATAGACGTTCTAAATTTCTCTGGACAGATAGGTTGAAATTGGTTTATACATGATTAGGCCAGCAATCCTAAATTAGACTACCTTACAAATACACTGTCAATAGGCATTATCAGCATTTTAGAGAACAGGTTGCCTGCCAGCACAACGCAGGGTATATTGCCAACACAGCATGTATGTATGCTTATGTACATCAGGAGATAGGACGCATGAACCTATACATGCTTATGCGCTAGTCTCATGTGCTACACCTCACCGTTATTTGCTAATTTTGCGATTTTTCTTCTAACAACTTTATCAGAACTGAGGCATT
Organism: Prostheceraeus crozeri; assembly: GCA_907163375.1. Lineage (NCBI taxonomy): Eukaryota > Metazoa > Platyhelminthes > Polycladida > Euryleptidae > Prostheceraeus > Prostheceraeus crozeri. Next base: position 760,778 of record CAJQUW010000760.1, read on the forward strand.
TGGGATTTCATGAACAAATTTCTTGCACATAATGTTGAAAAAAAAATGAAATTTCGGAAATCTGATTCATGTACTTGCGAACAGCGAGATTTTACGAAGAAGTAATCGGAAAAGTGATGATGATATTCATCGATAGTCTGAGCACCGTCCTTTCATTTTTTAAAGAAAGATACTATTTTCTTAGACAATTATTCAGTTTCAGTTACAACTTGCACAACCTGGAAAAAAGGTTTTCTTCGCTATTCTCATAAATAAAGTTGTTATATGAAAATTAAAAGGCTACTCTGTTTGATCTCATACAATGCACTCCAGCAAAGAAAGTATAGTTGAAGCACAAATACGGTTGGTGGAAAAGACTTCCCATGATAAATTATAGTCAAAAATTTTGCAGCTTCAGGAATGTCGAACATTGCCAACTCACTATTTATGACAGTGCATTCACGACAAAAATCACATTTTTTACATTTCAGAAGTGACGGGCAGCAACACCACTTATTTCACCTCGATTTTTAAGATTCACATTGAAATCAGTCTTTGCGTGCAAACATTCTCCTGCATACACTTCATCTTCTGTGGTTGACTACATTTCTCAGACTAAATCCGGAAAACTTCAATAAAGTTATTGTTTTCATTTTCTTCTCGCTCTCTGTAAGGTGACACATGGAAAGAAAATAATTTGCACCAGTCATTTGACGTATCCAGCTAAAGCCCTTCTCTATGCAATCTGGGTGTGCTTTTCCGAGCATTGGTCATTGGTCTGAGAAGAGTCTCCATCACAAGTCGGATCGCTCGATAACTGCTCAGGTTATAAATGCTTATTGTGTCCATCATGATTGTTTTCAGGAAATTGAATGCAAAGAAGGATCTCCGTATAGTTCACTTTCTTTTCCCCATAATTTCAGGACATGCTTAGTGTGGAAATCGGTGGCTGCTCTTTTCCTCTCGAAACTGTCCATTACATAACAATGGTTAATGCTTTGGTTGAATCTTCTGTCCATTGGCTTTAGCTTCACCAGCAACTTTGTCAGTCTTTCTCAAGTATTACATAATTGAATCCGGCTTCGAATTTCTATCACTGGCTGGTCATCCAGAGATTATCCAGAAGTCATCCGATTGACAACTTTGGAAAACTTGCAATAGATGATAGATACATTATGTGCTGCTTGGAATGGATTTCTCTCTCTGATAGATGCAAACATTCGCAGATTTTTCAACAGTCAATGATGCGACGATTCTGAGGAGAAGATTTCAACTTATGATCGCTATTTTTAGTCCATTCTCGTTTTGAAATGTCACAAACCCAAATGGAATGGTTTCTTTGTAAATTTTAGACAAAATTGTCATAACAAGAAATCTTCCGAATGTGTTTCCATTGCCAGGACATAGCGATACCAATCGCGGCTTTGTGGTTGTTTGGAGAAGCATCTAGACAGATAAAGGAATTTTGATGGCACTGTACTTTAGATCACGCTTTTTCATTTCTTCAATTTTTCTTCATTGCTTGCCATGATGATCCATGTCCTTCGTAGTGGCATTGAAGTCAGATTCATGGAATTGAATGTTACACAAGACGTCACACAAGGTTACACAAGAATGTTTAGTTGGCATATAATACTTTCAACTAAATCGATGCAATCACAAACTCAAATTTCCTTGTTATGCAGGCAGAGGAATGTACTTGTGTTATACCGTCATTACATTTTAGTTTATAATCAGCAACGGTATACCGTATTTTCTTGCATTTTACATTCGAATGAATCACTCAGAGACTCATTTCAAATAGTCATTTATCACTTCGATAAGCTGCAAAATTCGATCTTTTGCAACACAAATGTTGGTTTGCCTGACCATGTAGAAAATCATTTCAAAATTTGCTCATCTATCTGTCCAGAGAAATTTAGAAGTCTCTGATTATACCATGATTATACCGGTATGTAGATTTCCATGGGTATAGTCACTATTATTTAGAAGTCTATGGCTCGACCATGAAGTGACATTGAAATTTGACGCAAGTTGAGCCTTGACAAAATTACAATTTTCTGTTGTTCTTACGTGTTTCCATGCTGTAACACATTCAAGTCGTCCAGTTTTCAACAAGGCAGTCACAAAAATGGCTTGTTGGACTTTTTGATAGAAACAGTCTTGGCATAAGCATGCGTAATAAATGTTGTGTTCCAGAATATGTTCTCATATTCATCTCATGTGAGTCGGAAACATCGCAAAAGATGACGTTTTACAGGTTCCCAAAATCAAATACAGAACTATTAGAGAAATGGATCAGATAATATATCTCGAAAGTGCGAAATAATCATTTCGAATTTTTAAAGAACAGCTTTAGATTTTGGTATGACCATTTTGAGAAACAGGATTTGGTCAATTTTTCTTGTGACACAAATAAATGGAGAAGATTGTATCTCTATCTTTGTGTGATAGATGATAAACCTAAGGTAAATGACTTGTTTCACTCAATCCTTCAGAAACTCAGAGCGTTCTGCAATCACAACTAAATAATTTGAAAGAATCTAAAAGAAAAAAATGAAGCAATAGTAACAAAAAGCCTTAGGTTTAACAGAACAACCTATTTTATTTTCAAATGTTTAAATTCAAAAGTTATTATCTAAAATCCTCATTTTCAAACAAGCTATATTTTGCTAATCTTCTCGAATCCCATATCCTAACTGGTTCTATCTTAACTTGCTTTGTGCACAATATTCTCAATTAACTTTACACAATAACTTCGCATAACACTATTATTTTCTTCTTTTATTGTTCAAGCTGGTTAACGAGCTGTTACTGCGAATTAGCATGCCTTTCTTTCAAAACACAGCTATACAACTCTGTCAGTTATTTCCGAACTGTATTCCTTTCACTGCCACAATATTTCCAATTTCCGCCAAACCTAAATGCAAAGAAAAATGTCATGAAATATTCTACTCTATACTTATTTTCCTACGCCTAATGACATTGAGTTTAGCGACAGCAGGTCGTTAAGTGTATATGTTTTCATTAATTCGGATCCACCAAATCCAGAAAGCACTATTTTTGAAAGGTGAGGTCTGAAATGACAACTTCAGGGTATTGCCCAAAGGCAGTCGAGATTTCGTGACTGCACTCGAACAGGACGTGTCTCTAAAATGAAAAAAGAGTTAGAAAATACGTGGCCATGTTTTATGGCCAACTGCATATATTGATGTAAAAAAAATACTAACATGCGAGCTTTCGAGTGAACGACGAGTGACAGGTTCACTCGAAAGCTCGCAAATTATTATTTTTACCTCAAATAATAATCTGAAAAAAGAATAATCGAGAAAAACCTGTCGAACTATATGTAAACTCTATGATTGTAGTAAATCTTCCTGCAAACTCTATGATTGTATTGAAGTAAACTCTATGATATGAAGGCATGAATAGACTGATGGACCGTGTTGGAGGTTCGTAACAGATAATAAATCCGAGGGTGCGCAGCGCTCGAGGAATATCAGTATTCACCAGGAGCTTATTAGCCACGTTTCTAATATTTTTACTAGATATTTGGGATTTGAATAAGCGATTAAAGACTCTTAAAAAACGAACCACAATGATGCTACAAAGCCGCTAAAGGCAATGTTCATTACATTCTCTACATTTCACGAGAAGTTGCTAATCGAATGCATTGTCTCAGAGAAAGCGAAGACAAAATGCTGCTTGTTAAGTGTCAATCATCAATATTTATATCGAATATGCATGCATTCAGCATACTAAAAAGTCAGAATCTGACGTCTTTGAATGAGAGTCTAGATTAATTGCTTTTCATATCGCTCCGTAGGGTGTTTGTGTCCTCGTAGTAGCGGAAATGCTTCGTTCATATTGGTTCATTTTGATCACGTTGGAATGTGATTTCATAAGAGTGATCATCTATTTCTGTATCGAAAATATCTCAGAACAGACAAGGGAATTTTGCTGCCAGTGACTTTGCCGATGAATTTGTTAGATACTCATTTCTCCTGTAGAATTATTCACCATCAATGCACGAGTGCTGTAATTCGTGCAAGTATTTTTCAGATAGGCCTGTTTTAACTACAGTACATTAAAATCAATATAATTGCAGAATATGCCTATCATGTGGTCCGTGGATGATGGATTCAGAGGAAACAAAGGAATCTCCGTGTAAAATGTGCATGAAGATACTTAGCAACGAGGATCTGAGGTGGTCATATAGCCCAGATCTTCTTTAGCGACAAGGGACCCTTTTTAGAGATGCCCTAGCTTCCCGATTAGTGGCTTTATAGACACCCTTCGTTTGAAAAATCGACTAGTTGTGAGTCATAAATTAGGCACATTCAGTCGATAACTCTTAGGAATTGATGTTTTCAACTGCCCAAGTTTCAACGCCAATGTGAGCAACTGTTTATCAAAATCTTCAACCAGACTTAGAAGCCTAAAAGTCTTAGTCGTAAATTGACCGAAAGTAGTGTTCGTTATTCTCATTGTTTTATTCCAACTTTCCGGGGTTTTTGCTCAAGCGCATGGTCTGTGGTAAGACTTAAATTGCTGTAATTAATTCGTGACACGGCGGCGGTTTCTCTAAAGATTTTTCAGGTGGATGCTTGCATTTGATATTTGCTGCCATGTTCGTAAACAAAGCTCTGATGGAACATAATTTCATTTTCCTCGTACTTAGTTCTTACATTTTCAATTTTCATGATAGCCAGTTCCATCGTTGTACTTGACGTAGGATATACATTACGGAAGCACTGGCCGGAATATTTGCATTTTTTCTAAATCTGGTACGAGCCAGATTTTTTTCCATATCCGACAAAAATCGGGCTAGATTTTGAGTGTGTGAAAAGTGATTATATTGAGGTATTTTATGTGATACCATTCTTTTCTTTTGAGTATAGTAATGTCCATAGAGTATACACTGTATATATTAGGTAGAGTGGTAACTCCGCATTTATGAAATCCCCAATGAATACACTTTCGATTTTATCAAATGAACTCAAGGGAGATACAGGTGGTATTATCACGAAATGTGAGATATGCAAATCTTCGCAGTTTTGCAGAAATTACAACGGAATTGAATGATCATGATTGTAATGCAGAAGGAATGATGCTATTTCACTGATTCTCATGATAGCCTTGGAGATCTAATGTTTGTTAAATTAGCAAGTCGATGGGTTCACTTTTCAAGGGTATTTTCTTAAGCGTGATCATATCACAGGCAACCTGCAACTGGCACAGTAAAATAACATAATCAAAGACAATGACTTCATTCAACTTTGAAAGATGTAAATGGTTCCACATCACTATTCAGATTCAAGAAATGAAACATGAATTTAGTGAATCATAAAATCATGCTGGTGAAAATTGAATTAAAAAACATGAAATTTCAGCCAAGAAAGCACGAATTATATCGCGACGTTTTCATGAAGACTTCCATTATAATACGGATCATGAAATTCCCTTGATAATCAGTTTGATTGCCGCTTAGTTAGGATGATTATTAGCAAATATTCATTTCTTTTGGTATCCAACTTGTTTCATGCTACTTATTTAGGAGAGTCATCTCGGTAGTATATAAACTGGCAAATTTTGACTTTTTTCAAAAATGCTCAAATATTTATTTGGACCACGGGAACGTAATCTCCGCAAAAAACTGAATCTTTTCATATAAAAATTTTCACTGTATACTGATACATTTTTGAGTCGACACTCTACTTAGATATCCCTACTCCATGGTAATGTCATTCGAAGCAAGGGGTCATCATAGATTTACGATTTAGTATGAAACTTTGTCTTTCCACTCCTATAGCAGCATGCACACCGTGAATTAGAGATGCTAGATCAAATTTTTCTTCATATGACCAGAGCTCGATGTTTCTGCCAAATACAATTAATTGTAATTGACCCCTTTTGGACTAGCGGATGATCGTAAATCAAGATTTGATCTGTGTTGTTGAAAAGAGTGAACATTAGGAATGTCTCATGAAATTTGCATCACAAACATCACCAATTCGTTAAATGACTCAATAGTTACAAATACAAAATTTTCGGCTTTATGACATAAGTGCCTTCACAAAAAGATACTTATCCTAAGTGATAATTACTGGGTTTAATGTTTTGCACTGTCTGAGGGATGGAACAAAGTGCGTGCATAATGAAGTTTCCTAATATCGATTTGTCTACGGTTGATAGGCACGCGATAATACTACATTATATTCTAGCAGACATTAACATCTGGTTTTCTAGAATGCATTTTAGAGTTTTTAGAATGCATTTGTATTTTCTATCTAAAATTAGACCAAGAAATTTCGAATCTTTTGCGATAAGAACTGAGGGCATAATTCATAAGGCGACACATTATAAATGAAAGCGACTTTTCATTACGATAGTAGGACATCTAGCAGCTTGTCTGCAAAATCGATTAAACCGCAAAACTAATTTACAGCACCGCTTCTACATCATGGGAATTTAATAGCTTTTATCAACTGGACACAGTTTGAAAGAATAATACACATTTTCAGGGGAAAACTCGTTTTGCACTTCATATCCATCCAATCCGGATTTAAAATTTCCAAATCCGTGGCACCCTACTTCACAGTACATTCATAACCACAAAAGAACATTTCTAGATCAATGGGTATTCTTTTTTTCCGTGTCCAGTTTTCGCATGGTGCAATAAGAGAGAGAAGAAAGTCATTTCAATGGATGAAAGTTCGAAGTATTTGCTATCTTCAGAAAAATTCTCTATCACCACAGATTATCATCATCATAAAACTGTTTGTTGTTACATTGATCATTGTTGTTTATCAATAATAATCGTTGTAATTTTGATCATGGCTTTAATTAGATAAAATATTGGCCAAAATAAATAAATACATTCATTGGCTTTAAATGACAATTATTTATTTTAAAAAAATACTTTTGATTAGACTCGCATGTAACAAATTTCATGTTGTAAAGCAAAATATCTCACAAAACAGAATAGGAAAAGTAAAATGATGAATTATCCAGTATTTTAAAGATATTTCAATCGGTAGGTCAAATTACTAAAAGCGTTTATTGAAAAACTCTAAAAGTTGCTCTCAAAAAGTCCTGAAATGTCCTGAACTTGAGTCTCAGATTTCTTGTGGACACCGTGAATATTTAGGTTTTCTAAGTGAGTCAGAGAATTCATCTTCATTCAACACAGAGAGCGTGTCACACTTTTTCAGCTCTTCATTGGTTTTTTGCTTATTTCTCAGACATATCGATCACCCGAATTGGCAAATTCTATCATTTCTTCGTTTAAGTCTGAAATTTGGCAATTTTGACCGTTGTTCATACTTAAGCGTGACATACAAAGAAACAGAAAAAAAACTACAGGAATGAAGTTGAATTCCATGGAAAAAATTCAAGTTTCGAATTGATCATCATGATGTGATGAGATTTTATGAACATGATTCCATGATAGTTAGACAAACATCGGGAACAGGCATTGTCAAAAATTACTTGGAACCAATTAATTGATTGGTTGATAAATCAATTTCAATTAATTGATTGATGATTTTTCCAATTCCAATTAATTAATTGTTAGCTGTTAGTAGCCTAGATTGCTTATGTAATCTCGCCTCTGTAGTCATTTATTTCTCCAAATTCACAATTATAACAAGCATTTCAGCCTTGCATTTCAGGTTGGCAAGTAGCGCAACAACGTTTATATTCAAGAGTAGTCACAAAATTCATGTTTGTTTCAACCAGAGTTTCAACTATTGAGTGCAGATTGAGTGCAAGCTGTTATCAGTATAAATGCAGCCACTCATTTATATATACTTTTGAGAAAATAGATGTTGTTGACCTTTGACTTGCGTTGGCAAATAGAGAATATCCACGAATCTCATTCTAAGTACTTGGAAATTTCGCGTATTAACACTTTGCTGTTTCAGGCAAACTTTTAAAACAAAATGTATAAATACTTTACGGAAACACATCGTAATAATAGGCCTTTTACAAAATGAACCCACTCACCTGGATGGCGTAACATAAATTCTTCACCTGGGTTAGGGTTGATTGAAACTGCCAGAAATCTATTCATAGAAAGTGAGGAGTCATTACATTTTTCATTAATAGAGTTTGTGACATGCAATTCAGCAAATTAACTTATAAACTGCATAATTATACAATGATCACATTCAAAATATGAGCATCACAGTGGGGATTTGCTAGTAATCGTAGGGTGCTTAGTGAAATTGTGCAAATGACATATTTAAGTGTTATGAAATAGCCTACATTTTATGACGAGTACTCACAAAGAGAGGGAACTAACGCATCATTCCTCACACTGAAAGAATATTTTACTTGCTGAACTTGTAGTTTCACTAGTCACAATAAACAGACATTGATTCTGAGACGATTCTTAATTGATAAAGGTTAATAAATCTCACCGTAGAAATTGATAAGAATTACTAGGTGAATAATCAATTTTCTTTAATGTAAAAATATTCTCCCTGATGATATTCACCGGTGGTCAATGAAATACGTACAAGAGATTAACATAATTTGTCTAATCATTAATTGCTTTAATATTTTCTACCGAAATAAAGACTTGGCCTATTCCCAAATTTTCTAATTCTTTTTATTTTCTTTCACACGATCATTTAGTGAATTGCAGTTAATTTTTTCGTTCTGATTTAAATCTTTTCAACTGAGCATTGCTGTTAAAAGTGGTTAATTTCCAAAAAACAGGTGGAAAATAGAAATACAATGCAATACAATTCAATACAGCGCTGTTGGAAAATTAAACATATTAGGAAGGAATGGAGCTTGAGAGCAGCTATTTACGCAAATAGTACATGATTGTTTCATTAATGCATTTCACGAGGTAGATACACTAATCCCAAAAATGTGTGTCACCTTTGAATGTAATCAGATACATATATCGGTATATATCGAAGCCTCTTGCCTTAATGCCTACTGTATTAAAGGTTTTTATTGCTTCAGTCAAGAGAAGTAATTAACCCACTGATGATCAGCAGTGATATTTTCAATATTATTTCAATGTTAGCAACGAAGGAGACTTCCTGATCAATTGATCACAGTTCTGATTCTTCGAGTCAAATATTTGCATGCATTATCATCAAGTTATCAATTGCGTTCTGTGGAATGCTCATCTAATTTAATCCTCGGGCACGATGGAATGTAAGTCCTTGAAACAATTAATACCACCTCTTTTGGATACTTTCATCTTAGCCAGATCCATCACACATGTCGATAGGGTTAAGGTCCGGTGATCTTGATGGCCATCCTTCGAGTATTTCTATAATGATGAAACTGATCAGCCAATGATGAGTTCATGAATGATGGAATCTGATAGTCTGTTAACGATGCATTAAAAAATTGGTCTAAGTATTACCGTATGTATTCTCGCTTTTCGAATTTCATGAAAGATTTAAGAGTTTGTAACTCACTCAAATCATAAAGTTAGATCACCTCAAGAACATTAATTGAACTAAATCTCTCTTTGTGTCTCGCTCACTACCTTTAAATTACTCTTTTGCTCAAATTCAGAAGTTAAACAATTTCTGATGTTGCCACCTTCATTACTGAAAAGCCAAAAGCCTCTAATACAAGTCATCTTTTCTTTAGTCCCCATCATTTTTCTCTTTCAATTTTATTCTTCACTTTTTACTCTCTTCATTTCGTTGATCGTGTAGGCATGGTTGAGTACAATTAGCATCATAATCAAATCCTTCTAATGCCAATGCGTCATGCATCACCCATAGAAATATTCTTCGATTCAATAACTAACTTATCCATGCCATATAGAGTGTTCAATGTTTTCATAGATATATCTAAATTGGCAACTTTATAACAATGTCACCTATTAGCGTTAGAAAGCAGTTCAAAAGGTGTATTGATTATTGGGATTAGTGTATATCCTAGGGGTATTTAAATCTAACGAGTTAGAATGCTATGATGAAGCAATCTCATGCATTTGGGTAGAGAATTTTATATTTCACAGTGATATAATCTCTATGATTATTGCTTCCATAATATAGTTTATGCTTTCCAAAGTGTGCATAAATTTCAAAGAGTGCACTATACAGTCTTTATTGCACTCCTTCATTGAAATACATTAGCTCATAGAAAGTTTTTCATCCTCTACAACGAAAATCATGCATAGAATTTGCGCGAAATATCGCGGATGCATAACTATTCATAATTACATGTATGTGACTTCACAATACGAGGTATAGGTATTTTTTGCTTTGACTTCTTTTCAGATGCGATATTATTTAACTAATAAACGACAATTTGGTTATCTCGTGTTACTGTCCAGAGTCGAAAACTATAATTTTAATGACAAAGTAATAACTATATTGATTGAATAATTACAAGGAAATCAACATTAAGTCATTGAAAAACAGTTACAAGTTGATAACAATGTTTGAGCAGTTTTGGATGTGCACCTGTTTTGAATGCGCTTGAGACGTTGAGCTGATGTTTTGACTGTTTGATATGTTCTTATTGATTGTTAATGTTTGGGCAACTTCTAATTTGTGTTTTTTGCTTTGGTCAATGTAACCCATCGCCACCGCGTCACTTTTCCATCGAAATTGACGCTTCAATGAAGGGAGTGAAGCCCCTGAATCAGCTAAAGCTGTGGCTGATGATCGACGAAAACAGTGACTGGTATATTCAGTTGGATTGTCTAATTTCAAAAATTCCGCAATATACGATGGCACTTTTGCTACGGCATTACGACCCATTGGTTGAGATGTGAATTTTTTTGATTTGTAATTGAAATTTCTGAAAAATCTCCCATTTTTGTCATCAACTGTGTTGTGATACTCAGACACCATTTCATAAGGACCTTGTCCATCATCCTGGAATTTAGGGATAATGAAAAAAATGAAGATTTTCCAGTTGTATCAGTTTTGCTGGATCTTACATGTATTGTTATCTCATTTGCAGAAACCTTTACTTCAGAAAACAGCAAGTTGACTAGCTCAACACATCGTAAGCCACCGTAATATCCTATAAGAGCTACAACCTTTTTCGCAAGAAGCTGCGGCTGCTCGTTATGATCAGCATCGAAAAATTTGAATAGATCTTCTTTCGATATTACCTTAGACTGCTTTTTCGGCTGGCCTTTCTTTTCAATCGCTTTTATGAAGCTTTTTAAAATTTGTACTTCATTAAACGATTTCCAATTTTTATAGGTTGTATAGTACTTATTTAGGCAGCTGTACGCTTGCCAAAGAGTTGAAGGCGCGTACTTTCCCGAAAGATTTTTCATAAATATCAAAACGCTTTCTAAACTCTCTTTACGTTCTTCTTTTTCTAAGAATTCCGAGAATCGGTTCTTCCACGTAGTGTAAATGGCGATAGACATACAGTTAAATACTTCGTCTTGAATAGCCTGTATGGAGCCATTGCTCTCGCTGTTTTGATCAATTTTCGGACATTTGTTCTTAAAATCCTTGCAATCGCAGTCTAGATGTACATTTGTTGAAAAATTGCAGTCTTGTTTTATGCTGAAATTACTGATCATAGTGGAATAATATAATGACTAGTTGTTGATGAGATAAAATCTGCATGTACAATGGACAGAGAAGCAGGCTATCTGATTTCAAAATTGCTTTGGTTTGATTTTCAAATCATGTTAAGGATCATGATCATAGATTCTGGTAGTTTTGTGAAATATAAAGTTACTTACAGAACTCGTGCAAAGATATCCAGCTTAATTGCATTTTTCTCGATCAACAAACTATGCCCTCGCCCTTCGGGCTTGTGCATAGACATGTTGATCTCAAAAAATGCAATAAAGCTGGATACTTTGCACTTGTTGTGTAAATAACTATTATTTGGCGACGTGGCATGATGATCAAGAACAGATTGTGATTGACATGACTATGATTACCAGAGAATATTTGAATAGAAATTTAGCCTGACCAATATTGTAAATATTGTACTCACTGACATAAATAATGAAACCAACTATCATTGACTTGAATGGAAGTTTGTTTCATTTTTTTCTATGGTTTGAGATGATATCTAGCTTTCTATGTATCACCATTGAACTCCATATGATAAGGGAAATGATATAGGACCATCAAATTTCAAAATTTGATATTGATCAAAGTAACAGCTAGAAGTTGAACAGAATCACCACCTACTGCTGACCAGATTTGACTTATGAAATGGCGCACGATAACTTTACCAGAGGAATGGCAATTGGGATGATGCGTTGTGGGCAAAGTTCTACAACTGTTGCGAAAGAATTGAAAATTTCAAGGGTCGTTGTATGGAGATGGTGGTGTCGTTGGAAAGCAGAAGGAAATGTGGAAAAGAAGAACGGATCAGGAAGACCAAGGGTTTCATCCAAGCGGACAGATGCACGCTTAGTTTTAGCTGCTAAAAGAAACATATTTGTGTCCGTCCCGAAGCTAATTGTGTACTGGAAGGTTGCTGGGAACGTTGCCTGTAGCGTTCGAACTGCATATCGAAGATTGCGAGAAGCTGGTATACAGTCTCGACGACCCGCTGTGAGAATTCCGCTGAGCCTGGAACATCGAAGGAGACGAGTGACGTGGTGTCAAGGTCATCAGTCGTGGAGTGACAGTCAGTGGGAACGTGTGCTCTGGACTGATGAATCGAGGTTTACTCTCGATTTCAACAATGGTCGGATCAGTGTTCATCGCTTGCCAAGTGAACAATTTGCTCCATGTTGCGTCAAAGAACACGACCGGTACGGCGGCGGTAGTGTCATGGTTTGGGCCGGTATCTGGCACAATGGAAAAACACCAGCAATCGTAGTGAAAGGAACATTGACAGGACAGCGATATGCCGACGAGATCGTGACACTGGTCGTGGTTCCAGCAAAGATATCGAATCAATTGATTTTTCAGGATGACAACGCAAGGCCCCATCGCGCTTCAGTGGTCTCTAGCAGGATAGCAAGCAGTGGAATCCCAACCTTGGAATGGCCCTCACGTTCTCCCGACCTCTCCCCCATCGAGCACTGCTGGGATGAACTTGGTCGCAGAGTGAGGGAGAGGTACAACCACCCACCAGTGTCTTTGAAGATGTTGGCCGACAGACTGATCGAGCAGTGGAACCTCTTAGACCTGGCATTCATCCAGCGACTGTGCTCATCCATGCCCTCACGCATCGATGCCTGTTTGGATGCTCGCGGTGGTCATACCCGTTTCTAACTTAAGTTGATAAAATCATGAGTATCAAATTAAAAGTTTTTGAGTAAAGCATTCGAGTTCTCCTTTTACAAACAACAAACAAACGTACAGTACAACCAAGTTTAAGTCATAAGTATTCATATCAGGACTTGTTTCATTCTTTTTGTCACTGAGTATATCTATTCTCAGATCTAATGCATACTACGCCGGTCAAAACTCGCCCATAATGTTCACAGATTATGCTCCTTCCCGTGCATTGGAGTAAATATTATTTCCTGCGCGGGCAATAATCTGCTTTACAGGTAAAATAAAGTGACAGGATATACAATATGCTCCCGGAGACAAATAAACATATATTTTAATTTTTGCTTCTTGTTAGTTGATGCTTTCTTTAATATCCACACAACTTTTTGACTTTTTTAAGAAGCTTCGTGATAGACTTTAAATGGTTTGCAGTCAAAGTATTTATCAATTCTCGAAATTCAACTGTAGTGTTGCAATAGTATAGCAATGGTGCAACTTGTTGTAGAATATTTGATATAATCGACGTTCTATTAGGAAGTGATATAGAAATTCCACTTTTCAATCGTTACAAAGTTCACATAGCCGTTCGTCTTATCGCAGTCTATTTCCACGAACTACTTGTTGCAAAATCTAATTTATGATTTTTTTGTCAGAATTTTAGTGATTTATAAGCAATCGATGTCAAAATTCAAGTATGATTTCACGGTATTCTCAAATCGGCATATTTCTAAATAAGTCAGGCCAAAGTGACTCTTTTGCTGCAGATATTCTCCGTAGAAGGAACATTCTTAGTCTTTTGCAATTCTCAAGTATGCTTTTTTATCAGCCTCTAACTGTTGATCCTATAGCTTTGATACTGTGAAAGTTAGTTGTTCGTCATCTTTGGATCCTGACCTGTCTGCCAGTTTATGAGGTAATTCTCATTGTTGCCAGAACATGAACTGGAAAATAGGCATCGTAGAATTAAATCTCTCAGTCACCGACAGGACAGTTGAGGCCGATAGGTAGGAAATGAGTAGGAAAGATATCCAACGTATATAGTGCCGTACTTGGCATAATAAAAACTGTACTTGGCATAATGAAAGCGATAGTGGTTGATGTATGAAGATCAATGGTTGGTCTCATCAAAATAGCCTAAGTTACATCGACAGCAGAAATTCTGATGTCTGTCTAACCTTGAGAAGACAAAATGACAAAACAATGGTATCAGATAGCACTAACTTAACAGAAGAAAGCTGACAATAGGTTTATCAGGTTGAATTGTTGAAGTGACCTGCATCTATACACCAAAATACTCTGCAGATGTCTTTTCATCATCACAGCACTCAACAATTTCATCCTTGTGACAGGTAGATATAATTTGTTTTGTCAGTGAAATACAGAGATTGTTCTCAAAGGGTAAATTCAAAGAAAATCTCTCCAAAGTTTTATTCGAAAAATATCTAATTTGTATCCTGTAATGTTTACTTTACGGCACGGAGGAGCGTAGGCATACATGCTTTGTGGCTTAGAAACTTATCTGTTACCGAATTGGCCATTTCCATCACTACTGAATCGGATCATCCTTTACAGCACCAAACACATCGAAAAATAAATGTCTTTATTGTGATTATTTTTATTACTCGATGGTCAGTAAATTTTCATGTAGCGGAGAAAATAGGGAAGCAGTGCGAGATAGCGAGCTGACAAAAAGGGCATCACTGTCCACCCAACGTGATGACGATTGATTCAAACCGGTAATTTAGGCATTTGCAGATAATTAATTTGGTTACGCCATTGAAACTGCGAAGACAAAAAATTTCGCATCAGATAATTTGAATTTTGTATTGCAAACTCTGTTAGCCACCACATCATGATAGCCAGCTGATGCCATACTAGATTGAAAATACGTCGTTATATGGGCGTAGTCTGGCAGGGTGAGAGAAGTCTATCATGAATTTCGATTGCAAAATGTAGAACGCAGAAATTTGCTTAAGGCACTGCGTTCTCTCCGTATTTACGCTTAAGAAGCCGAGAACAAGTAAGACATTTGAAGGAATCCGAGTTGTTCTCTCTCCCTCCCGCTCTCTGTCTCTCTCTTTCTCATGATTTCAAGAGTAAATTTTCAAACCCATTCTGACAAAAAATTACAAGGTATAGTTGTTTAAGTAAGGAATTGCATGACAGAATGAAAGGAAATGGAAGTGGGATTGGTGTGTGTTAGTACATGCATGCAAATAATGATACATGGTACACTTTGTTTACAAGATCAATTCATGTATGTTGCAGTTACAATATAACGCATTGCAGAATATGGTTACTAGAAAGTGGAGCATTACGTGACACGAATGAAATTCGGAGTAGGAGTGAATGTCATCACATTCTACAAAAGTAATACCGGCTAGCAGTGTTATGAAGTCCGTCATTGTTATCATGTATACCCATTCTAATGTAATGGTGAGAAAATGTGCACAGAAAATAAGCACTTTTGATTTGCAAGCGTCTTACTCTTGAGAGACGAACTTAAGAGAATATTGTGAAGAATACGTTCAAGGGATTTCTACCCGCAAAGCATTTCTGACTACATAAATCACTTTGTGAACGAGGCCTCGCCTTGCCTTAGTTGATTTTGCATATTTCGACCAACATGAATCTATCAATCACATGTGTTGTAATCAAGGTTGATATTTCGATTTTGGCAGAAAGCAGCTTATCTGTTTTGACAGGAGAATTTCATAGAGAAGTTATAGAACAGCAATCTCACATAGATCTATTATATTGATTGAACCATTAGCCTTGCATTCAATTGAAATTTCTAAATTCAAGTTTAAAATGCGTGTGCTTTATATGACATAACGCTACATATATTTACATTGATTTCACCCTATTCTGTATGCCTGGAGGCTGATAAACATCATCATAACATTGGTATTGTAGGCCTACTTATATTGCACACTAAGCTTCAAGAAAATGAATGGCAACAAGCCACGAGTATTTTCCATCATCTCCTAGTGAGCTAACAGCTACGTCATTTTGACTTCTGGGATTGAGTTCTGGTCATGAAATAGTCTGTGCTGAATTTACTGTACGTCTACAACTGTTGCTTCACAGCAGTGTCCATTGATGATATAAGTCGCTTGAAAATTAGAGGCTTGCCTTTGCTTCACACTTATTGATGACAATTACACATAGGCCTAATTGCAATTGCTTTTTCGAACTTTGATTTATAATTGGCCACATTTTTCCAATCAATTGCAATCAATTTTTCCAACTCCTGCGTTTGATGTCATTCTACGTATATGCATTTTCCTCACTCTGCTATTCTTCACATTCTTGTACTGATGGCATCAATAATATACAGGAATGTGAAGAATATAGGAGCTTCTTGATTAACCCTTTCATTTACTTTACCTTTTGTACTCGTCTGATTATGTCGTGACCTAAAGATTTTTCATAAATGCTTCATACTTTTTACAAGTCTCATGATAATGTTTATTATTGTGCTATTCCTTATTTATTCAGATCAATATTTTTTGCAATTGGTGCCATTTATCTTGAGGTATCTCATGAGGTTTATTTGCAGAGACATTCATATGTGATTATGGTATAATTGTGCAACTATGGATTTCCTGCAGTCACAACCTAGTGCTACGAACATCAATTTTCGTATCTTCATTCTTATAAAATTTTGAGCTCGTGTTGTTGAATACAATTAGTTAATTTTTCCTTTTATGAAGTATGTCCTGATAATGACGGTGCTTAGTCGTTGAAATATATTGGCTTGAAAAAGCAATCCGACTTATGACATAAAACCAAATGCAAATAGCATATTCCAATCGACCGATGCAATTTCATTCCGCATATGATTTCACCTAGAAAAGCGGCGTGGCTATGAAATGTGCAGTTTGTTTTCATTTGGTTCAGTTAATTAAATGGTTGAAGTCCTATTTGAGTGAACGAACTCAGCTCGTATCCATCGACGGTCATTGTGGTGTTGAGTCCAACGTCATCAGGAGTTCCACAGGGATCGATTCTTGGGTCATATCTATTCAACGCCATGATGGGATGTGTTGCCTCTTCACGTTATCTCTGTAAAATAATAAAATACGCCGATGATATGACTGTCATCGAACTAATTTTCCGAGACAATCCAACACGGTCTGAAATAGGCAACATTATCTTTTCCCTTTCCGACATTGGCCTCACTATCAATGTGAGCAAAAATAAACAAATTTGGATAAAATGCACTAAATCTTTTCCTGATTACACTAATTTGAAGCTTGAAAATGCTTACTCAGTGAAAATTGTAGGCTTTATTTTACATGATTCCTTATCTTGGGATCATCAAATTTCTGATTTTCTGAAGAAAGCCTCCTCTCGTCTGTACGTTATTCGAATTCTAAAATCTATGTTAAAGAGAAATGACCTGATAAACGTCTATCACTCACTAATTACGAGTTTAATTATGTATGCATCACCTGTTTATGGCTGCTTACCTGTAAAGTTATTAACAAAGCTAGAAAGATTTTAGAGGCGTGCACATAAGATCATTTGTGGTTCTAATTGTCATTGTGATAATTTCCCTCAAATTGTAGACCTTTTTGAACAAACCTTTTTTTTATATTCGCTCAACAGCCTGATTCCTGGAAGACTGCGTTCCAATAAACATTTTCGTGTTCCTTTTTGTCGTACTACCAGGTACTTGAACTCATTTTTACCATGGTCATGTATTTTGTACAGTCAGCGAATGTTGTAGCGAAAGAGTCGATTAGACAGTGAATTAGAATGTTGATGCAGGTTTCTTACGAAATGTCTTCACGATTTGTCGTAAAGCCGTCTCATTTATTTTTTCACTTAAATACTGCATTCTTGATTATAACTTGTAATGTATACGATTATCAATTTATTGAACAAACATTTCTTGCTTACTTATTTCTATGCCATATAAATGGGCACAAGCTAAGCGGATATATTCTACTACTGGAGATGCAGAATTATGACAACCTAAAAATTTCTCTATTAAAGTTATGAAAACAAACGAAGGTCCTTTGTTAGCATATCAAAGATAGATCTTAACTCAACTCACGCAGGCCTCCGGATGTGCACACCAAACTCAGTTTCATTGTCCAGGGTTTGCCATTTAGAAGTTCATTGCTGCACCATGAATGACTATGCCCTTGGGTATACATCCTCAACAGATGTTCCCTGTGTGCGGTCGTGCGCTCTTGATGTCTCTCGCGGTGTGAATTGGTATTGCTAGTTGTTTCATACTTTTCTGGTGGAGTTTTTGGTGATTTTTTGTGTCTTTGGCATCGTCTTGTTGCCTGCTGTTACTGTGTGCCACTGGATTTGCTCGTCGGTTCCCCTTCGGTATTCAATTTGGGATTATATTCTATTATTCGTTGATATCTGATTGCATCGGTGTTTTCCATCCACTTTCGCTGCGTCGCTATTGGCTGTTGCTGATCTCGTGATTTCTTCCATCTTGCCCGACTGTGATAGCGTCCGTTTGTTGATCCGGCTGGTATTGTCAGTTGATAATCACCTGTTATTTCGGTCAACAAGAAACCCTCCCTGTCGGCGAATTTTCGAGATATCGATTTTTGGTGACGTAACAGTATTGGACGTCATTCTACGTAAGCCTGGTGGTCTTGTCATCTGTACAACGTAATGTCACGACAAACAGCGAGTGTTGATGATATTCTGGCCATGTCAGACAAAGAGCTGGTCTCTCGCAAGAATTCCTGCAATAAACAGGAACTTCTTCAAGCCTTAGTTTCTATGAAAAGAGGCTGTAACAATAACACTGAGACTCTTGTCAATGATTTATCTCAAGTAATCGATAGAAAACTGGACGAAAAATTGTCTCCATTGTTTGATAAAATCTTGCAGTTGAGCAATGAAGTGATTACTTTGCGATCAAAGTGCTCGGCCCTAGGGGCTGAAGTAATTGAATGCAAGAACAACAAATATGAAATACTCAACGAAATAATTCACGAAACTGATCAAAGAAAGTATAGGGAGAAAAATGTCATTGTGAAAGGGCTTACTCTGCAAGCTGATGGGACAGTGGACGATAGGAAGTCAGACGACTTAAGAAAGATTATTAGAGTTATGTCTTATCTAGGTCTGCCAAGCGATATTGTAGACGATGTATATCGATTAAAGAATTTCAAAAATTCGGGAGCATCTTTTCTCAAGGTCAAATTGAAAACTTTTGACGACAGACAGTCTGTTCTTCAGAAATGCAGATCATTAAGATATTCTAGTGAGTTCACAAATGTTTATGTCAACCCTGATCGCACCTTTTTCCAACAGCAGCAATTTTTAGAATTACGAAAAGAATTGAAACGTCGTAAGGACACTGGTGAGGATGTGGTGCTCTATAAAGGTAAAATTATTGGCAAAGCTCCGCAACAGAATTTTCAAGACTGTTTTTAACTCCAACGACTATGTCTTTGCCGTCGACTATCAATCCAACTAGAAATCACGTGAATAGTCAAAGTCTTCCAATTATTTTGTCTGCTAATGTTCGATCTATCATGAATAAACTTGACGAAACGTATGTAACTCTTTTATCACAGAAAGTTCATCTTTTCGCGGCCACCGAGACATGATTACATGATGGCATTGCTGATCACTTGATAAATTTTCCGAATTTCTCTGTTTATAGGTGTGATCGTCAATCACGTCGTGGAGGCGGAGTGTGCATATGGACTCATTTTTCATTAGCAATAAACCGTTTGTCGCCGATGGATCAGCCGGATTTTGTTGATGCCGTTTGGCTGAGCTTACCAAAGATAAAACTGATTTTTGGTTGTATATATTTGCCTCCTGACTTTGTGTCTTCCTCTCTGTCCGCATTAATCGACAGGTATATTATTTACAACTGTGACCTTTTTCTCGCCCAACATTGCGACTTCGATGTTATAATTTGTGGGGATTTGAATCGTCATAGCATTTGTCATATATGTCAACAGCTTGATTCGACGAATTTGGTTACTGAGCCTACTAGGCAATCTGCGATATTAGACTAATTGCTTATTTCTAGTGATCGCTCGGCGGACGTCTCCGTTTCGGTGATGGCTCCCATTTCTTCGTCAGATCACAATAGCATTTATGTTTACCCTACTGTGCCTCTGAAATTCAAAAACGGTGTTGTAAAGCCAGTGTATGATTTGTGTCAGTCTAACGTCGACGATTTTGTCAAACAAGTTGCATCAATAAATTGGTCGCCTTTCTATCATTCGAACTCTGATTTGGACACTAAATGCGATCTTTTGCATGATTTGCTGTATGACGTTTTCGAAAGATGTATCCCAACTGCGTATGTAGAAATGACTGATACAGACAAGCCTTGGATGACTCCGACTGTCAAACATTCCATTCAGCAGCGCTGGAACGCTTTTCGCAACAAGGATTATGCCTCTTATCATCATTGGAAAGAAAAAACCAAATCATTAATATCAGCTGCAAAACAAAACTGGTCGTCGAAAGCAAAAAGCAATTCTAAGAATTTGTGGAATGTGGCCAATTCTACGATCGGATCAAAGAAACAGAATAAAATCTTTTCAATAATCAATCAATTTGATTCTGTTGAAACAGCGGTTAGCGCAATAAATGAATATTTCACGTCTGTGTTTGTCCAGCATACCAATAGAGCATTTGATGCAAACAAACCGCCGCCTGTTGAAAATGATAACCCATGGGATGTGAAGATCACCGTATCTGAAATTGAAGAAAAACTGCGAAAGTTGAAAGCAAGCAAGGCAATGGGTAGTGATGGTATACCTTCTTTGTTGTACAAGATTTCTGCTGAAGCGTTAGCTGGTCCCTTGGCTCACATTTGTAGCTTGTCTATTTCATAAAAGCGATATCCGAGAAGGTGGAAGTTGGCAGACATTTGTCCAGTTCCAAAGACATCAGCCACCGACGTCAACAATTTGGGACCCATATCATTGCTCCCTGCTCCTTCAAAGATTTTTGAGAGGCTGGTTTTGCAGTCAGTTTATCAAAAATTCATGGACAACATTGGTAGTCACCAGGTAGGTTCACGGCCAACAAGCTCAACAACATGTGCGATCATCAGTCTTCTGAATCATGCGTTGTCCTCTTTAGAGGCAACAGACATTTCTGGTCTCAAAATTATCGCTTATGATTTATCTAAAGCTTTCGACATTTTATCACATGAATTAATACTTCGGAGGCTGGCTCAATTCAATTTCCCACAGGATTTCATACACTGGGTACAAAGCTATTTATCTGAACGAACTCAGGCTACACGCGTAGGCTGCTCAGTGAGCACATCAACAAACGTTCTGTCAGGAGTACCGCAAGGTTCAGTTTAGGGTCCGATGCTTTTTTGTACAGTCGTTAGTACTCTAACCCCGGTCAGTCGTAGCACGCAAATAATCCAGTACGTCGACGACATAACAATATGCATTCCCCTTTTTAAGAATTCTGACAATCACCATGTCAGTACTGAACATCAGAACATAATTCAATGGTCAGAAGATAACGGCCTCAAGATGAACCTCACAAAGTGCAAGTCAATATGTTATTCTAAGACTGATCCCATCATTAACGTATGTCTGCCTGATGTTGAATACGTAGAAGAACTGAGTTTTCTTGGAGTGCTGCTGAACAACAAGCTCACCTGGTCCTCGCATATTCAAACTGTTTGCAGAAGTGCTTCACGCCGATTGTACGCCTTGCGACTTTTAAAGCCGATCATGTCACCAGATCAACTTCTTATTGTTTGCAACGCTACTATTCGACCGGTTTTGGAGTATGCCTCGTCAGCGTTTGTAAAGCTGCCTGAACATCTAAGCTCGGAGCTTGATAGAGTTCAAAATAGAAGTCATCGGATCATCTACAGTGTACCATTTAGAAGTCAATGTGATTGTGGTCGTTTTTCTGACCTGTCGACGAGGCGAAAGATTGCGGCTATGAAACTTTTTACCAGTGCTGCTTATGACGAGAACCACATTCTCAATAATGTCATTCCACTAAAATCTAGCAGATCACATCGATTTTTGCAGCCTTTCTGTTCTACGACTAGATATTTGAACTCTTTCATCCCGTTCACCACAACTCTCATGAATGAAAACCGCACATAACTTTTTTGTTTATCTTTTCTTTACGCTTGTCATAATTGATGCTTGTAACATACTCTCCTACTATGATTTTCAGTATTTTGAAATATACGATACTTACTTACTTACTTACTTACTGTTCAGACTCCAGATACTGCCATAAGATGTCCATTGTTCAAGATTCGTGCTTAGTTGGTCTTATTGAATCCCAATGTGTAATCTGACTGTACTGCTTATGGAAATGTTGATTGCAGCGAGTACATCTAATGTCATTGATTCTACATGACTCTACTCTGTCATACTCTGTACGTATTTCGCCGTTTTGTCATTTTTGATAGTAGAATTTTTACTTCAATCTACCAAATTACGCTCCAAATGGAAAATTGCATTATTCTTTAACAATCATCAAAACAACTCATTCTACTTGAATAGGTCTTCGCTGTTTCAAGTCTTCCATCTCGACAAGAGGAAGAATAAGCCAGTTCATCAACTTTTGAAACTGACGTCAAATCATAAAAGAATATGGATTCTGGGTTTTAAGAATAGTTGGTTCGTCACGACTTGCTATTTATCCAAAGATGACTTCGGATTCTGTTTGATTATTTGCGGGAGAATTACCATGACCATTCGACCAGATGACGTATTGCTCGACCAGTTACTTTTGAGTAGTTCGTCCTGTATATACCTTGTAGAATTTTGAATACTCACTTGTCTTCTGTGCTATTTTTGTGGTATGAATGGCATCCATTTCGACAATTTTCATATTTTTCTGCTGATCCAAATTTCTGATGTCATATCCTCGCGACTGTGAATATATTTTGTACATTTGGATAATTTTCATTCTGTTGACAGACTTTAAAGTTATTTTGATTTGTGCACATGCGACAGACATTGTTCTGTTGCAATAAGCGTGTTTGTATCGCTGTTGTTTAACTGTCAATTCAGTTATTTCAGAGAGACCGGGTCAATGCAGTGTCAGCAGGCCAATTATTTTAATTAAGTTAGAATTATCCCGCTCAATACGCTTTCATCTAAGACTTGAAGAGCAGAATTCTTCTTCAATCAACAAAGTTGGTAATACTTATAGTGCAGGGTGAATTACAATTTGAAGTGTCATGAACCCTCACAGTAAAACACATGCTGTATGTTATAATCAATGAATCATGAGGTCATCATGCTATGCCTTTTTGTTGTATGATATAATACTTTGTTAATGAACGTCATTCTCAGCATTTTCATCTGCAGTGTGCACAATTATATTTTACAATTAGGAATGCGTCTACCTTTACCGTGTGTAAAAAGTCACTTTAAGGTAATAGAGACTTCGTGGAGGTTCAATATGAGACCGGACACAACACATACATAGCAGCACGCACAGATATCCGTCTCGACTCAGTGAACGCCATAAAGGCGGTCAGCTAATTCTTTTTTACATTGTAATATGTCTGTTAAACCATATATATACGACATTGTCCCTTTGTTGCATGAGACTGGAATCCTCCATGTGTAAATCCTAGTGCAAGTGAGCATGTCCTCCATTTTCTGTAGGTTAAGCAATATCTGTGACCTCATGTACCGCTATCAATGGTGCCTCACGTCATATGATTGAAAATTTGTGAAATCTGTTGATGTGTCCGCTATTGACATTTAGGCCTATAAGCAACTTATTTGATGGACACAGGCTTCGAGTGTAATGGGTCACGTGAGGTTAAGTGGCGGTTCACTAAGTCCATCCGTATGAACGCGTCTTTATCTCAATTCACCTGTGGAAGCTGCAGGTGCTCTGTGACACGTGCAATACAAGAGTTTTAAGCCTCGGAGATTAGAACTTTTCTTTTACATCGACCTCCGCACGGGGCACAAGCGCAGTTAGTGTAGACTTACGATATGTAAAGCAATTAGTATGTCAGCTGTTGGTTCATTACAAAAAGATGTGTACAATTTACATGGCAATACCCTCTTCGCTATATTCTATGTATGTTTGATAGAAAACAGTTCGTAGTCAAAATGGTTTTCGGTCAAAAGAGGTACTTCGGTCTAATCTATGGCAGTTGTATGCATTTTCCCGCCAAGTTCACATCTTTACGTGGTATGCTACACCTCTATATTGCGTTTCAATAACTGTCAGGTATCGTAATTCAATTGACAATCGCTTTATTTATTTCATTTTAAACACGTTTAGTCTGCCGAATTGCGAATCAGTTACTTTCCCGAATTTCTTGCTATTTTCACTATATTAGATTTGTATTTGATGTGTAGGCTTATAAGCAAAATGTTGCCTTTCTCATGCACTTTTTATGAATGACGTGCAGGTTGCGGAATATTTGTTATGTAGTCTTTGTGATCAACCCCTGAATGTCGTGATTCATGTGGCTTATCTATTGTGTTAATCTACGACCATTTATTCCCAACACAGCGAAATCAGATAGTGCTCCTTACTCATAATTCGAAATCAGATGTTCAATAACTATTATTTCTTCATCATAGCGCGTCGTGCGCACCACATAAAATTCTCTGTGGAATTCGTGCATAAGATTGCGTATCACAACTCGCTAGATTCAAATGGCCCTCACTCATGGATTTCTATGTTATAGAAGTTCATGCCTTACCGTGCGGGATCGGACATTTAAAATATTTATTACCACATAACTAGCAGTGCATCCACCATAATTGAACGAACTGTCCATGTTACTTGAAACACGAGACGCGAAGCGTCGAATGCTTTAAGTAACATAGACAGTGAGTTCGATTACAGGTGGAAGCACGTCGAGCTAAGCGGCATTATATTTCCTGCATGATATAGAGTTCTTGGCACTAGTGCGAGGAACTGCAATGATATCTCAATACATTCAATACACAGACCATTTTTTAAATGCATTGATAAAAATGCAAAGAACTGCAATATCATGCTGGAAATCTAAGTCGTGAAATTTTTTAAAGAAGCAATCATGCACCAGTTGCGTGAATAAATAATAGCCATCATTCCATCTCATGGGGTGGAAGTTGACCAGAATTAGAGGAGACAGTGCACATTCATCATCAATCTGTAGCATGAATTCGTGAGCTTTCAGTTCTCTTAATCAATTAAAGATTGATTATTAATACGGTTTCAACCTCAAACTTGTGGTAGTCATCTTCAGACATGATTTAACGATCTGTACGCTATAATGGAAAGCAAATCTGTATCATGTGGATCATCCAGTTAATGCGCCACGAATGGAAATCGTGACATCTCGATCTGCTTAAAATTAGTCTACCTCAAATATCGTTTCCGTAGTGTTGCCATCGGAACCTCAAATAATTCCATTTCAAAAATCATGGAATTTCGGAATTTTCGCAATGTCTAGGTCCTAAATATTATACGGAGCATGTAATTCCTATCCTACATGTACTCCTGTCCTTCCTATAACTACTGGCCTGTGATTGCTCCTCAAATTCCTCAAATTTGTTTATTACTCCTCAAATCCTCAAAAATTCCTCAAATATAGCTTAACTATGAGAAATTCCTCAAATACGACACACTACAGACTAAATGTCGGATAATGTATTGTAGTTTGGCGAATGGCGATGATATGTAAACTTCCAAACAAGAAGCTAAGATGGAATCCTGTAACATGTACCCTACATCCATGCTGCTAATCATGAATCACTCATGATTTATTTCTTTTCTTTTTCTTCTCTCACACACTTGGTAGATTTTAGATAGCGTAATCCCCCTGTGCTAGCTAGATCTGATATTTTGATTGGAAACAGACCTGTCCTTTTATCATCAGAATGGGCAGACTGTTAAATAGAATCTTTTCAATATATAAGTGATAAACATAATTTTGAAAAGAGCGACTTACTCACCAATTCATTCCACATGAGGAAAGGAGAACCGTTGCTTGTCCTTCTAAGGTGTATTTTTAAATTTCTAGACATTTTAGGATATAATGATTTTCTTTTAGACATGTCATATTTAGCACATCAAAAATTAACCAGTCGTTGGCTTGTTTTATTAATTTTGTCACCTTGACGCACTTTGTTACGTTGAATATGTTGAATGTCGTTTTCATTTCTGCAAGCTACAGGGCTGCAGATGTTCCGGTTCGTCTAGACTTATTTTGTTAAGCAGAGAAGTTGTCCGAAGTTATTGTCTGTCGAACTCACTCATTAAATGCTTTCACGTATTTAATGAGTGAAGCACTACGATCAACCTACAGAAATTGTATATTTGAACACTGCAATTTTTTACTTCTAACTTCATCATATTGCTTAGAATTCCAACAATAAAATGCACATTCAATTATTTTCATTAATTATCTTCACCTTTGTCACAACCTTCTTTATATGTTTCTGCGACTATATGGCTGCTAAATACATGCCTGTACTTCTTAAAGAACTTAAGGATATCGATCCTCCATATCCATTATACATATGTATGATAACATATAGGTAGCCCAGCCCACTTGGATTTCAGTGCTCTTATCAACTGAAGCGTTTGTTTCACTCACTCTCTTCCATTTTATTTCCTCTGAACATGAACACATCCGACGGGGTAAATCGGATGGTCCCTAAATTTATTGTCTACGTGCCTCCTGGTCACTAGCATGTGGGGGTTGGAAGCGTATGAAGCTCTGCTATCTCATGAATCTTTTTTGCAGCTACATTTTCCAGGGTCTGCCGACCGACATTTATCCTGGATGAATTATTCACGTAGGCCTATAGATCGCTTTCATAATTTGCTGACCACAGGTTGGTGTGAAATTAGTGCACACATTGCTTATCGTTGTATGTGAACTTAGATTAATTAAGACATTGAACCACATAGTACTGGGTTGGCAGATTTTCAACCTGGGTCTACTGCAAGATGTGGACGTCAATATCTCGGCGCAACTTCATGCGAATAGAGGTGTTAATCTTTCACTCTTTGCCTGTATGAGACCAACAACTCAACTGGCAAGCCTGTTCCCGACACTTGTTTTGTGTTGTATGAGAGAATTCATGTTCATTTGAATGTAGATCGGAGCGATATGATCAAACGCTAACAAGTAAACAAAACCCACCAAAACTTATGTAGCATAAAGTAAAACTAATAAATTAGTTTGTAATGTGGCGTATCCTTCATGATAAATTACTGACTTTTTTTAAGTCACAAGCATTCCGTCAACGATTTTAAGCTTCCTATACTTATGGGTTACTCTCCTCCCAAATTTGTCTAAAGTTCGTAAAAGTTAATCGTTGCAAAGCCCCAGATGCATGTGGTTGAGGATATATCCTACATTCAAAAAATTACAGTATACAAATCTGACAAGCATCATTGAATTGGAGACGATAACGTGAAGCAGAGCGATATGAGCAGCTTGATCTGACATCCTCTGTTCGACACATTCTAAGCAGATAATACTTGAGGCAACAAATTGATTTTGTAACAACGCGGGAAGTGATTATGACCAAGTCAGTATTCCTTTGCAATATACACAACTTCAAAAAGTGGGGTGTGGTCAACCCTTGGGTTACCTTCTTCGTTGTGACTTTCATGATTTGAAGTTTGGCCCAAAATCCGTGCTAAAATTTGCAGTTTTTCTTGCAATTATCATATTAGGCTCCGTTTCCATTCCTCAAATTTTTCACAAAAAATCCTCAATTTTTTTCATAGGCTAATCACAGGCCTGCAACTAGTAATCTGTCAATTGTCTCTTCAACTATGAATAGACTTCACAGATTCGAAGAAGCTTAATATATTTCAATGATAGTTAAGGCTTAAAAAGAAAATGACTTCGGAAGGAATTTCGAAGCGTAAAACATTGTTAGGTACCTGCATTTCTAAATGTGCACAAAACAGAATATCGAGAATTAGTATTTAACATTCATCTTCCTTCAGATGTTCACTCCAACTGACAAGCAAGGAAATGTATATTATGTGCTAATAGAGTTGTTGTCAGATAGCAGCAAAGATTCCTAACTAGGCAGATGCATGACATAACGCAGATATCTCTGCGTCGAACTTCCGTCGCGAAGAATGAGATTTATAAACACTCAGTAGATAAGGATTGATTTCAGTTTGTAATTCTTTCATGTAGATGTGAACGATGATGTAATAAAAGTATGAAAATATTTCTCAATGTGTTGTTGAAGGTGTTGAAATGAGAGAACGATTGGATGCCCTCAACTCAATCTCATCACTCATTTTTCCTTTGATTATTTTGTTTTCCATCTTTTCATTTACTGCGGCATTCGTAAGATAATAGGATAGCTCAGTTGGTTAAAGGCCATACTCCATTGCGAATGTGCGCGGAAGGTTCAGTGGTCGAGTCTGTCAGCCTCGGAAGGTGCCGTTGCTCTCACTGGAGGTTGTTTGCGATAACGAGTATAAAGAGTTGGGAGTGCGCGGAAGCTTCATCATCTTTAGCTTGTTGTTCATGGCTTCGTTCCTTCGATAGAGATGAAGAAGTAAAAACATGATATATAATTTAAGGGACTCAGGTCTTACCAGGTCTGACCTGTTTCACTTCATAGATCATTAGTTTATTGCTTTTCTTGAATTAAATTGAATTTATTGAAAATTAATTGATTTTCAATTGATTTCTCAGTAATTCCAATTTCAATGAATTAATGGCATGATATTTCAATTATCAATTACAGGGTTGCCACTCGTACTTTTTTCGAAGTACATGCATATTGTACTTATTTTTTTGAATTTTGAAGGTTTGTACTTGTAATGTGTATAAGTATCTTATTCTCATAATCTCTTGAAAACTTCAGTAACAAATTTGAATTTATGTTACTTCATTTCTCCATCTTTTCAGATCAATGATGTTTCTGTTATTCGTGGAATAAATTCCGTACAGTAGAAGCGTAAATAGAAATTTTTAGAGATATAACAGCCATAAATATCAATCAAAAATGTCAATGGCAGAATTAAGGTAGGCCAATTTTGTGGCGACGCATGCATCTTGCAATGCAGCTACAGAGACATCACGCTTTAAAGCGCTCTTCAAGCGCATGTTTCCCAAGGACATAATAGCCTCCAAATTCGCATGCGGCACTTACGTGATCACGAAGGCGATTTATCCATTTATAAGTGAAAGCATATTCAATATGCTCAGAACCACACCTTTCACTCTCTGTATTGATGAGACAAATAATATATCGGGAAGGAAACAGGTGGATCTATGTGCCATATACTTCTGTCCTATTGTCAATGAAATCAGGGTTGAATATCTGACATCTGTCTGATGTCATTCAAGCAATCACCGGAAAACAACCTGCTCCGAAACTCCGTGGTGCGGAGAGACTGGCCGACGAGATAGAGCATTTTTGAAAAATTCCTTTGAAAAACATAATTGACATCAACAGAGACGGTTCAACCGTTATGCAGACAATGATGAATAAAATCAGGAATTGTCAATCAAGATATCATTGATTTTGGATCTTGCTCCTTACACAAGGTTCACAACGAGATCAGTCGAGCCATCGAAAAGTTGCGTTGGGAATTAGAGGGGGTTGCCGTCGATCTTAGATACTTCAATGATCAGGCATTGAGGATAGAAGAATTACATGTAGTTGCACTTAGAGATGAGTTTGATTTCGGATCATTGAAACTTCTGCAATATTGTCCTTTTCGTTTTCTATCTTTGTTGGATTTTTGTAAAAGGACTTTGACTCTTTATCCTGCTTGTGTGGCTTATTTCAATCACTACCTTCTAAAGACAGGTGACAAAAGTTTGTTGACAAGCCCACGATTCCTTCTTTTGAGAGCAGTTTTCAATGATTGTAGGACAAAGGCATATATTTTCCTTCTGTCAGAAGTGATGCCGCTTTTTCAAAGAATGCTGACTTTCTTGCAGAGGGATGACCCTATCGGTCCACTTTACTTTTCTGAAGGACTCCGTGTAAGAATTCTACTTTTTCATTACATCGACGACTGTAAACTATTGGGAGTTTTTACTACGCTGTTTTGGCTTGAATATTATTATGATCTCCAATTATCTAATTGCTAAAGCTTTTTTAGGTCAATTATATAAAGCTATTTTATCCATACACCCGCACAACGCAGCCATCGAACGTGGATTTAGTATGAACACATCAATCTTTATAAAGGAAAGAAACAGAATGTCTTCAGAACTTCTGGTCGCCACACGTCGTGTGAAATCTTATTTCCGAAA
Organism: Prostheceraeus crozeri; assembly: GCA_907163375.1. Taxonomy (NCBI): domain Eukaryota; kingdom Metazoa; phylum Platyhelminthes; order Polycladida; family Euryleptidae; genus Prostheceraeus; species Prostheceraeus crozeri. The sequence goes on from CAJQUW010000760.1 coordinate 791,177, forward strand.
TATTGGCGGTTGGTCGAACTTCGATGTCAATGACAAGTTGCTGGAATATGTACGAAGCGCAAGACGTAGATACTTCACTTCGAGACTTATGGAACTGAATCGAACTCTGATGGAGCTGATAACTAGCACTGATATTTTCAACTAATTGCAATATTTGCTCTAATAATTGTCTCACCCCTGTAAACTGTCTATAGTGTTAGCTTTTTATTATTAAATTGTGCAACTTTATTTGTCGATTTGAGCAACTACTACTTCACCTATGAGTCTGATTCAAGTTTCTCACATCTTTGTTTAAAATTAATTAGGTTAACCCTGTTCAATCAAAATGAATTTTTACATTGCAGGCTTTATCTATAAATTGATTTAGTCGAATTATTATATGCCGTATCTATTATGAGAAATAGATAGCGAAGATTTTTAATGTTGTTTACAAAAGCTTATCGTGAGTGAATGCCTACATTCCGCTCATGAGCGAAATTATTATGCGCAGTTTTATTGAATTCATGCGCAGGTTTGATCAATCATGCACTTTCAATAATTAACCATGCGGTGTCAAATCTCGCTTCATATTTACATGCACATTATGCATACAGTATTAAATTGTAGTATTGATTTGTTTTGGGTAATAAGATGATTGTTCACATAGATGGTTACTAAAGCTAAAACAGATTTGATGATACAATTGTCTTTCAGTATTTATCATTAGTGGCAAAATAACAAAAAATATTGAGAGCCCGGAATTTCTGTTGAATAACCAGATTTCCATAATCACAATTTCAATTCATCTGTAGCAAAATTCTTTTCACTGTAATTATTAGAGCAAAAATGACAAGTTGATTTATACACATGTTTGTACCACAAGCAATATTTTGATACTAATGTTCACCATAGTGCCAGTTTGGGTTTTTAAAATGTTTTAAAGCAAAAGACATGTATTTTTGTTTGTATTCTTTCTTTATTGTTCCAGCATTTTTTATCTTATCTTCTTACTTGAACCGCCGATTGAATGCATCAGCCACCTAAAAGTTTGTTTTTGCGTGAAGTAGAGTACGCACCTCAAGTAGCGATCACATGATTTTCTTAAGTTTATAATGACGCACAGTATGTTCCTATCACATTGCGTGCCGTTCGGTATTGACTAGGCCTTTGTCTTTTGGTAGTATTCGAAGCATGAACCCAACTCTCAAGCAAGCTATCAGTAGGATTATGGCTTGCCTGTCTCAATCTGCTCTCGAAGAGCGCATGCTATCAAGGATTACTTTTATAAGTCCTTATCATGCTGATCAATTTCTAGAATATATAGCAACAATTTCCGGAGCATTTCAAACCCATGTTTACAGCAAGTTTTAAAAGTGATTTTAGAAAATTGTTTTTTTAACTTTCATTTTTGTATCTTTGACAGTACAGCTATTTAATTGATATTATGTCCCTTATCTTATTTAGAAAAATACAACACGTGGGAATTTTGCTTTATGTTAAAGTGCATGCGGTGATAAACATTATTGTCGGCACTCTCAAAATCGGATTCATGAAGATATTCATTGAGAGGGTTACGAGCCATGTCAATTGGTCTATGTGGGACTGACAGGAAAATATCATAACGTGATTCTCTTCTGCGTTGAATTCATATCGCAGTCCCACGAATTCGATTTTTGCTCTCGTGTATCGCTTTATTAGTCTCACTCGGTTATCGTAGAAAAATACAGAGAGCTACTTCGCCGATCACATCAAAATTGAGTGCGTTCGATTCAATTTGCCTTCATGCTTAAATCGATGCTCTCTCTCCCCTTCTGCTCTCTCTCCTCTCATTCATCTTTTTCTCATAGTACTACTTGTAGCGGAACTAAATGGCTCAAACGGATGTCATCTTGTCTTCCCCAACACTTCGATGTATGAGAGTCAATTAGATTGGCATCAATTCAATATTGTTATTGATTGCAGCATTTCAGAACAGAAAATGTGATCATGTAGAGATCTGAATATCAATTGGTGCACTTTGAAATCCTTGTTGGTTCTATCTGTTATCAGCCCCTCAAGCCCTATCAAAACCGAGATTTTTATAAGAAACCTTATTTTTTCAAAACCTGATGTCGATTTCACAAGCAATTTTCAAAATTCATCAGAGAAGATAATAAAAACTTATCATGTAATTGGCTTTGATTTCCATGAGATCTGTTTTCAGGGTTTATAAAAAATTAATCACAATTAATTTTTTGGCATGCAATCAATTAATTTGAATTGCAACAAGAGGCAATCAGTTAATTGCAGTTAATTGGTGTGATCAATCAATTAATTGCAATTATTTATCATCACCGTTTGAAAAGATTAATTTTTGATTTTTGATATTTCACTGTTACTTCCTTTTAACTATAATGATGCTACACTGGCCTACAGATAATGCATGTCGCAATAAAGATCGCATGATCATTATCAATTTCGGTAGTGACCCATGGCATGAAAAATAGTGAAGAGATACATAGTTATATTCCTAATTGGATGCGAACATTGATGAATTTTATTGCAGACTTAAGCTCATGCATCATAGTTATCGTGATAATCAATTATTTAAGCAAGTGAATGACCAATCACATATGATTATACAGGGATGTGATTTTGGTGATTTATCAGGAAGTCCTGATTTTTTGGGTTGATTTCGGTCATTTTTGAGACAAGGCAGATTCGCCAAAAAAAATTATAGTGGGTAAAGGGGGACTCTCTATGTTGCTTAATCGTCTTTGACACTAACATTTTTTATTTCTCAAACGAGTCCCCATCCTTAATACCACTTCATTTTCAGTAATACCAGCCACTATTTTCAGCCTTAGAATGGATTCAATGCCAACAGAAATTCTATTCTTCAATATATCCTGCCGCTGTCGGTGTCAGGTGTAGGCCTATATCATTGTATGATACTTGTGGCTTTCATCTGACTATGACACATGGCTTTCGTTTAAATATACACGTAGACTATATGGGCTACATACACTTACCGCGTTGCTTTTGTTTCATTTTGTATCACTTCATTTCTTGCTTATGATCGAACTATGCCAGGGAGTATGTGAGTGTCCCAAACTAATGGTTCTACTGTTAGTGTATTAATGACCGTCTATACTGGGCCGCTTCAAAAATTGGTTTTCTGATTTTTTTTCGTCTGGTCAATCACATCCCTGCTTATAATAGAGCACAAAAAAAGTCTAAAAAGTTGCCATAAAGAGGTTTGTGATAGAGAGATACTAGACACGCTATACACCAAATAGTTCCTGATAAGAATCCTGAAAGCGATCAGTTGTGAACACGATATGTTTAGTAAGCTTAGTGTCACTGTGGCTGTGGGATGTTTTTCCTGCGATGGTGAGTGGTGGCGGCATTGCAAGAAATTAGTCAATTAAATACTTTCCCCATTACAACAGAAATCAATGAATCAATCATCAATCAATACATTTTTGATAACCACTGTCTGTTGTGCCAATCCCTTGGCTGCGTTGCTCCTCAGTTAAGGCTGGTTCACATTACCCGAAGTTCGACGCTTGTGTTGGGAATATTTTACAGTCAAGGTCATTCAACCGACGCGCGCTGAGACGTAGCGTTGAAGAAAGGAAGTCAAGGTCGAATGATGCCGGCAGGTTGTCCAAATACTTGACGCTAAGGTTTGTTCAACGCTAAGGTTTAGAAATCATTTCTACTTCTGCGGCGATCATGAACATGGATTCGTCTAAAAAATTGACTTAAGAAGTTCGAAAGTACAATTTCCTGCATGATTCCACCCTTTCGGATTATAAAGATAATGAAAAGAAAGAAAATGCCTGGAGTTCAATCGGGAGGATCCTCGGAATTGAAGGAATTGATGCACGGAAGAAATGGAAGAGCTTTAGACACACGGAAGAAAAGTGAAGGAGAAGAAGATGAAAAGTGGAAGCGGTGCAACTCAGAAGTTAGAAAAGCGGCCTTATTACAATTTGCTACATTTGTTAAGCGACGTCGTCAAGCCAAGGACGTAAAGTTGCTGCCAGAGGTGAACGCGGTTAACCGGTTAACCGCGGTTAATTTTTCCTAACCCGGTTAATTTTTGACACCGGTTAACCGCGGTTTTCACGATTGATCAGACCTTTCACGATTGATGTTTAGGCACGTTCACCACGAATTCGCTGGGCCAATTGGATGTCCTTCGGCATGATGGTGACCCACTTGGCATGGATGGCGCACAAGTTGGTATCTTCGAAGAGACCAACCAGATAAGCTTCAGACGCCTCCTGCAGTGCAGAAACTGCTGATGACTGGAATCGCAGGTCAGTCTTGAAGTCTTGGGCGATCTCACGAACAAGACGCTGGAATGGCAGCTTCCTGATCAAGAGCTCAGTGCTCTTCTGATACCTCCTGATTTCTCGCAAAGCAACAGTACCAGGTCGATATCTATGCGGCTTCTTAACTCCACCAGTTGCCGGCGCACTCCTTCGAGCAGCCTTGGTCGCAAGTTGCTTCCTTGGAGCCTTGCCACCAGTGGATTTTCGTGCCGTCTGTTTGGTACGAGCCATCACGAACTTCTAAACCTCTGTAAACTTCTCGACTCTGCAAAAGCGCAAGTCGAACGTTGAAACCAGACATGATGACTATGGCGCTCTAATTTGAAGTGGGTCGATAATATCAATGCGAACAGTACAACGCTGACGCAAGTGATTGATCTTGATCCGTTAGCTTTTCCAATACGCCAGCGATTGATGCTGCGTCTAGCGTCAAAGCAACGCGTCAGAGTCGAACTTCAACGATTTTCAATGTGAACCAGCCTTTGGAGTCAAGACTCCGACAACTGCTCCAGAGACCAGTCTGAAGCCGCAGACGAACCGGATTTTACCCATAATTGCCTGGATTCATTCAATGATTTAGTTAAATCCCTAGGACGCAGTAAACATTAATAATCGCTGATGATTTATCAGCAGATTGACTAGCCGAAGTTAGGGGCTGCTTCATTTGCCACTATCGCCAACGACTAGCAAAGCTGGCCATTGTCAGAAGAAAGCACCAGCGCAATAAATAATCATCTGTTAGTATCACTTTGTCTACTGTCATGTCATTAGTACCTGGTTTTATTGAAGCGTTTTCTTTCAAGCAATACTCTTTGATATAATTGTTTTGGTTCCCTTCTCTGACAAAACCGAAGCATTTGGAATCTACTCTTAGCTACATGTAGAAAATGATGCTTCTGTTGCTGAAGTTGTAATACATACTTCAAGGAATTCAAGAAAGAATTTGATAATTACAATCAAACATTCCTGCTGCTTTATATTTCAAGAATTGGACTAAACTTGCTTGTTAGATGACAAGAGAGTTGGATTAGGCAAATCTTCAGCTTATTATGCTGGTTGGAAAAACGCGAAATTCATGTTTCAGATGCGGGCGTTATCTAAGTCAAGTTGTGGTTTCTGTCTGGTGCACAAAGTGATAAGGAATTTCCATTCAACTTTAGTGTAATCCTTTATCATATTCGGATGTGCATGATATCTTCGATAGTCATTAACCAAAAATAGAAACAGCCAATTCTTCTGCACCTGTTGGTGAGTTCTTGTCTATGTAGTAGGGATACTTTTGCTGCTTCTCTAATTGTTTCTACTATGACCTACTGTAGCCAGTGTTTTTAGGGGCATCTGCGGTCCCATTTCGGGATCGTGGATTGTCAGAACGGGACCGTAGATTTTGTCTGGTAATCATTATCGCATTATCACGTTAAATTGAACTGAAGCAATGCTCTACCCCGATATTCACTATAGCCATAATTGATTGAACATCACTGAAATAACAGCGTAACAATACTTTATACACAATTGCACAAAACATATTTTATTTGTTAATTTCTATGTCATATTAGGGGTTATCACACTCAACACCGTAATGTTTATACAAGAATTGTCTTTACTTCTTATTGCTAAAGTGTGGTATCGCAACTACACTTGGCCTGATGTCAGTAACTTATAGTTATATAAACCTATATTAGTATCTATCAAAACGGATTTTCAGTCAGAGATGATGTGTCCACTGCGTTCTACTCGCTTTCCGTCCAGTGCTGCTATCATACATCTACAAGCATGCACTTTTGATCTGTCCAGCGCTCGTGATAATTTACGAGCTTTGTATCGCAATCGTATTAGTAGTAAATTGCGTATTTTAGAAGCCCGTGTAATTAAATACCTGACCTCTGATTTGTGTAACCAAAAGGATTGTCATTGTCTCTACCGTGGTAAAGCACTCGATTTCATTATTGTTTCTCTGACTTTGATATTTCATGTCACATTCTTCTGTTCATTTCAAAGTCGGGTTTTCCGGTGTTATCGGTAGACGAGAACCGGACGAAAGGCCTCGCGAAGTAGTACAAACGCTCATCATTGTTTGCGGAATATTTATCTTTTTTTGGCTGCAATGCAAGTAAAACAATATTGATAGCGCTATTTGGAAAGTTATCTCTCTTTCTCTACGCCGCACTCAGCCTCATGAAGTATGTCTTCATTGCAGCAAGTTTGATAACATCAATGAAATCCGTGAAAATTTTCATTAAATTTGTATCGTGCGCAGAGAGTGACTAATTATCTCCACCTACGTAACGATAGATAAAGTCAGAGCATTGCTACTGTATCATTGACAAATGATTTGATCTGTGTCAACATTAGATTGCTCACACCGTTGCAGCAAGACCATGTTGAATTGCATTGAATTAGATAACATACATGGATGCATCTAACTTGGTAGCTGATGGTAACATCGCTAACTGACATGTTGGTAGTCAAATGACTAACAAATTTATAGTGACTTTCTGCAAGATTGGCATTATCTTCAGTCACTTCCAACTCCAAAGTTTTTCGATGTTATGCATGCAATCGGCAATGCATCGGAAATATATCTTATCGTGTCCCGCGTGCTATCTGTTATCGGAGTGGCGTCCGCTCCTTCGATGTGTCAGGTGAGTTTTAAGACACTGCTTACACATGTATACAATTAGTCACGTACATAGCAGCTCGTACACTTTCCGATAATCTGAATCATCATATCTCACTCGCGAACTGGATCGTGAAAATACGGTGAGTTCAAGTTGATTTTTTAAAGTATGGACCATCATAGACCCGTAGGCGCATGCAGGGATTGGAATAATAATTAAGTTGCCGTTTAATTGTACCAATTAATTGATTGGAAAAAGCTTATCCAAGAATAAATTAATTTTTGAGTAAGCAATTAATTGGAATGAACGATAAATCATTGCTTCATCACTTTTTCATCATTTTTAACCTCATTTTTCCATCAACCGAAATCGTATTTGTCACGAAACAACAGTTGACCGTGATGCCTACATTCAGCACACGTGATATCATGACCAAAACTTCAGAACTTTTAGAATCACAGGGTTTTGCTTTTTTTTACTTGAAGCATCGTCTTACTTGACGCATTATGCAGTATCTGTGCATTATCAAGATAATGCTGATGGTTCTTATAAGCTTGTTTGGCATACAGAGGAGAAAGAAATCAATGTTAATACTCGTGCAGGTAGTCCTCCATTGTGCAGTCTGCACACACATTTGAAACTAAACATAAAAGTTTTCCAATTTAGGGAACATTAGGAATCACGTTAATAGTCAGTGCTCCATATTCTGACCTTGTTATGATATTTTACAATTATTTGATTGCTAAAGACGCCAATAAAAGTCATAAAAATTGTTTAAAATCTACAATGAATATCAATAGATTATTAAAAACTATTGTAACTATTAATTGATCGTTAAAAACGCCGAATTAATTGATTGCTAAGAGCACAAATGAAAATTGATTGAATGCTGTAAACGCCGAATTAATTAATTGTTAAGAGCGCCAATGAAAGAGTCCATTGATTGATCGGTTGAAATTCATTTTGATTTTTCCAATCAAGTACACATGTACTTCCAATTGCTGGGCGTGTGTTTCAATATTTTGGATTTTAATTCTTTGAAATAGTAACAATATTTCAAGCACTCTAGGATACTTTCAAATTTCTTAGAATATTTTAAGCGTTCTAGAATAGTTTCAAACTTCTTAGAATATCTTAAGCATTCCCTACCTAAAACATAAATTATATATTTATGAATCCATTGTACTTGATAATGGCTCATGTCTTGTAGGAAATAAATATTGTTATGAGGTCCGGTATTTCGTCATTCATTATTATTATTCAATGACAATGATTGAGGGAAATTAAATGCAGTCAGATGCAGAATATAGACGTTTTGTAAACAAATTGAATGAATATTAATCCGGATTTCAAATTAGTTATTAATTGAAGATGAATGTAGCCCTATTGCTGCTTATATTATGGCTATCTTATGATTGCCTTACTTAAATACTTAAATATACTTAAATATACATTGTACATGTACATAGAGATTTTACTTCTACATGATTCTACATAGAGAATAGAGATGTAACTGTTGATGATAGAAAGAGGAACTAATGCATAGGAAGTTAATATGAAGATGAAAACGTTTTCTGTCATTAACAGTTATATCTCTGTCATGTACATAATCGCGAATTTCAAGTGTTTGTAAATCTGAAGCGGCCTAAGTAGGCGAAAAATTTGGCAATGAAGCTAGCCATCCATGAAAGCAAAGCTATTTTCATTTTTTAACTTTAAAACGATGTTTAAACTGCCTGTATTGAGTAAGTTAATGATAATTTCGTTGTCACAGAACATGTTCTTTTTAAAAAAATGCGTCTGCACGGTTTCCTTTCTTGTCAGACAAGTTCAGAGAAAACACATATGAATCTAACGGGAACAGACTGAAGTTATCAGTAAAATGACATTTACCTGTGCTCTCTTTCTAATTAGGTGACAAATCAAAGTCGAGGGCATAGTTTCTGGCATGGAATGTCTTCAGTAATGGAATCATGTGTATGTGTTACGATCAGGGACAAGAGATTCCGTCCAACCAACATTCCGGATTATTATCATACTTCTGATCGGAGATATATGCGACGATGTAGGTAAAAGCATTTCTATGATCCTTCCTGTTTGACAAAAAGAACTAGGTAGAACTCGGTAGACGCGCAGACTCATAAAGGGAACATCATTCTGTGAAAGTTTCATTTTCGGCCTCGCTCCCCGCAGAAGCACCTTCTGGCGACCGATCTTTCATCAAAGATGTTATCAAGGTCCTACCTTTAATCCATGCCCAAACTTAGTGAGAATGATAGTTGCGAAGACAATTTTCAGCTCTAAGGCAACCCTCGAACTTAATAAATTATAATTGATTTAGGAAGACGTTGCTTTTGAGATAATACAAATTACGAGGCAGGAATGTGGGAAGTTCTGTCTGTAAATTTGAAGATAATTTGGACGAGTGAAAGATTCCTTGCTAACATCATTCCGACAGTCCCGACACGAGTGTACACAACTAGATCTTTGCCAACATGCCACTTAGTTCGACATATGGTCTTCTTTCTAATTTCATCGTTTGAACTGGCAATGCTTTACATCATATTTTCATAATTATCAGGTTAATTTTGAATTTACATAGCATGCTAATAACCCGAAAGGAAAAAAGTCAAGAGATGAGAATAAGATCTGACTTTAATCATAGCGGTAACTGCAAACGCTTCTGGCATGTTTGCCGTCATCAGTGCAGCATACCCTATTGTAAAGAATCAGTAAATCAGATGCAGATAATAATGGTCATCCAACCTACAGACATGTACAGTTAATGAAATAATTCAAATCTCATTCTCAAAGCTCGGGTTCAAAATTCACGAAAAATTCAAAAAATAGATGACGAGCCATATAGAGGATGAAGGATGAAGGTAGAGTATTGACTTCTGGTAAAAGGAACCGATGAGACATCTTGTTTGACTGTGGTAGTAAGCAATTTAGTGGGCTCAACTCATAAAGCATTTGTCAAAGAGTCTTTCAGAAGATCTAATACGACGGGATGCTAGTTTCCAGGCATTAGTTATAACTACCATCCATGCAAATGACTGTGACTTCATCTCTGCAGCCTGTCGAATCTTCGCTTGCCGTGGTAATCATGTGACTCACCAGATTGCCGCTATCGAGTTGACCTGTGTCTCAAATGGTCTCTACTTTGTCTCGTCGAAACTGCACAGATCTGTGCTAAGTTGTCTCTGCTTAATTGTAATTTTCACCTCCTGAGTTGCCATCGACAAGACCAGTCGAAGCATGTCAGGTTTATTTCATATACTTTTCTTCCTAATTTCAATGAACTTCGTTATGACTTCGACAGCATTCTTTGCGCTTTTTATTTATGGAGTTGTTAGTGTCCAACATGTTGACTTTTCGACTTGGACATCATTATTACGAATTGGTTTTAATTGCTTATGAACATGTTTAAGGTTCTACATTACCTTTCTCATCACATTTTAACGTTTAATTGTAACAATGAATTTCGAGCCTTCATCTCAAATGCATTCTTTTATTTGAGCAGACGAAATATTAAGAAAAAGAGAAATAAGTTAACAAAATGTTGAAAATAGAATAAAAATAGTGCATGCAGATAAGGACTAATGGGAAAGCAAATTTTGCTTTTATTTCAGTGTTTTACTGTCTTATCGTTTTTGAGAAGGGAGGTATCATCATCTGTTTTGAATTGATCGTTGATATTTGGCAGTTGGAGTTTTGAAATAAAGAGGGATTTTATGGGAACTAAATGATCATGTTAATTATTCCTGTATCCAGTCAGTCTGACATGTAAGTTCATGAACAAGTTTCGCGTTATGTCCCTATAGTTGACGGATTTTTCATGTTTTGTTTTCTTCGGCTTTGAGATGAGATGTTCGTTATGACTGCCAATTGCGACGTTTAGTTGCTTATCCATGTTTGGGAAAGGAGTGTCTCCAAATTAACTGCATTCCAGTGTTTTTTCATAGAATGAATTTGCGCAGATCGAATTTGCCAGAAGGTCTTAATTCAGTGAAGGCAATTGAATTTCCTCATTACGCCCAATTCTTGATTAAGCGACAAAATTGCCAACATGTAGCCTTAGGAAGGACTGGTTTTTGTAAATGTTATTCTTAAACATTACATCCATTAATGCTGGATATACCGTATGTGACAAGGGAATGATTAAGTTCATTTTCACATTTTCACCAACCTGTAAACTCAGGAAAATTGCCATGGTGGTCGTGTGTTCTAATTCCAAAGAGGCGCATTTTATGCATCACAGTCTCATGAATGATTTTCTTCACTTACAAGTGAAGACTGCGTCATGTATGACTTCGACACATCATCATATTGACGGAATATGGCGTCCATAAAGTTGTTCCAACAGTCCAATTGGAACAATGCCCCCCCTGCTGTAATACATTCATCAAATCTCCCTGAGGCAGAGCGTTTCTTTCCGATTTTTTAAAATACCGGCAATATACTGTTATACCACAGCTTAGCAGGACGTATCAATATTTTGACGCCGAAGCAAATTCATAACCCCCAAGCGGTAGGCTGAGATCCTGTCAGGTCATTGTCTTGCTACTGGTAACACGTGACCCACTACCTGCCACATTTCCTTTTTTTCTCTTATCTTTCTTCCCTTAATCTGGTGTCTTGACTAATTCTTTCCTCCATTTGTATACTATTTTGTGCATAGAGATTTCATATTTGTAAGTTCCGTTTCTATCCGCCTACAATGGATCGTATGGCATACGAATTTGATTTTGATATCCTCTTAGCTTCCTGTCTTAGACAATATTTTGAACCTGTAGATAATCACAGTGTTGTGATAAAAATTAAATGTATGACGAATAATAAAATAGAAGATAACATCAATAAATCTTGACTATTTCCAAAAAAACTCCTATTGCTCATTAGTGTTTGTAGCCTTACACCATGTGTTATGGTTTGCGCCTTGTGCGAGTATGACAGACTATCTGACTGATAGATACGAAATACGTGTGGATTACATGATTGCTGAATGACATGGTGTGATGTAATGCTTCTACGTTGTCGCTTTGACGGAGGGCACTCAACACTCATTGATTGTGGCTATTATCGCTATGGCCCTTCATCGGATGATTATGTGAGCTCTAAATGAATGAAGTGTTCAGTTTTCAAAAGCAATTGAAAATCGAAATATAATCGAATATATAGTCTTGGCTCTTCGCAACTATTCACGCTTTTATGGTGTCAAGTTCTTCGATATGGAATCACATAATTGCCACCTCCCAATCTCCCGAATCTCTCAAGTCAAATTTGGCATCTCTTGATAACAGATGGTGATCGCATAGCTACTTCTTGTCAGTCACGGTTTTACCGCTACTATTGTGGATTTAAGTTTGTCATGATGTTGAACAGTTTCAATTACCTCATTGTTGGTGTGATCTATGGCAATATACGCATATACAAAATGTGATATTTTTAATAACATTATGGACATATTCACATCATACATTCATATCTCCACTCTATCTCCTTGACAATTGGTGTGTCCTCTTCCATTTTGTCTTGGATGAAGGACTAAAATGTGGTTAAAATGAGGAGCTTTGTGTCGCGATTCGATCTCTATTAATTAAGTGAACGGTCCTATCCAAAAATCTTGCCGGACATGAAACCCGTCGAGTAGGGCTTGGATAGGCCAATTTTGCTGTCGTGTCGGATTTGAAAGTGAAGCTTTGAGTTATTAATTGCGTTGTGATCTGTCATCTTAAAATGATAATTCAGCTTATTTTTTCGTTTCAGGTGGAGTGTGTTTAGAGTGTGCAATTCACGGAAAATGCACACACGATGGGCACAATTGAGGCTTTTTTTACTCATCCTATGTTTCTGCATGTTCATCCACATCTGCTCCTTCTTCGGCCTCATCGATATCCTCCGGCAGAAATCCTTCGCACATTTCACTTATCCTCTGGAAATCAACCTTGTTCCAGTTGTGAAACGACTACGACAAGAGTGGCGACCAAACACGGGGAAATCGATTGATTTCGGAATTGAGAAGCAAGTCCAGCCTATTAACACCGCTGACTTTCCTTACATCATTCGCAACAAAAATCGATGCGGCAAGGGCTCCGATCCCGACATGATGGTGTTGGTGAAAACCGCTGTCTCCCACCAGAAACATCGTTCAGTCCTCCGTCGAACTTGGATGAATGCTGGACTGTACCGGCGAGCGGGGTTTAAATTCTGTGCCATCTTCCTGTTGGGAGTAGACAAATCGGAATCGTCGGTAAACTTAGAGGCGGAACAGCGAGTTCACGGAGACTTAGTGCAATTTAACTTCGTCGATTCATACTTCAATAACACGTATAAGACAATGCTCGGCTTCCGCTGGGCGATCGAAAATGTGCCGAAAGTTCGCTATCTCTTCTTCACTGATGATGACTATTATGTCAACATCTGGAACCTTTGGCAATTCATTAGTTCACTTCAAAATCCGCGGGTGATTGCGGGTTTCATTTGGGACAGTTCTATGCCGAAGCGATTTCGGTATAGCAAATGGCACATTTCATTGGAGGAGTATCCTTATGTGCACTGGCCTAGATATCCCACTGCAGGCTCATATGTGATGAGTATGGACACCGCATTGGATCTCTACATTGGCATGCATTTCACCAAGTATCTTCGCTTTGATGACGTGTTTGTGGGCATCGTGGCTCATAAATTAAACATTCCTACTCTCCATAACACTTCCTTTTTTGGTTCTCCGTTATTTCCAATTCATTCTCTTGTGTACAAAAATGTCATTGCCTGTCATATGCTCGGTAGTCCTGAGCTTGTGCTAGAGGCATGGCGAAATACAATGAAGTATAGCGTTGATAAAGGGCATTTGTGATCATAATGATATATTTTGCCTACTTTTGAAATCAAAGTTGCAGCTGTACATAGTCACAAAAATCTGCTTACCATCGAAATAGTCTTTCTTTGGCCAAATCCGTCTACGCTTGCCATTTTTCATCGAAATAGCTATTTGTTCTCGCGACGTGCATTCCTTGCCTTAATGAATGAAACGTGAAATTATTTGATCGCTTACAATAATATTTTTTATTTCATTATTGTCTATACATGTACATTCAGTGAAATAATTAGTACCATCATAACATCTCATTTTTCCATGCAGTACAAAAGTTTTGAGATTTTAACTGCATATTGCATTTTCTTAAGTTGATGATGTGAAATATAGAGTTCTATGTAGAATGCCTTTTACTTCTCGGACATACACCTGTCGCATGCGATGAAGAGCATTTTAACGAGTATAACTACATTTACTTGAAGTACATAGAATACATAATTCAATAACTACATGTCAGCACCTGCAAGCATCAACAAGGTTAATTTTTGAATTTGTTCAATTTTCTTTAATACTTTCTTTAATACTTAAATCATCTGTGAATTATAATGTTTGTATTCAGCTGATGAAGAGAATACCTCTACTTGCGTTTTTAAGATGAGAACCGCTCATGTAAGCATAGTTTTTCGTTTTAGACATAGAATATACGGAGCAGCTGTCAGTAGGCCTATGGATGAATTGCATGGATTCTGTAGACTGCATTGGGAATCTGATCAAACACAGCTCCATGACAAAAGAGACAACAACAGTTAGTAACAAGACTTGTGGTGTAGGCTAATTGTAATCAATCACTTTTTCTGATGTGTAATTGTAATGAATTACCTTCTTAGCCATGCAATAGAGAATTAATTGCATAACTGTTTTGTAGTCAGTTTACTTTACTCGTCGAAAATGCGCTAAAATATTTGGATGTTCGCCTGGTTTACAATAAAAGGAAATTTTTTTCAAAGAAATTTACTATGAAACTTATTATCAAAATTTGTTCCGGTGATGATTTCCTTTCCCTCTCTAATTGCTGATCGGAAAAAATGTAAATCTGTATTCTTACTCAATTTCCTCTCGGAAAAAGGGAGGCACATAAACTCTTCTAGAAGCCTATGTTTAAATCTTTAATTCAATTCTTGAGCAAAGATGTAATTGCAAGCGCATTTAAGTTTCCTAGAATCCGCAAATAAGCTCGATGTCACAGCACTTCAGCTTCAGTTTGAATGGTTAACGGTTGTCCGGTTTTCAGGGTATGTCATACCCTATGACATGTTCAACGATTTGTAATTCCTAAAATAATCCACCGATTCTTATGAAATTCCATGACTTTTGCTGAAATTCGATGTTCTTTAAAAGTGTGAGGTGAATAAGGCCCAGCTGCTAATAAGGCCCACTTGTTAGATCTCGGAAACTAGTGAATAGATTTAGATGCGACAAAAAATAAATGAAAATATAGTTAATTCTTAGTACGTGTCAGAAGTTTCATCGATTTTCATTCAATGAATCCGATTCTACAGCATCTCAAAAAAAGTACTTTCAATTTTCTTCCTTGATCTAATATTGACTCTTCTTTTGTTCAAAGATTTCATAGCACTAATTAGTGGTGCAAATAAACTCTTTACTTGACAAAGTATCTCTGGCGCATCCTCCATATGGCCATATGTTGCAGTTTTATTCTGGAGTTCGTAAAAGTGCGAAAAATCACTGATTAGAAAAAGATGTCAGTGTCGCCAATAAGGCCCACACAAAGTGGTGTTAAGCCCGGGCCTTATTACCAACCCATGCCAAATCTGCTACTTTTGCTTATGTATCTCATAAACCATGAACCAATAACTTCCTCATGGTCAAATTGTGCTCTCAGCATAACTGTGTGAGCGTGTGATTCCCCTTCATAGTACTACTGTCACAAGCAAACGACGTTGATTGGACGACAGACGATGATCGAAGCAAAAAGTCTCCTCGTTACTAGCCTAGCGTCCACGGGGCGAAATCAATGGCACACCTCAGAGTGCATAGTATAATACACGCAGAGCGCACAGGTGACGTCTATTCACATGCAACATGAGTACTAGTGATCAACGGCGTCGAGCGAAATGGACTTCGGAGAAGTTAGAGGCCGCTGTGCAAGCAGTGAAGAATCATGGTGCTTCCCAAAGAAATGCAGCGAAGCTTTACAACATACCTCGACGTACTCTTCGTAATCATTTACAATCTGGGCGAATACAACGCAAACTTGGACGGTCACCTACATTGAACGTCGAAGAAGAGAAGGAACTTGTATCTCGACTCATAAGACTGGTTGACGTCGGTTTGCCTATAACTTCGAAAATATTGAGGTCTTAAGTCTATAAATACTGCGAGGAGAACAGTATCAACAACCCCTTCAGTTCATCGTCGAAGACTGCCGGGAGGAACTGGTTCAGTCGATTTATGCGACGACATCCTGTGATATCGATTAGAAAATCACAGAACATGAACCCAGGGAGAGCTCAAAAGTTGAACTCTGTCATTGTTAGTGACTACTTCTCGAAACTGGAGACGTGTCTCACCGATTCTGACTTTATGAACCGTCCTGACAGAATCTACAATATGGACGAAAAGGGCTGCCGTCTTACTCTTCATCACCAGCAAAGCGTGATTACTGAAAGAGGTCAGAAGCGAGTACATGTTGTCGCTTCTGAGCATGCTGAAAATGTGACTGTTGTGACGTGTGCTAACGCCATCGGTGACGCAATTCCCCCTATGATTCTGTTCAAAGGAATTCGCAGAAAGCCCGAGTATGGAGATGACTTACCGCCACACGCCGAATTTCAGATGACGCCCAAAGGAAGTATGACAACCAGTGCCTTCATTCTGTTGTTAAAGCACTTTGCCAAGTACAAAACAGAGGGAACATGTCTTCTCATATTTGACGGCGCATCATCTCACCTGGATCCAGAAATCGTGCAAGAGGCTAATGCCCATGACATCAAGCTATTTTGCTTGCCCAGCACTACTACACACGAACTTCAACCAATGGACAGAAGTGTGTTCCGAGCGTTCGAACAGTATTGGGACCAGGAGGTAATGGATTTCCTAAAGAATCATCCTGGTGAGAGAATTTCGAAAGAACGATTTGGAAAATTGTTCAGTCCAGTGTGGCAGAAATCGCTGACCCCAAAGAACGTAATCAGCGGATTCAGGGTTACAGGAATCTTCCCGTTTAACAGCAACGTTATACCAGAAAGAGCTTTCGCCCCAAGTGATGTGTCATACAGGCCCTCAGATTCAGTCTCAACTGCCGCATGAATCCGAACAAGAAGCAGACATCGCACCGTCGACATTGAGTGTTGGTGACCTTCAAGCATCCGATCCCACCACGCCGGTCAGAAGTCCTGTCAGATCACCCAATGTAAGTTTTCACTGCATCATGAGCACTCCAAAGCTCGTGCGAAAGTCTGATCAGGCAAGCGCAAGCGAAGCCTTACGTACAAAGCGCAATTGCTGACGAAGGAGCTTTTTGCTACTAAAAAGCGCTTCAAGCAAACACCTGTCCTGTCGAAAAAACAAACGAGAAGGTCTAAGTCTAGGCATAGAAGAGAGGAAAAAGTTAAAGATGAATCATGGTACTGCAAAATCTGTGAGGAGGATGAGCGGTTAGACATGAGAAAGTGAGTGGCATGCGATGACTGGATACACGAGGATTGTGTTGGTCTAGGTCAAGCAGGCGACGAAGAATTTCAATTCATCTGCCCAGACTTTGCCAGTGTAGGCCTGTAGGGTTGTCTTTATGATTCATGATGCTGGTACCCAGTGTAATAGAACGATCATATCTTACATTATGCTGGTTACCAAATGCATGGTTTTACCATATGTAATTCTTTTCGTGTTAAAATATCTTTTTGCTTTTCAGTAAGAGTCTATGATTTTCAATCAGCACTTGTTTTTGCTTTGTTGCATAACTGGGTTATGATTTGGATCTTTAGTCTTAATTCATTTAATTGGACCTGACCACATTGCACTTATGTACGTAATAGAAGGCGAATGTAAACCTTGAGAAGTATTCAAATGTCCTAAAGACTTATGAGCTACGTAAATTGGAGACATTAAATGAAAACAAAAGTGGGCCTTATTACCAACCCGTGTTGCTAATAAGGCCCACCCGATGACTTCTTTCTTTTTTGCTCTCACATCGGAGGTATTGCACTAATCGATGCGAGCTTTTAACATATGAGAACTGCACCAGAAGTAGATAATTTGAATGTAAATTCATAGCATTTTTTCAAAACTCAAGACTGTAGAGCAAAAAATCTGTTAGGTGGGCCTTATTCACCTCACCCACCTTACAAGAGTTTTAAAATAGCGTGTATAGTTTTTCTGTTATGTATGAATTGGCCCTGGAACGCCCAACAGGGTATGAGATACCCTCCTATGTTTTGTGCGATTTTGGATACATACATTTTCATTTCTAGTTCGTAAAAATATCAGTGAATTGTCGATGCTGCAAGAGACTTTTCATTGGTCAACCGGTTGTCATGTGAGCATTGAATCACCCAGTAATGCATTGGCATCCTCACTTGAGATTCTCTCAGCGAGCTTGCTGTGATTCACTATAACCGACTACTGCAAGTACCGCTAAAGCCATGAGCCGTCCTAAGCGCCTCTGTAAGGAGCAAGTCATCGCTATGATATTGCAACAGGATGATGAGTCAGATGAAGAAGACTTCAATATTGATGTTTTTGATAACGCTGCAGATATGAGCCTATTCGGTCTAACCTGCCTATTGAAGATGAACTTCCTCCTGCTTTAGATGCGAACGATAATATATTATATTATTTATATATTATTATTATTATAAATATTATTTTATATTATATTATAATATATTAGCCTATATAGAATTTTTGCATGAGGTCGATAGAAGTGAATCTGATTCTGAAGAAGAAGACGAAAGGGAAACGTCATTCTCCCGTCAAGGTGCTGGTAGGCCTCCCTGGTTGAAAAAACCGAGATAATTTATCTAATATATGATTGATGGTGATAGATTTTATAAATATTAGGTAATTGTTTTATAAAATAATCAAATACTTCATATTTGATATTTTTTAATAACTTTTGATACATATTTGAGTATTATTTGACAAATATTATTACCCTAGATGCCCGTTTTTGGATAAAACATGCATGATTCCCATGCATGATCATACATGATTCATGCATGATCATGTATGATTTATGCATGACCATGCATGTTTCATACATGATCATGCATGTCTCATGCATGATCATGCATGCACCATACATGGCCATGCATGATTTTCATGCATGATTTTATCCATGAGACATCCATGTTATATGTAATGAGACATACATGTTATATCTATGAGACATGCAAGTTTTGTCAATGAAATATCACTGATTTAATCATGTGACATCTATAATTTTACCATCGAATAGATGAAATTAACCAGGGATGCTAGTATCATTGTACAATCTGTATTGTAAGTTTATAGCACATTTTTGTCGTGGAGTGATGAATTCTACATGTTGCATGAATACAACATTGTAAAATTTACGAACATGCAGAACTTACTTTACAAATTGAAATACATTCATTACATTCCTGGCAAATTCCAGTCACTCCAGCATAGATGTGGCGCAAAGGCCATACATTATCTTCGATATAAAATTGCACATGTCACAGAGACCATTCAAATGCAAATTAAATAACCGTGTATAAAATCAACATCATGTTTATAGCAATGTATTGAAGACACAAGGAAAATTCATGCACAACGTGAATTAATGAAACGCAAATGAATCAGTCTCTAACACAGTTTTCAATCTCCGATTCAAAAAACATTTCTAATGAATTTATGGAATAAAAAATTAGAAAGAAGAGCTTTTACATGTTATTTGTAATTAGTAAAATAAGGTATTTTTCAAAAAAGACTCTGATCGAATAACAAATCATAATTCTAAAAGCTATCAGAGAAGTGTATTTTCTAGAAATGTTATTAAAAACGATTAAAATGGCAGTGCAAGCGATTATTCGGAAGAAGTTACTCTGAAATATTCTTTATATAATTTCTTGATGCAGCATTGTCGACCGGAAGGGTGCCATGACAGTTTATTGAGAAATTTAGTTGAAAGATATTTGAAATCATAATAAGAAACGATTGATCACTCATTCAGCTTATGGAGTTTTCTTCTGGAGCAAATATGTTATGGCACGGTACGCTTCTTCCCTTTGAGCTATACCGAATATAACGCTGTAGATTGAAGTGTATTCTTTTGTTTCTTAATTCAAATTTCAAGCATGAATTGATTTTCCGCACAATAGTAATCGTGTAAGAAAATATTTGTTAGAAAAAATTGGTAAAATAATTATTCTTGCTAAAATTATCCTTTGTACGATAGCATTCATAGAGATTACAAAAACTGAGCCCTGCTCTCCCAAGTAAACAGCAGAAGGAATGGATATCCTTCAAAAATAAAATTTTCCATACGTATTTAGAAAATGCACAAAGTTTTACCACCGTATAGGATGACGTTCATATAGTAGCACACATCGAACGATCAGATACAAATAATTTTGAAGAAAATTACTGTTATCAACATAAAGAAAATTTCTCTTTCCGGATTTGATCATCCTTCATTTGAAAATCCTTCCAACCAGAAAACATGCCCACAGTCCGAATGCGTATTTCACGTCATCTGAAACACTGTCATTTCGAGTCGAACACCGTCGCGACGTCATCATCACATTTTTAAGAATAGAGGTGATGTCACGAAAAATTTACAGTTCAACGGAGAAACAATCACCAGTACTATGAAGTTTGAAGCGATGATACGAGGTCACTGAAAAAAACATCTTCAGTTGGACCACAAGACGTTTGTCCGAATCTGATGATCGGTGGGACGTTGCGAATATATGAGAGATTTATGGGTAAATAATAATTCCAGTATTTCGGGGTTAATTAGCTCACAAGACAAGACGAAAAAACAGCCGAGCGTAGGTCAGGTATTGAGTCATTGATGCACAGATACGACGAGTTTGCGCAGCCACCCTCAGCAATAAAGCACCTGTAAAAAGAAGACAAATTTTGTGCTGATGTGCAGAGCAGCTAGAATTATCATACTTAACTAATCTTAATTAACATTCTATAGGTAGGCCTACTCAAAGTTGAGAAGAGAAATCATTTATAGTAATTTTAGGTGTTGTAGTAAAGACTATTAAGAAAACTGCTTTTGACTCATTTTATTCATCTCTGACAATGTGCAAGCGATATTATTCTTAGGAATTTGGATAGCAAATGAAGATATTCAGGAGTGGTTGAATTGTGATCATTAACAATTTATGAATTATTTTTTAATCAATGTTTGTAGTATCTATTAATAATTTTATTTTGATATTCAAGTACCGGTAACTGTTTTTACAAAAATGCAATCTGCAAATAAAAACGGAGTATAGCCTATTGCCGACCGCCTGTCAATCGTTCGTGAAATGAAGATAGTCAGGAATGCTTGAATTTTCTATAATATTAACACCGTACATGTAATTTCATTTTGTTAAAATCACATCTGCAAACACAACACACACAAAAGTCATCTTGTCTACCGTTTATATGACAGCATCTCTCAGGTATTCATGGTGACATGCGGGCCTACAACTAACATGTGACCATAATAACTAGGCCACTATACGATGATATGAAAAGTGCGATGCATAAATTGTAATAAGTAAACACAAATTGATATAAAAGAGTGCAATGAGTTTGTACTTCGATTGTTTTATATTAATCGTAAGGCATGAAAAATAATTGATTTTGCAAAACTAAACCTATTGTTGGACTGCAACGCATAACTGATCTTTATTACATTGTGCAGTCCGTCGTGTAGCATCTAGGCCTTTTGTGTGCTTTATCATTTTTCTTAAACGACTCGAAATATCAAATTGATATCATTTTCTAAAATGTAGCGATTCTGAAAAAATTAATTGAATATCATGGGCGTTAGCTACAGGTTTTCAGTTCAATATTTATGAAATGGAAATAGTGACCTATTTAAAACAAGCTTCCTTGATGAATCCATTTTTCAGAAACAAGATAAATTGTATAACTTAAGCAGATATCGAATAGCTCAATAGTTTGTCCGTATTGATAAAAATATTCTCCATCTAAACTTTTTGTAGTCTTGGAATAGATTTTTATGCCTTATACCATGTTCAATGTTTCAATTTTTTTTTCAATTATTTGTCATCCAAATATTGATGCCATAGCACAAGTATACCTACTATTGAAGTGCTAAATTGAAATGGTTTTAATGCGTTAATTTAAGATCTTTCATGCTCATAGTTTCTAGCATGCAACTATTTTGTCTCAACATGCCCAGATTTTTGTGCTATTTTCAAAGCAATCAGAAATTACGAATTTAAAAGCAGTGTATAACCGTTTCAACATATTCCCATTTGATTATGATTCTTTTCACGACTTTTGATCGATTTTACAACGAGAAACGTCGTGAAAACTGATATGCATGCACATTCTCATGTTGAATTCAAAGTGAATAGGTATTGGGTTTTCCATCACACAAAAGATGTCACATGCCCAAGACTTATTCACTTTGAATTCAATATGCCAAGAATTCCTCTTAGCAGCACATTTTAGGAGTTCTTGATAGTTATGATATTTATGTATAAATAAAGGATTCCCAAAATGTGCTGCTAAGAGGAACCGAGAGGAATTGAGATATTTTGTTGTTGCCAGTAAATTAAATTAAGTGTGACGCTAGTAGCTATTCTAGTATTTGCAAAATTAATAGCAGAGATAGCAGCACAGTCATGAGAAATGTCTCTACGTGTTCATGGTCAATAAACCAACTTTTGATTTATCGATTGTATCATATGACCAAATCTTTCCTTTGATTTTGTTTTCGGGATTTCCAAATACATGGTAACCTAGACTTGCAGTTAAAAATGCTGTAAGATTGACAAAATAAATTTGGAAACATTTAGAAGCTTACTTACCCCCTTATTTTCTGCGGTTTGATCCAAGTGATGAATTATTTTAATTCTGATGCACAAATCAAAGAGAACTTGATGCTGCTTCATTGAGTGGAAGAACTCACTGACTACATGCGAGTGTTCATTTTTGAATTGTGCTCCATGTTGTGCATGAAAACTAAGTAAGATAATGAAAAAACGTAGACGATGAATAAATAAAGGTGTGTAAGTAGAATATCCTCTTGATGCGCTGACTTTTGTAATATTAAGCAGTTAACACGGGTTCACGAGAACGAAGAGCGCACAACTTGGGCAGCTTTCTGTCCCACGCACAGAACTAGATTCATCTGCGCGCGCTTCGGTTTCCTAGAAAGGAAGAGTTATATGTAACCTTATATCGAAATGGCACAGAATTAGACAACTTGCTCCTTCTCGAATGGAAAATTCGTGTATCGCTTGCTATTGGAAATGGCAAACAATAAGCTGTCAGCAAAGGACAACAGAGCCAGTGAGAGATGCGTGCGTGCTGTGATATCACTTCGCACACACCAAAACACACATCGATGCCTGGCTTCGATTCAATGTATGCACTATACAGTGAGCAATGCCGAGGAGAGGATGTGAAAACAAGTGAACTAATTTTCGTACGCCTGCTACTTTCTTTAATAATGATCGGAAGGGTCAACATTATGGAGAAAACTTGTGGGCAATGATCTGAATTCTTCGAATCTGAAGGAATTTTGGCAATCGAAGCACTTCGCTGGAACTCACATTAATCCGCAAGCGACGCACGACTTTTTTCCTACCTCTGTAAGGTATTAGGAATTCCTTTTTGGCCACCTATAGGCTCCTCAATGTGCCGTCCATTTCGTATTAATCACGCTTCTAGCAAACCGAAGCAGAGAAACAAAATATTTAATTCTATGGTCCCACGTGATGGGCGGACAATAATTATTAAGCGGGGACGCTGAGTCACAGGTATCAACAGTTCCCAGCGAGAGAATATTATCGACCGCTCATGGCTCGCGAATGCGGCCACGATCAGGCTGCCAACAATGTGACCGAACTTCCTCAGCTGCGTGCGCGTGGCGAATTTCCTTAATATAGTGACGGAAAGTTATAGAAGCGAGATACGATTACGCAGACTGAGCGAGATACTTATGCAATTGTTTCTTTCAGTTACATGCTGATTTAATATCATAAGTTTTGCAAATTACTAGCTAAGTAATTTAGCGATCACACGAGCAAACTGATCAAAGTCGACTTGCAGATGGGCACGGTGTGGAACTTAGAAACTTCAATAAATGTTTCAATTTGAGAAGAAAAATGTGTGCCGATAGAATTGCTTAATATTGAAAAAATATGTCATGTGTAGGCCTAATATTGTTGACCTGTTCGTCAGCATTGACTGATGTTATTGCCATTGTAGCTACAATGTACATGTAGTGAATGAGAAAGATGATGAAAAATGAGTAGAAGAAGAGGAAGAAAAGAGGAACGAGTGAGTGAGTGAGAAAGAGAGAAGCGATGAAGTCACCTGAATATCTTAATTATACCCACCATTTCATCAAATATAAAGGGCATATATAAAACACTCGAAATAATAGTAGACATGCATATTTCATATGTCGTATAGGCCCTATATGTTTCACATGTCGATATCCATGGATCATCGATGTTTTATCCATGAGCGATTCTTTGAGTAATTTAAATGCATTTGTTACTTCTTACAGCATCAATATTATTAGTAAAGTCGGTATCTAACTCAAATGGACAATTCTTCTCTACAGGAAACGCTCTTTAATTATGTATTTATCCACGTACATGGATCATCGATGTTTTTACCATGTACAATTCCAAATTACTATTCTGAGTAATTTTTATATACATTTCCCACTCTTTACAATGCTAAATATTATTAATATAGTTATATCTACACCAAAATAGACCATTTTATTTAATAAGGAATGAAATTTCTTGATAGGATTTATCCATGATACATGCATCATGCATGTTTTATCCAAAAACGGGCATCTAGGGTATAATCACTAAAATGTTCAAATCTCAAACATTTTACAAATATTTATAAATCAATTTGTCTAAATAACAAAAATATTTCTGCATATACTTATATGCTTATCTAAACAGAGCAGCGAGTTCTGAACTTATCTGTTGGGCTACCTGATGACAGTGTTTCCGTCAAATGATATAAAAATCACAACTTTTTATAACTGGCCAGCAGCTGGTGTCAGAACGGAACCGAATCTCCAAGACAAATACTTGAACAATTAAATTGCCATTATAATTGGTGCCATTAAGAATTGCAATTACAATTGATGGCTGCCATCAAATAATGGCAATTAATTAATTGCTTCGATGCATTTAAATTTGATAGATTCCGATTAACCCAATTTAATTAAGTATGCAATCATTTTTTTTACAATTCTGAGGTTAGAGTGACTGACTAAATTGTCGGTCAGCAAATTAAAAGGGGTATCATTTGTACAGAAGCACATCAGGTGGAAGCTGTTTTGTCTCCTGCTACATTCGAACATCCATTAGGGGATGTTTCACAATGTAACTTGTACTAGCGTCATAGCAGAAGCATGTCGTCTAATGGTCTTCACATCACATTGAAGTCGATGCAGCTTGATTTCGCAAACAGCACCCCATCTTTCCCATACTTTGTTAATGCTTATAAAGCTCTACAATAACATGAGCGTTTGCTTCTCCTTTTCATGTCTTGCGAGGACTACTTCTGTTAATGCGATCGAGTGACGTCAAGCTTGCCTCACACTTTTTAGATCATTGCCTTATACAGTGACTCACGCATAGTGTGCGCGCGCCCCCGCCGTCTATGGCGCGCATTGACTTACTTTGCTGTCGTTTCTTTTAACAATGCGTGACCTGATAGTCTGGCCATTTTTGTACGCGTGCTTCGATATGCGTTCCTCAATCGAACAGTAGCGCATCACTGTGAATCACATCGCGCATCACATCAATCGTGAAGCATCACTGGATGCCAGCAAATTTTCTTGTTGATTCTATGCATTGGCAAACTCTGATTTCGAGAAACTTCTTCGAATTATACGAAACATGATACGAAATATACTTTGATATACGAAATATGATTGAAGATGTGTGAATCGAATACCTGTGTGACTCAATTTCTTCCGATTCTATCAAGTTTTAGTACGGATAAGGAAACGGATGCCACGTAAAAAAGGTGAGACGATGAGTCGCACTACAAACCAAGTTATTCCATAAAATGTGAGTTAAATTGTATTTTAGCCGTAAACAACATCTTCATTGTTTCCTTTTCTGGTCTAATGTGCCTTCAGATTGTCGAAAAGAGTGAAGATACTTTTCTAGACCTACGGAAACTAATTAATTAAAAACATCCACACAGTGAATATTTTTTGAAATTCATTGTGAAGGTCGAGCATCACATCGTTTCCAGTGTGATCATTCTTATACTGTGCTTCATCTGAGGTTCCATTTCTTTTCTGACTCCGATCCAAAGTGCTCTGATCTGGGTTGCATTCATTGGTCATGCCGCATGCGAGAGATAGGAGAATGTAACACGGCTGTTTTAGTCTAGGTAGGAATTCAAAAAATGCCTATCCCTGTGGGAACGAATCTTGCGAAAAACTGGCGAATGTCAGCTGCAGAATATCATGCTAAAGTTCAGTCATATTTGCGGATATTCGCTGGCGAAGTTCGCCGGCGACAATTTCGCGCTCTGCTACCTTTTACTTTTGACTCTCTCTCCTTATTTTCTATTTCTCTTTTTAATAAAGGGAGGATAGGGAGTTAGGAATAAGAGTAATCCGCCTCTACAGCCGAGGCTCTATTGTCTTGCCCTCACCTCCTCACTATCCGCCACATATGGCTAATCTATCTAAGAAATAAGTGCAGACTATCATTCCTTTGATACATGATAAGAATATATAGAATCCGCTTATAAGAATCAATTTCATAACATCTCTTGACCATTCAATATAATTTACAACAATGACAAATATTTGACTAATATCATAGTAATCTTTACATGCGCACATTTATGGAAGATAAATACTTTTTTTAGTTTAAAGCCTTCGTGAATTAAAAAAGATCCCTATTTTAATCACATCATCACTGAGTAGAAAAATATATTTTCATGTGAAGGTAATATACGAACATTACTACTTACCACTAATTAGTTGCCTACAATATCCAACGATTTCGCAGGGTTGGGCGTAAAAATCAGCTTCGCATTAGTAAACAAATATCTACCAACTAATTATGAGCAACTTTTTTCGCCACCTGTCGTTTTTTAATTTTACACCATGTTTTTTTTGGATAAATGATGACCATTTTTCCACATGCGGGAGATAGTTTTTACTCGAAAATGAACCTTAAAAAAAAAATTATCCACAAAATCGCTACCTCGCCAGATAATCTGTTGATATTAAGGCAAGATGCGTTCCCACAGGGATGTTTTCCTCATAATTCATCCAGTGGATGTAAGGTAGGGCCTACGTATTGGGTACTCACAGCATCAAGGTTGTCAAGGTAGTATCAGGTAAGGAAATTAAGTAGGGCCTATCTTGATAGAGGGTAGCCAAATCATGCAAATTGCAATTATTTGGAGTGAGAATAATAATCAATTTTATAATTGTCCTTGCTAAAATTATGAATTAATGAAAAATGAAAACATAAGATAGCCTATTACAATAGGCATTTCATAAAATGAATCATTCACATGAGGCATTGGAATAAAACCTTATTTTCTCAACCACTGAAACGACATCTTATTATTAATGCGCACATTCTGCGGTCATAGGGTTCAAAGTAAATCGAAAGCAGCGCCAACTGCACTTGGCTCATAAAACATGTTTGAGTCAAATATTAGGTGAAATACTTACTTTCTTTTATAGCTGATGCCCTTGCAATTAATCCGAATGGTCCCCCATCCCCTGATTAAGTATTAAAACTGCTCAAGCGTACATTAAATGGCTGACACAAATCGGACCTCACGTGTCCGACACTTGTTATAAATATAAAGGTAAGTCCGTATTAATTTTCATGTCGACACATGTCAGAGCTTTCCGAATGTTTTGTAAATAATCCAGGAATATTTTGTGGCGAATGACATTGATCGACAGTCGCGGGAATATTTATAATTTAATTATACTGAGGACTACTGTGAAGTATACGAATATATGCACTTGTGAACAGTTGCGTTCTTAAAATTTTTTTGACCTGTGTTGTGCATGCAATATATTATAATTATGTGTGAATCAATCTGTTGAATATCTATTTCATACTTCCTACAAATTGTCACATTGAGTGTATTTTGAACCAGTCGTCATATGTGAATTAGTTGTGCCATGTAAGTCATCATGTAAATTGATTGCAAATCCATGTTAGTAGTAATAAAACGGCGAACACTCGACCGGCGCGCCCCCCCTCTGGAACGACAGAGTGTCGTGGTCGGCCGCCGTGGTGCTTCGAGTCTGACTCCCCCCCTCTGGAACGACAGAGTGTCGTGGTGTGCCGGCCAAGTGAGTCCGAAAGGTTCGCTGACGTCCCCCCCTCTGGAACGACAGAGTGTCGTGGTGGACTTGGGCGACCGCCAGGTTTTGACTTGAGGCTATAGTGTGTGATGATTTTCGAAAAAGCGACAGAGTTAGAATTTTGGTAGTTTTGGGCTGTAGCGCCAAAACGAAGCATCGGATGGGAAAACGGACGCCAGATTCGGATTCAGCGTGAAATTCTGCATCGGTATGGTGAGTTTCAAGTCAATCGGAGAGAAAAAGTTTCGCTACGTCCCCCCCCCCCCTCGGCACCGACCTTACCAACTTGCTTCTAGTGGACGGACTTTTTCCGTGCAATGGCTCGTTTGAAAGCTAGAGTGAGACAAATTCACTGAAAGAATCGGTCTTGTTCATATCTGCCTTTCGTTTAGATTCAGACACACAGAACAACCATTTAAAGATTTTGGAGATAGTCGAAAAAACGACAGAGTTTAGCAATTTGACGTTTTAGGTCTTGTAACTTTCAGAACGAAGCTTCGGATGGGAAAACGGATTTCAGATTTGGAATCAGCGTCAAATTCTCTATCAACATGGTGAGTTTCTAGTCAATCGGAGAGAAAAAATTTTCGCTGACGTCCCCCCCCCTCGGGAGAGCTAGCTTCGATCTTGGCTTCCAGTGGACGGATTTTGTCGTGCCATAGCTCGTTTGAAAGCTAAGAGTGAGACAAATACACTGAAACAAACGGCTTGTTCCTATCTGTCTTCGTTTAGATGTGAGACGCCATTTAAGATTTTGGGACATTGGCGAAAAACGACAGAGTTAGAATTTGGGACGTTTTGGGCTGTAGCTTCAAAACGAAGCATCGGATTGGAAAACGGATTTCAGATTTGGAATCACATCTTGATTGTTATTGTCAATGAGCATCATCATCCAACTGAGAATCAAGCATTTCTATATAAATACGATCCTTCCACATGAGAATCATTCCAGCGTTGAACTCGCACGAGTGACGGACCATATTTCTCTGATCTTTTCTATTATCCAACTAAACTGTTATTCTCTACTTTCCTCTCTCTCCTCCCTAGAAACTTTAAACTAACTACAATCTGTTTCATTTTCAGGGCATCTACTCCATCTGCTGCACCTAAAAAAAAAAAGGACAAAATTGCGGTCAAACGTTTACACGGTTCGCTCGGTCAGATCTCATCTACAAACTGAGCCAGTGAAGAAATACAACCCAATTTACATAATCCTCAACCGCTAACAGCGAACTTTAAGCAAGTCTTAGCGTTATGAACGATCATAGCGTCGTACTCCAAACGGGAATGCCCCCTTCCACGGATATCAAGATAATGCACAATCATTATGGGTACTTACATACTATCCCGTGAGTCCGTACATTCGCCTACCCAACTTGATATTATTGAGGAGAACGTGACATTAAATATGGACATTCCTACTCCATCTTGCTCAAGAGTGTGAAGGGCGAGGAATGACAAGGATACTCCCTATTAAAGATATGGGATGTAATCCATTTGCCAACCGTAACACCTTGGTTGCACTTTACTATAAGAAGGAGGGAGATCAATCAATACCCATCATATGTAGATGAGCTCGGAGAAGGTAACTTGGATACCTTATCACAGTGAATGGGCTGTTATAATGGTTGGCACAAGGATGATAAAATAGTCTCATCTCTCCCATCATATGGAATCCATCCTATATAATATCCGAAACCACCCAACTTGGACGACTAATTGATCAAATCCTTAACAGCATGTACTAAGCCAAGATCGAGAAGAAAGCTGCATCAAAACGCAAATCAAAAGGAAGGAGAATTACTAGTCCTTTCCTAACTCTACCCTATGACAATTCGCTTATGTGCTTTGAGTGTCGTAGACGTGGTCTTATTAGATACATTTTACTTCTTCGTTGCCATCATATCATTTGTGTATTTTGTCGTGAAAAGCTTCGATGTAATTCTTCATTTTGTAATATGTTATAGAACGTTTCCTTAGATGTGTAAATTTCCGTTTTAGGCTTCTATCATCATTTTTATGGATTGTGAGGGTGAACCTGTACAGGAGCTCAGTGCTATTGCTATGAACAATTGGACATATCAGATTGTTATTTTCTATTCATTCAACATAGCCAACTGCGATCCCCAATATTGATCAATGGCTAGAAAACACATTCTGGACTTAAACTGAAATAAATTGCAATACTCACCAGCTTTCTTGTGAGAGTGCTCTTCTTATTGACCTTTAATACATGGATAGCTGCTTTCACAATGTTATACGCAATTCTTTTGTAATAATCCTGGTAGAGGAGAGGAAAGTAATTCCAAATCTAATCATTGATGATATTTTTGCTCGCCAGGCCCACCCGCCTTGGGATTATAGAGTGAAATCAACCACTACCAAGAAGTCACGAAATCTAAATTGAGGATTTTTCCCTGTTCCTTATTGTTGTCTGTTCGTTGTAGTAGACTACGTTCAAAACCAACTGCTTCATGTCCTCCTTACCTTCACACTGCCAAATGTCCTGTATGTTATCAATTGCTTCGCTGTATAGAAAGTTACGCTAGTGTATCTATTTTAATCCTCTTTCAAACATTGATTTATAATGCATCTTGTTACCGTTATTCAATACAATGTTACTATGAGAAGAGTTGTTGTTTTCATGCAATGGATGGGTTAGTTAAAGGGCGATCATGTCTTTCTCAAACGACTGACTGCGGAACATTACGAGTTTTCATAGGCAAAGTTTTAAAAGGAGCTGTTCAAGATTATGTGATAAATTTTCAAAAAGATGAGACCTGACATCGAAGCAGTGGTCGATGATGCTAGCACTCTATTTCTAGAGTTAATGAAATACATTCTCTTGATAGCATTATCATGGCGCGATTAGTTGCGAAAAAATTAAGTTTAGTCATTTTGGAAAGGAAGAGGTGGAAAGTCGCTCTTTCCATTTTTGCATTTTCTTATTCAATCTGGAGATGGTAGATCACCCGAAGAATTTTTTAAAAGACATATGATAAAAATTGCTGAACGTCTTTAACGCATTTAAACCATCATGGTACAGTCTAGTGATTGAAGCGATTTCAGATATTCACATTCAACTTTCAAAAAGAAAAATTGAAAATGCAGTGGTACTTGATTGTAGCACAACTGGTTTACTGAGCTATGTCTGCTCACTCTCGAAGTATATTCCTTCTGTACATGCGTCTATTATTTAGAAAAGGCTAGCAAATTCATATCTTCAAAAAGACTTGCTATAGACATCAGTAACGGTGAAACTATGTGTTGCGATGTATGTAAGCGAAAGGATGGAAATGAAAAGCGCATCTTCAAGAGATGTAAGCATGCTTTTTGTCAACGCTGTTTCATACGTAATTGCATTCGACTTTGCCAATGTAACCACTGTGATATTGCTCATTTCGAGTGTCACTTATGTCGCAATAGTTAGTACCTATGCAAATGTGGTAAAGATAGGTTTTAGCAAAGACTAACACGGAAAAAGGCGAAACGTAAAATGACGAAACGTAAAAGTCAAAAGTTTTCTTCAGCCATTCAAGCTCTCCGACGAATGAAAGCAAATCAGCGATACAATGCTATACGACATGCTAACGATAAATTCATTTCTGAAATAATTTCTCATCTGAGGAAGTTGAGGACGAAGAAATTAGCGCCAAAACAACGAAAGTTACTTAAGCGATATGCTACGAAATTGCGTTTCATCTCCAATCCTAAAGTCGCCCTTCAAAGAAAGAGGAAAACTCTAACACAAAAGGGCGGTTTCCTTTCAGCAATACTTCCAATGATAGCTCCTGCCGTGGGCAACCTATTGGGAAATATCTTATGCTCTAAGCGTTAATTATGCAAATGTTGAGTCTCAAAGTAATAAAATGGATTTCAGACTTCAATGTGATAAAGTTCTGACTGTATCAGGTCCATCTCATGCAGGTAAAACTGTTTTCACGCTGAATTTATTGGATAAAAGAAGGGAGTTGTTTAAGGAACCTATCAATCGAGTGATTTGGTGTTATGGTATTTATCAACCGTCGCTGTTTCAGGAATTGCAAAGTCGCAACTTTATTCGACATGAAGGAATTATTCCAGTGGATAAACTTCAGTCTCATGATGTTGTTGTATTGGATGATTTATTAAAAGAAAGTAAGAATTCAAAAGATGTTACAGATATGTTTCACTCGCGCAGCACACCATAAAAGGTGTTTTATCATCTATATTACACAAAATTTGTTTCCTGATGGAAAAGAAGCTCGTACACGAAACCTGAATACACACTATTATGCTATTTTCAAGAATCCGCGAGATAAAAGTCAATTTGAAATTTAGCGCGACAAGTTGCACCCAGAGGATCAAAAGCCTTAATTGAAATTTTTCAAGCAGCTACTGAAAAACCATACGGTTACTTATTCATTGACTTTACGCAAGAGTGTCCGGAAGAATTTAGATTTCGAAGTGATATTTTGAAAACTCCCATGTTTATCTACAAACTATGAGTTCTTATTCTCGCATGATTGTTATTCCTCAGGATGAATATGTACAATTGACTGCCATGCAGCAAGTAAAGCAACCTCTTGCAAATCAAATGTATAGGAAAGAAATAGATTATCAGCAAAATGTTCACATCAAAGATCCACATCGTGCTGTATTATTACAATCGGAAACTGTTTGAGCAATTGAAAAACTTGAAGAATAAGATGCGTGACTCTGTATCGACTGCTACACCTTTAGCATCTCGCGCACATGCATATCTCTTTTCAATAGTATTGAACCCCATCTCAATGTAAATGATAGAGGAGAAATCATTACAGATGAAAATAAAGTGATTGATTCTTCACGTTATGAAGACTTGATTCAGTATGCGACACGTAGAAAGCGCCGTCAGGGCTATGTTCCACCTGGTTGGTCATACTTTCTTAAACTATTGAAAAAGCATAATGTGCCAAAATTTGCTTTAAATAATGATAAATTTAAAGAACTTGATTCAACAGTGGCTACTACTCCAATTCTTCAGACGATGAAAATGCCAACAAATTGGTTTAAGACGTCACCTGCTACATCCCCCTCCCACACTCACTAAGCAAACAAGAGGAAGAACTCGACGTAGATCTACATCGCCACTAAAACTGGTAAAAGGAAAACGTAAAACAGCTCCTCCCAGGAAATACATGTTCTCAGACTATTAATATGAAGCAGATGTGTTGCTTGCCATGTAATGAGCCGCCAGAGGTGAATGTCGTTGTCACTTGCACTTGCAGCGCCAGCTCTCATAATGAAACCCCTAAGCAATGTTGATACCACGATCGCAAAAACCGCTAAAGCTAAATGCTGCAGTTGTTGTAAATTGTAGAAAGCAAGAAAACAAAAATGAGATGAGAAGGAGGAAAAAGAGTCCTTCGTCCATCGACTGAACGTTTGAAGTCAATCTATTATGATGTAAAACATCCGGGCAGGATTTTTGCATCTATCAAGAAATTATCAAAAGCGAGTGGTCTTCCACAATCACAAGTGAAACGATGGTTAAAGGGTCAGGCTACCTATACACTTCCCACAAACAAGCGAAAAAGAAAGTACGCACCCGCCATTAGTATTGTTCATGACATCGATGAACAGTGGCAAGCAGATTTGTGCGCATTGTTGCCTCCATTTCAAAACATAACTTCGGCAATTAATTTTATTTTTAAACCGTCATTGATATTTTCTCGCGTTATGCGTGGGCTCAACCTTTAAAAACTAAAGAAGGGAGGAAGAGGTTAGCAGTAGTTAAGTTTAGAGTGAAGGAGTAGCAAAAGCATTCCAAACAATTTTTCGAGAAGGCCGCATTCCAAAAAGAATTCAGAGTGATCAAGGAAAAGAGTTTGAAAATCAGCATGTGACAAGATTATTTGAGAGGCATGACATTGAGTTGTTTAGTGTAAAGAGTGCTTATAAAGCTGCACTCGTTGAACGTTTTAATCGCACATTAAAAAATCGCTTGTGGCGACATTTTTACTGCCAACTTGACACAAAATTGGACAAAGGTTCTACAAGATACACTCCATGCCTACAATCACTCTATCCATCGTTCTATTGGACTCAGACCAGTAGATGTAAATGCTGACAATGTAGATAAAGTGCGCGAAACATTCCAACGTAAACGCACTCATGTGAAAAGTGATGTGAAAATTGGCGATAAAGTTCGTATCTCTCAAAAGTGAAAAGTGTTTTTGCTAAAGGGTACCTTCCGAATTGGGAACAGAGGATGCGGTCTTACAGTATCAAGGATTAATCAAAAAGACTCTCCGACCACCTACAAGTTGAAAGATTACGATAATGAAGAAATTGAGGGTAGCTTTTACCGCGATGAGATTGAGGTAGTCACTGAAAGTGAAACATATTTGGTAGAGAAAATCATTCGATGTAAAAAACGGCAAGGGTGAAGAATGGTGTCTTGTTAAATGGACTGGTTATCCTTCAAGTATGAAGTGGTGGGAACTCTTGGATAGCGTTCGTGCCGACATCTTTCATCTAAGTGATCGACAGTGATTCATGCAAAGTTGTAACTAACAATGTTTAGGGTTTGAGCTATGAATCCAACTGCCTTCATTTTATTCCAACGACCCTGCCTATGTAAGTGGCGGAGGACAAATTTACATCGGTGCGTCGCCGCCAACGTGGAGGTAGCATAGTTTGGTGCACTGAAATCTGTTGTAGCACCTCCTCATATCCAATGTCGGTAGATCTTGTAAAACGAAATGTTTTTTAAGTAATGCCGTTTGGCTTTGCTGGTGATGTTGCTAGGTGGATCTTTCCAGAGGTAGAAGTTTTAAGAGCAGTTTGTTGAATCGTGGGAAGGAACGCGGTTTAAAAACATTGAAGCAGACCATTGCTGGTGTTACTCAAGGAAAGAAATCACCTAAACGAATGAATAAAGGAAGGAGGAAACATCGCGGAGCTGGTAAGGTGCGATCTTCAGTCAAAAGGCATTCACGCAAACGTCGCAGAGGCTCTAATCATGTCATCGAGGCAGCGCCCTATAACGACGACGCTGCTATAACTTCTAATCATGGAGTGGTAAAACTTCCGGTTTTTGTTGTTCGATAGCAACAAGCCATACAGACAGATATTCTTATTCAAGTATTGTAGATTATCATCCTCCGAACAGCTGAGAATGCTTTGGCCCCATTGATTGAATTTGTGTATTCCTACGTGGTAGTGATGACTACATAGATTTGATGTTTATGCGATGCCTTGATTTGATGGTTTAGAATGCAGCAAGCAGATGAAGTAACTGCTATTGACGATTGCACATAAAGTTGGACTGAAACCAATTTACCATTGACTACATTACTTCGCGATGTTTCTTCTAACGATTGGTAGAGCAGCAGGTGGAAGGTGGTCAAAGCGATTATTCCCTATTGAAATCATATTTCATATCATGTATCACAGTGTTCAATCCAGCAGCACAAAAAAGTCATATGGAAGCCATGGGATTGTACAGAGATGAAGCAGGAAAATTTGATGTTGAAACAAACAGTGGCTTTGTAAAGCGATCTGCTATGATTAAAGATAGTAGAGTATGTCAGCTATATGGTCCGCTGAATTTAGACTTCTTTAGACAGTCAAAGTTTTTACTGTGTAATACCAGCATGCGACTCAAGCTGACATTGAATAATCCTGAATTTGCGCTGAATGCATTTGCTAAAGTTGACAATTTTAGAATTCATGTGGAAGATATTGCACTTTACATTCGTCGAGTAGTACCGAATCCAAGTGTCATTAGAGGGCATGCTGAAGGCCTTAACCGCCAAAAATGCCTTTACCCATTCAGCATACAAAGCTACCTTCACAACCTTTACAATTCCGAAAGATCAAAAGAGTTTCATGAAAGATGGCCTCTTTCCATCGGATGCACCGAAGCTCCTCATGGTGGCAATGGTTGAAAATGATGCATTTAATGGTAATATAAAGAAGAATCCTTTCAATTTTAAACACAATCAGTTAAGTGAAATTGCTTTACGTGTAAATGGTGTGAGTCATCCTGGTCCACCCTACAAACCAGATTTTGCTTCGGATCAATTTATGCGCAGTTATGTTGATTTTATGGATGTCTTTGGCTTTTACAATACGGATGACACCAACGGACTGACTATGAAAGAGTTTAAGAGTGGATATACTATTTATGCATTTGATTTGACTGCTGACAGCGATATTAGTGCACCCTATCGTCAAGCGAACGTGCCTCATAATATTCGTTTGGATTTGACGTTCAAAAGAACACTACCTGAGACGATCAATGTATTAATTTATGCAGTCTTCGATTCAAATATTGAAATTACAAAGTATCGTGACGTGATTCTTCAGTATAATCGTTAATGAGTTGGTTGACTGCTGACGATATTAAGACTAAAGTGCAGCGTAATGCAGACGAAGCGACGTTGAAAGCTTTCGATAATGTCTATTCACTCGATACCTTACCACCTGCAGTAAATCACTATCCCATCTTTATTGTGCTAAACACTCATTCGCAGAATTTAGGCGGTGAGCATTGGAAAGCGATCTTTATTGGAGAAGACCGACGTGGTGAACTATTTGACTCTCTTGCTCAACCTCCAAATATACCAACACAGCAGTGGTTGAGAAAACATACGCGTCAATATCAGCGAAATGAACGCATACTACAACATCCACTTTCATCAACGTGTGGTGCTTTTGTACTGTACTTCATCTTAAAACGTTTACATGTATCTCGATTTGCATCTGTTATTCAAAACTTTTCATGTAATCCATCCTCTAATGAAAAAATGATTTGTAAGTTCTATCATGATTTGAAATAAAAACATCATGTTGGAAAAATTGTTTTTTATTTTACAATCCGCTGGGTACGTACATACTCAATGAGATAGTCTAGGATCATATTTGCTTGTACATGAGATTTTAGTCCAGTAATGATCACTTTACTATTATGAAAGATTGCCACATGCACAGGTAACCAACAACTAATGAGAGCTGCAGGAAAAAGTTCGGGTTCATAACACAAACTGTAACTGCTGGTACGAATCTTCAAAAATGATAGACTGTCACTCAATTGAGTAGAGATCACCATATTGTCCACAGTCAGATTCGACATCACACACCTCTCCCTCTTCCATATCCGACGTAGTAGTCTTTGTAGCTCTAAGCGCATTGACTGCGCCGATGAATGAGAAAGGGCGCCGAGAATCTGTACAGTCCCATTTGGGAAGAGTTGAAGATTCCGTGAATTGTTCATCTTCACCACTAACATTTGAGGACGGCCCGGGTAATACTTGCTGTTTGGAAGCTGTTGGTGTAATGTTGTGAGATCGATTTTGGTGTAGAGTCTGAAGCGACGGAGAATGTTGACGATGGTGTAGCGATGGCGCTTCATGATGAAAGAATGAGTAAATTGAGCGATGTACCTTCCTTTTATACTTTTCCCAACTACCTTGATGAAATGTGAAGTTAGTATGAAGTTGGGAATGATAGAGTTGAATTCGCCGATTGTTGACGCGCAGCCAGATGCGATTTCCAATACGTGAATGTCTTTTCATATAGAAGTATTTCAAGTCCTTCATGATATGATGTAGAGATTGAAAATGACGATAAGATAAAGCAAACTCTCTTCTCACATTTCCAGTTGAATCTTTGAAATAGACGTTTCGATCATGATCCGTTTCAATACGTTGTAGGGAATCTAATTTCCAACTCATGGTGCGTGGTAGTCATGTCTGATTAAGATTTGCATAGTAGGGCGATGAACTCACGACGAATAAATGTCATGATGGAGCGATGTATGTATCTTCTATACTTCTCCCAATTGTATTTGCGAAATGAGAAACAGTTTGCGGAATGAGAATGGTAGATTTGAATTTCATTTCTGTAATGTTGAAGCCAAACTTGATCACCCAAGGAGATGAATCTTAATGTTTCAAAATATTCCAAATCCCTCATGATATCATTGAGGTTGACAAATTGTCGCCATGTTAATGTAATTCCTCTTGATGTATGACCATGAGAATTTTTGAAATGTACGTTTCCATCACGATCAACTCTGATATATTGTAGAGAGTCCAAAATCCAAGTCTTCATGATGTTATGCAAAGTTGCAGATCAGCAATATAAAAATGTCGTTTTATCATATTTTGCTTAGCAATGCGGCTACAAAGAGATTTACTAGTAATCGAGCCGCACTCTTTTCTACTCCCATTGATCATGCACAACAGCTAAATGGAAATTGGGAAGTGGGTGTCACTCAACTTGTTTATAGCAACTGTGTCTATACTTTTGATCATGAGGTGATGACTATTAATATGAGGCGTACAGCTGCTTATCAATGTGAAAAGGGGTGCCGAGTATACATTCCACAGTGGCCAAAGAAAGATCTCTTATCATGTAAAAAGTTTATATATGATTTCTTGAATAAAGCGTGTAAACATATTGTCCAATTTACTCCGCACAATGATGATTATAATTATGTACATCATGTAGTTGAGAAAGATTGGATTGTTGGTTTAAGTCCAAGTTTAAGAAATGATTTAGGTT
>CAJQUW010000761.1:0-102110 GCA_907163375.1 Prostheceraeus crozeri
TGGAATATATGTTACATAATATTTAGCGATTATAACACATTTTTATGGTGACTAAAAATGAGCATTAGAAGTTCAGCAATCACATTTTGATTGAAGTCCGGCGTCCGGACAAAACTCGACCGGTTGGCCGGATAGGACCGAACGTCTTATGCATCTCAAAGTCACGACTAGGAAATTGCTATTCTACGAATTTTTTGTACATAACCAAGTTATGACCATCTGCTTCCAGGTCGCTTATTTTTAGGCAGTTGCAAGGCACTGATAGTAGGATTGTGAATGACTCATAGCTGGTCGTGATTAAAATTTCCATGCACAACCTAGTCATGACTAGGTGGAATTCCGTCTTTCTTCAAGTCTGATGAAGAGCTACTCGAACATGCTTTCAAAAATGCGTTGATTAGAATCGTTGATGGTCGTGATTAGAATTTCCATGCACAGCCTAGTCATGACTAGGTGGAATTCCGTCTTTCTTTAAGTCTGATGAAGAGCTACTCGATCATGCTTTCAAAAATGCGTTGATTTTCAATGTGAGAATAGTAATTTATTAAGTCACATAATGATCCACGGGGATCTATTTTATAAACTCTGTTAGATAGTTGATGTTTTATTGAATTGATAAAGACGTAATCGAAAGCTCTTCAATATATTATATTATTGATCTTGTCTTCGTTTTATAAATTAAACAAGTAGGTCAATGGTGAACCGAATTTATGGATCTACTTTACCACAGACTGATGCCTCTATCTGCTGTAACACAGTTGTATCCATTAAAATGTGATATCACAGTGTATTATGATACAGCGTATGAAATTCGAACAATGCGAAAGTACTGCTTATATAAGATTTTTTCGTAATAATAGCGCATTTAAATAATTGTTTTAGCGTCCTTTCTTTTTCATTTGAAAGCTTTGGGTATCGGCAAGTCATGTTTATTCTGTATAATCACATCTGAAAGTATTTTTAGACACTAAAATGTCATTTCACAGATGCAAGAAGCAGTTTCCTGAAAAGAATTTAGTCTTCTCTCACGTACTTTTGAGTTATGTATATTCCCTTTGCAAATCAATCTCACCGATATCTTTTTTGTTCTCAACTTTCAGTACATTCATCCATTTTGGCATCATACATAGCAATCATTAAGGGAGTTTTTAACCAAGTTCTGTTAAATTTTAAAAATTGAACGATTTTAACATTTTGAACTGTTGTTTATAGTGCGATGTAATGAGTGCTAGTTCGCACGCTTAATACGATGAGTTTCATGAAAGTCGGAGAAATGTTAGATATTGATGCTTTGGGGATGTCAATGCACCTCAGAGGTCAATATGGATGAGGTGACATTATATGTATATAATTAAAATGTCCTTGGCTTTGAAACATTTCTTTTTATTCAACAGTGTCATGCCAGATGTTGCTCATGGTGAGAACACCGTGCTTTCATTCGGAGGGCTCGTTCAACCATCTGAGACTGACGTACCTGACGGAGCGGAGCCTAATAACTTAGATGTTCGATCAAATGAAGAGGAATGCCCATTACAGCCTCAAAATAACTTCCAGTCTGTGACAGGTGCTGGACCAAAAATATTCGCCTCCGGTGAAAATCCTGATGTATTCACCTTTCATCCAAAAATTAGCAAAAAGAGTCGGAGAATTTCAGAAACGCTGGAGACAGACTTCATGACCCGACAGCAAAAACACCTAGAAAAGCAACAAAAATACGTAAGTTATCTGCATGTGCACCTTTTTTCAATAATTTCTTCTGCATGTACATGTACATGTAGTTAATTGCTCAAATATTGATATGTCAATGACTAGTGTTTTTATATAAATCAGTTGATGCAAAGGTCCGTAACCTGAACCAGTTCACCCGTACTTGACCAGGCTCAACCTTCTCATAGATTACAATGCCAGAAGTAGCTAACCAAACAAAATGATCGCAAAATTATTTTCTTGATATCATTGAAGGATTTTTTTCACAAGAATTTTGTTAATGAAGAAGTCATGATTTATCAATAACTTCAGCATGCTATTTACTGTTATCATGGCTTGTGGTCAATAAAGAGACAATCTACTTAGCAAAGTAGTGCAAAAATTCATTGATAGAATAATACATAGAAAGAAAGTAGGAAATTTTTGAGAATTTGAATAATTTTGAACGCTTGTATATTTGAAAAAGTGTCACGGGCGGCACCAGAAGCGTTCGTGGGCTGCAGGTTTCCCACCTGTACATTAATGTTGCAGATGTCTGTAGTTCATATTATTCATGCATAAAAGTCTATTGCTTTCAAATTTGAAGTTTAGAACTATTTGAAATTATAGCGAAAAGTGGGAGGTAATGTCAAATAAACTGAAATCAGAATCAGATTTTCCGCACATGATTGTCATATATAGAACCCTGCAAAATACAAGATATTTCAAAGATGTTATTAGCACACAATGTTTTCAACTTTGTCTATTAGTCTCAAAGCAAATTTAAACAGTTATTCAAGCTCCAAAGACTTATCATCAATATTGTGATTTTCAGTGACACTTGAATTTACATTTCAGAAAATATCTGAAAATGCCGTACCTCGGCTTTTGTTCTCTATTTTTATATGCGCATTCAGTACTTCGACCCACTATCATCTAAATCACTGATTTAGTGAAATTGCGCGCGATTTTTAAAAGAATTAAAATAGCTTTCAAGCTGTCATTTTTCATGGCAAAGCTTGCTATGCAAACAAATTACGGTATATCTAAAAATTATTGCAACAAGAGTACCTTGCCGTTTCAATTAGTAACAATTTATGTATTGAAGAGCTTAATATTCAAAATGTTCTAGCTCTTCTTTGTGTTTGATGCTAAAATTGCAAGGTCTTGAACTGCATGAATGTGATATTTTCAGGCAAGCAGGTGTTAAAATTCGTCGCAGTCTGTTCAACATAGCTATAACAGTATAAACGGATAGGATCTTGGTGCATGTGGAAACCGAGAGGAGAAGTGGAGCTCAGCAAGAAGCAGCAGAAAACTGCGGAATAGCTCATCCAGTTTCACCAGCCGCAAAACCCAAGCAAAAATGACCTTTTGAATGCCCTTTTCCTTCCTTCAGAAATCGAACGCAATTTCTTATTTTAACATTCATTATTCATTCAAATTTCATTATTTTTTGCGTTAGTTGTTTAGTCAGCCGGTTTGCAGCTGTTGCAATAAGTGATTATGAATAAACTTTCACTCAAGTTTAGCCAACTAATCTGCTGCAACCACTGAGTCG
The DNA here is from genome assembly GCA_907163375.1 of Prostheceraeus crozeri. NCBI lineage: Eukaryota > Metazoa > Platyhelminthes > Polycladida > Euryleptidae > Prostheceraeus > Prostheceraeus crozeri. The sequence continues at coordinate 3,248 of CAJQUW010000761.1, forward strand.
ACGAATATGCTCTGATAGCAATAAACATCTTGCACCATCTGACGGATTGACTGGTTGCAGTATATGGTTACCAGCGGTGCTGTTTTGTAAATTAAGGATGTCAAAAGAAGATTGTCTTGTAATACTTTTTACGAAGTCAGATCGAAATTGCATTAAAACGGCGTGAATATATGTAATTCGCTTTTTCTGTCTTAGTTCTTTGGGTGAGGTCTGTGATTTTCGCTCTTCGGTGTTGGAAAACCTGGGAAATTGGTGCAACTTTCATGGACTTATGATCAGGGCCAAATTTCTGCTTGTTAGAACCTTCGATTTTTGCCAACCTGCTCTTTGCTGAAGTTAAAATCGTTTTAGCTGAAATTTCACCAGATGATAGTGCTGACAAACTATTTGAAGAAGTGTTCTTGGGTTGCCGTTAGATGTTAAGAACTTTTTCGGAGATTACTCCATATTCTATTTCTGATAAAGAAAAGTGGAAGTTTCTTCTAGAATGATGAGAACTTCTCTCATTTTCGGAAAGTTGTCTCACTGTTGGCTACTTCAACTTCTAATACTGTTCCTGAAAAGGTATTTTCGCTCATGATGTGCCAAGTAAAGTGATCACAGATCATACGCTTTAGCCTATGTGGAAACTGTTCGAGGTATGCTACAGACTTACTTTAGCTAAGGCATGAGTTGTAAAACGATATCTTCGCAATTACTATCGGACAAATGCCTGTTGAAAAACATGGTATCTGTCTCAAAATGTTGATTTAAACTCAAAGGCAACTAGAAAATGAATCAAAAAAGTTATCAGTTAGCCAAGCTGCTGTATTATTATCCAATCTTACAAATTTTCACCGATATGACGGCCTGTTCGCGTAAACAGGTCGTATTCTATTTACGTGAACAGGCCGTCATATCGGTGAAAATTTGTAAGATTGGATAATAATACAGCAGCTTGGCTAACTGATAACTTTTTTGATTTAATTTAAATATGCTGCTTAAAGAAAATTATATCTCAACTAGAAAATGAATTCTGCTCCATGTAAATTTGCTAATGCTGAAATGTCGCTTTATATGGGTTAGCAACCCTATCAAATAAATAATGCAGAACATATTTTTACATCGAATATTCACTATCATTCCATGATGGTCAACTGTGTTGCTCGTAAATTTGAAAGGTAATAATAATTATTTCTATAACTTTTCGTATACGTATTACTTGTTGCATCCACGAATATTAAGCCAGCGCAACGTATAGCAAAGCGTATTATTGTAGACAGCTACAAATAATTTGAATTGTGCATATATTATCGTTAAAATGCTTCATTAATTTGCTCATTATCAGGTAAAATATAATCCTTATGCAAATGTCATATAATTGTAACGGCATGGATCATTATTGTTATTCTCAGTTTTAAGTTTTTATTTGAAAATAAAATAGATTTAGTGAACCTGAAGTGAATTCAAAATCCATGGAGACTATCCATAATACAAGTATTCGGTCGAGCTGGAAAATGCAGGAAAATGCTGAAATACATATAAATCCCCATATTTTTCATCTGAATCATAAGACATGCTATGCTTCTTTGAATATGACATATCTGTATGTCAAGATGCATTTTGCGCTTATTAATGCTCAATTTGATTTGCTAATCTTTCTTTATCAACACACATAGCCTGCGCTTTTTTCAGTATCATCGAGCGATAAATTACGAAACAAATGATCGTGTTGTGGACATGCCTGTGAGTATAGTACTAGGAAAAAATAATTCACAAATTCTTGTAGAAAAATGAATGTCATGACTAGATTTGGTGATTTGCTATCAAATAATGTGTGAAAATTAACCCTAAACGTAAAATTATGATTTTAATGATTTTGCTGCAATCTCTAATTTTGTCTCGAATGTATCAAGATTAGTTGAAAATTTAGAATGTATTGCGAGAAATGTGCGAATTGTTTTCATGAATTCGACTCCATCAAAGAATACTGACTGGAAATGCATGCTCCTCGAACTCTAATTTCTTGCCAAAGTTATCATTTGGAGAATGAATTTTACAACTGACCAACAACAATGGTAAAACTATTGCAAAGTGAAACATGGGCAAATAGTCGCTACGGCCGTAGTATTTTTTTATAAAAATTCAAATTGCTACTCAATTGAAAAACTGTTGAGACCCTTAAACGTATTTATGTTGACGAGTGATTTTATATTCATTTGCATATTCCTTTGTTCAAGAAGAGTTTCAGAGGCCAACAGTCGGCGTGATGACATTATTTAACACCTTCATTATCATAAGCATAGCCTATCTCATAACACATACATGTAATTTCAAAATAGCAGATTTTGAGTCAAATGTAAACATTTAAAATCATGTAAATATGAGAAGAGATAACGAAATAACATGAGAATTACATGAAGTATTGAGACATTATGACTCTTTTATTTACATTTTCTTTAATCAAAATATTCATGAAATGATAATCCAGCCATTGTAGAGTATGGTAGCCATCAACCTCGCCTGTCAAAAAGACTTAAATTTCAAAAACTATCACGTAAACCACAGTCTCAGCTCAATTGCTTCACCACTTGTTAAGTTTTCACTCGCATGATGGATTAATTTTCTAACGATGACAATTTGCTTGCTGTTGATATTGATGCTATTCAACTAAAGTGGATCGCATCAATTCGTATATTTCTCGCTTTGAATGACAAGAAACCAAATCAATTTGAAATGATAAAGTAGATGTGAAAATTGTGCATTTCACTAGAATATTTCACAACTCAATGTTTGAATTTAATCATTTCTCAACTGCATGTGATTTATGGTGTAGTACTGTATAACACTGATTTGATTGTCTTTGAAATAGAAACGATAAGAAATTTCAAGCATGACTGTAGGATAATTGAATGGATCATTCTCTCTCTTCCGTCTAAATTTAGTATCAGCGCAGCGCTTCGGCCTTACCTTACGCACAGCCTTTATTTAAGCGGTTACAGGTAACTATATGATATCTTTTTAGTCTTCCGTTTTAATTAATCTTCCAATGGTTGTGGGTTCATGCTATCGATAGTTAATGTCTCATCTGTAGTCTATACAACAATGACTTTTGATTTTCTAACAGATGTGGTGTGATTTGTAACTTTTCAGATTTCCGATCTTTTTCATGTATATATTCTATAATCTGATCTCCTTTCTATGTTTGCTAATCTCTCTCTGTAATCTGTTTTTAGAATTGATTTTGATGTTGATATTTACTTTTAATAGATTTATCCATTATTTTGTTTGTTGACCTGAAAAAATACTCTTTCGCATCAATTGTGTGATAAGCGCTTCTTTTATCCGAAGCCCAATAACTGAAATAACATTGATCATTTTCAAATATGGTGGTGTCAACAATTAGCAGTATCAGCATCTATTCATTAGGAGCCTTATAAGTTAACCGATTTGAGTATATTTTGCTTTTGTTTTCAAATATTTGATGTTATTATTTCTCAGCAGCCGATATTGAATGTTTCAATTATTAGATCTTATGTAGAGAAAGTGAAAAATAAGCCAAAGCTGCTGAGAATAACTTAATAACCTATTGCTCTATATTTCGCCAACCGGCCTTCTCCAGAGATGCACTGCAAGTAACTTCGGTGACACTGATACACTCTCGTATTATCAGCTTCGAAGATGACGAACCTTTGTACTTATGCAGAAGTGAACAAATTACGGATGGCTGTCTGGACCATTGAAGCTGTATAATGGTATTCACTTTAATGAAAATCCCTTACTGCATTCATCACTTCAACCTAATTTGCCGAGAACACGCAAATGCATCAGTGACTTTTCTCGAACTAATTTCCATTGTAACTCCTAGTTACCATTAATGATTTGAGCAGTGAATTCCCTTTTTTATTATTTCTCATAAATGCTCATTCCTTTGTATGTCATAAGGTCGTATATTTCTTATGTTTGCAACGCTGCCTCTAGAAAATCTCGATTTTTGATCTCTGAATAAAGATACTTCTGTTATATAAGTTATGAGTCAAGCTGCTGTGCTGCTAGATATACAAGTTTGTTCATGCGCAAATTTTCACCGGAAAATTTGCTGTACAGATGCATCCATCCATGAATAATTTACATCCCAAATTTCAGTATTGTTGAACATCCGTCAACAGAAGATAATTCGTCATCCCTTCTTGACTTTAATATCAAAATAACAGATGGAACTTTTGAAACAAAATAATGCCAAAAGAGATGCAAAACAGCCGCTGTTCACAAGCTTTCACTCTGCTTTGCCAACAAACATTAAACTTAGAACAAGACTGAATGGGTGAAAAGCGACGTCTCGAAGGGTTGTGCAAAAACCATTTACAGCAAGAAATTTGCCACGAGCATTTTAATGATTTGCTTCCTTCGAAAGATTTTCTCCATTTTTCTCTGATAGACGCACTACGTTGATCAACTAACATAAGAAAAATGGGCAATACTTCAATTTTCATATTCCATTTGTGTCCGATGCCACCAGTAATAAAATAATCTTGACTTGCCTGTGAGACTCTGCCACAAATCTTTCACTCTATAAATGGCATGCAGAGTAGCAAGAATCATAAAAACAAAAAACGGAAATGTTGCTCAAACTTTTGCAGAAATCCAAACAAGGAACATTGTTATGAAGAAATTATTGTGTACAAGATCAGTTACAACAAATGCAATCAATTCTATATTTGCATCAGCGAATGATTTCTCCATACATGTGCATGCATTGATGAACATATCACATAAAAATAATCATCTGCTTACAGTTACATAAGAATTTTTGAAGATAGCAATATCAGCATTTTGTGTGAAGATCAAGATAATATCAATTTCAGACACTGAGAATGTATAATCATTTATCAACAACAACCAAATACGAATGATCGTGAAGAATGCACTCAACATCAATCACTAATTTTATGATCCTATTCATTGCATGATGTCTACAACTAACCATTTTCATGTCGCAGTATTTTAAAAATTCGAATTTTCGTGTGTGTGTCATTCAATTGATCAATTTTGTGAAATCTCTCGTTTGAGAAGGCCAATTTACGGTGAAACTTTGCGCATTGGTGAAGTTGAATATCTGATAGCAGATTGGTTTAAAACTTTTAGAACTTTTTTGCGAAACTGCTTGACTTTACTGATTAGGACACCCCTACTTTTGATCGAGAATCACATTCGATATTAATCATCATTTATCTAATGAAAATTGCAATACACCTGAGAGAAGATGCTTAGCACATAGTAAGCAGGGTAGAAAATATAGCACTGGAAGTCAAGTAGCTGATAATAATTTAATGATTAATTACCAATTAATTTTATCTACAAAATGTAGTCATCTTCAGTGTACGAGGGGTGATTGATAAGTTTGCGGCCTGACATAGAAAGCTTAAAGCCAGGCCATTATGCACATGTGGATTGATACAATGGAATGTGCTGACGGCGCATGACGAGTGATCAGTCGATCCGGTGAACTGTTGGTAAACCACAGCTACTTAACTTCAGTTACTAACTTATCAGTCAGTTAGTTAGATAAGTTTTGCGTAAGATGGATCACGTTTCAAATCGAGCTGTCATTCGTTATCTCGGCTTGAAAGGACCAAAGGAGATTCATGATGATGTGGTTGGAACACTTGGTGAGAAAGCTCCGTCCTACACCACAGTCAAGAAGTGGGCTTCAGAATTCAAGCAAGGAAGAGAGGGCTTGGAAGATGATCCCCGTTGTGGAAGACCAGTGACAGTGAGCACAGAAGATGTGATCGATCATGTTCAAAAGATTATTCTTGATGATCGCCGTACAACCGAGCGAAAGATTGCCTTCGAACTGAAGATTTCACAAGAGTGTGTCCATAACATCATCCATCATGAACTTGGCATGAACAAAGTTTCCGCTCGATGGGTGCCACGACTGCTCACACCAGAGAACAAACGAGCCCGCTTTCTCATCTCAAGGGACAACCTGGCGCTGTTCGTAAAGAGATCCTGAAAATTTCATGGACCGGTTCATTACGATGGATGAGACTTGGGTTCACCACTATCAATCAGCCAGAGTCGAAAGAACAATCGAAACAATGGAAGCACCCAGGATCACCAACTCCGCGGAAAGCCAAGGTGACCAGGTCCGCGGGAAAGATCATGGTCTCCATTTTTTGGGATTCGAAGGGAGTTTTGTTGTTGGACTTCCTAGAGACTGGTCGGACAATTACTGGCGAGTACTACGCTCATTTGTTGCAGCAGTTACAAGTGCAGATCAAGATCAAGCGGAGAGGGAAGCTCACGAAAGGCGTGCTCTTCCATCAAGACAATGCGCCTGCTCACACCTCCGCTACCGTCATGTCTGCCATCCAAGGTTGTGGGTTTGACATCATTTCCCATCCACCCTATTCACCTGATCTGGCACCATCGGACTTTCATCTCTTCCCAAAACTGAAATTGAAGCTCAGTGGTCAGCACTTCGCATCCAACAGTGACGTCATGGAGGCCGTTGAGGAGTATCTGGACTCCAAAGACTCACACTTCTATGAGCAAGGGATCCGCGCATTGCAGCACCGTTGGGCTAAGTGCGTTGATTGTAGGGGCGATTATGTCGAAAAATAAATATGTATCGTATGCGAAATATGCTTTTTCTATATCGGGCCGCGAACTTTTCAATCACCCCTCGTAGCAACTTTTCCACAATGTTTCACAACGCTTTCACAATTCACAATTAAATAGCGTTGGAGGTGAAAGAAAATGAGTAAACAGTATAGAATGATCGCATTTATTTCGCCAGAGAAAAGTACAACATCATACTGTCATGTGCTATACTTTGCGGTTGGTCAACGCGTGCTAACTCTTGAGCAAACAGTTGAAAAATTGAAAAGTCGGAATGGATACGAAGATCCAAGTTATCAAGAGATTAATGAAGCATGAACATATATTTCGTATATTATGATAGCAAACTTCGCGTATGGATATTTTGTGTTATCAACGCTTGCTTGTAAGTGCCCTTGCGGCCATTGCTTTCCGTTTTCTGTTGTACTTCAGAATAAGCATTTATGACATGACTGGGAACTGATACCTTCGTTATTCCTTAATACAAAATACAAAGAACGCTTGCGGATGGGTCCGTTACCTATCTCAGCATTACACAGACAGAAGCAACTACTGGTGAAATTTCATGCTTACCAGTATTGCAGTAATTGATAAGATGCCATTTTATGATGCAAAGGTTCATTCCGAACAGAGTAATCAATATGCTGTAAGTAAAATGCTGTCACTGAATAATTCAAAGAATTGAATTGCAAGTCAAGCATAGCGAATTGCAGACCTGCTCATGCAGTTCTCAACTTCTTCTGGTGATGCAATCAATTTGATTATGGAGTCTCGTCTTTATGGATCTCCTTCTTCATTAAATTACGCCGAAACCTGCTTAATAAGTATTGGGCAAACATGATGAAGTAATCTAAGACGTCTAACTGATATCTTCAAAACGAATTTCAACACAGTAAATACAGGACTTACAAAATACAGTAAAGACACAGGTACACGGAAATCATAAAAGGCAGACAGTGGATTTTGTGCATCAATTGGCGTTCTAATACTTTTTAGCGCTATCACCCTGTCTGACAATTGCTTGCACCTTTACCAACCGTCAGCCACTCCTTTAAATTGCAGAATTCTTGAAGTGGAAAATATAAGAGCAGGTGATAGCTACCTATTATATGTCAATAAAACTGAGGTTATCCAATGAAACCGTGACAATATTAATATATTTGATTGGAATGACTGCATTAGCTGCATGGACTAAGAGGCTGACTTGTTAGACCATTATCCTTGAAGAAGTAGATAATGAAGATAAAAATTAACAAGAATTTGTTGGCGGAAATATTTACACATTACTTCTGATCATCAATCTAGGCTTCTATTTTCTGACGCTAGAAGAGTATGACGACTTCTTGCTCCGATTACAGGAGGCCTAACACGTTTTAGTCTAATTGCAGCATTTTCCAATGGTTAACCATTTCTTTTTTCGTGTCTTAAAGGCACAAGCTTGTTAGGATTTGTCTAAATGATGCAATCGCATCAACCGCGCGCAGCAATGTAATCAGGAGCTCCATGTTCGAAGTCCTTTTTTTAGGAAGAAAATGTCATTTGATTTCGAGCTGCAAGGTAAGTGCAATGTAGATCGGAGTCGACAATAGCGACACATTTTCTGACGATCCTTGTTCAAGTTGAAGAGTTATTAGTTGTATTGTTTGAATGTCGATCATTTAATTTGTTGATTGAGAAGTACCAAGGCATCTTCACCGAAACATTTCGGGACGAATCCACATCAACATTGTGAAAACGATGTTTAAGCAACCACCCAATCCTTCTCACCAATCCATTCTTGTGGGAAGTCATTTCTTCTTCATCTTCAATGTAGGCAGAAACAACTGGCAATCGAGATAATTCTTGTTCTTAACTGATTTTGTTCATTTATGCACGAAAGAAGCAGGAGGTGTTCTAGAAAAAAGTTTCGTTTTATCGAGTCCTTTCAGCCATAGCAGGCGGCTATGTTCAAAGGAAAGCTCTGTGAAAACATTTGCACTTTTTCACCACTGTTACAATCATTTATTGAATCTGATTTGATCATCGCTTCTGGACATACAGGTTGAGTAAAAAAAACATTATTTAAAGTTTGTGGAAAATCACTTAGAATTGTTATTCTGATTTCTTTCTTAAGTTGACTGATTGAATTTCTGTGGTTTTGTATTCTGTAGTATAACATATCTATGCACCAAAGTGATGCTCTAAGTTCAGAAAATTCAAATTCAAGTTCAAATTCATATCACAGACGAATAGTTTATGTGAGTAGTTGAAGTCAATTAGCGTTTCTTTCAAGCCAAGCTGTTCAAAGGAAGGGGAAACGTGTTGCATGGGGCAGTTGCATTCAACAACGTGTCTGAAGCAAGGCGAAGCTACAAGGATGAATTTCATGAGGAAGCCCACCTCCGCCGACAGTCCATCGCTGGATGAAGAAATTCCTCACGTATGGGAATGTCAATAAACGTGAAGATGGAAGTGGTCGTCCGGTGACGGCTACAGCTGACGATATTTTTTCTTTTATCAAACCCAAGATTGAAGACGACCTGAACTACGATTCGTATTACTAACACGCTGGGAGTTTCTCAAAGTAGCGCCGTTCGTTGTCTTCACAAGAAAAAGTATCATCCCTATAAGCCAACCTTCGTCTAGGAACTCTCTGATGACGATCACGATCGAATTTGTGACGAATTTTGTCAATGGATTTCTCAACAATGTGACGTCCATCCTAAATTCCATCTCCGAATAGTGCTGTGCGACTTCTTCCTGTGGGGAGCGTTAAGAGACCGAGTGTATGCGGGACTGCCGAGAAATGCAAGGGAACTGACAGTCAACATTCGAGATACTTTTACATCTGACGCCTGTCGGAAGGCCTATGACTCGTTTGTTCGGGGCTGCTATATTTGCATTCAGCAGAAAAGTGCTCAGTTTGAGTCTGTTGTAAGCACGACTCGTAAGTAGCGGCTTTGTCCATGTTTACAACCGTTTGTTGTTGAATTTTATTATAACTTATAATAGATGTCCCATTAAAAGCAAATAACTTTTTTGGTCATTGTTACACAGTTTTACATTGCTTACTTAGCCTGATAGTAATGAGTACAGAGTCTGTAGTAATGATCGTAGTTTTTATGTTATTTACATTGGCACTTGTGTATTCTACATGCACTTGTCACAGTTAACCGTTCCCCAATAGTCGACTCTAACGATAATATTATTGGTTATTTTATGAAACCGAATAAACTAAACCATTTACCACTGTGATATTGCATTTTTGTAAGAAACTTCGACTGATACTTAAGATTGAACTATTTCTGAATTTATCAATTTGTAAAGTATTGAGTGCTTGGCTTGTATAGTAATAGAATGATTATCTTGATAGAATCAAATTAATCTATCTTTTAATGTGGCTATACACTGCGTGTTTGGTTCATTACTTCAAGTAATACAATTTTAGTAAATTAACTTCGATCGTTTTAGTTTGCAAGTGCATAATTCATACAATTTGTGCAATTTCAAATTGATCAAACTTTTATTTGGACTCGCATTGATTAAATATTGACATGATTGAAAATGGATTTAAAGAGTTTAAGATCGAACTGATGAGTAATATACCGTGCTTCGTTTAAATGCCAAACAACGTCTACTACTTTGATGATCACAAATACTTGAGTTCAACAGTATATTTATGTCTATAGAGGATGCATCATTAAAATTGCTTCTGAAACATTCCATCCAGGAACAGACGACGATTGAGTTAGAGAATTTGCGATAGTGAATGTTGGATTTCACTGCAATTTGCATATTACACTTTTTACTTTTCCCAGAGTAAGAAATTCATTTTCAAAAGGACAAAAAAGGTTCGAAATGTAGAACATATGCTCTTGCTATCAATGCGCTCCCAACAGAACAGGTTCTCGTCGGGCAATGTCAATCTTCTACAAACTCTCACATACAAATATGGGAAGAGCATATCGGGATACATGATAATCACATTCAATTTTGTAAAAAGGATTTTGTTAACAAATATTCAAAGGAAGAATGATTTTGTTATATTTGGTTCTGTAGGTTCTCTGTGATTTTGCAATTTCTTATTTTGAATCATGACTTTCCCATTTGTTTTCCGTGAATAAAAAGCGTATATACGTACTAATATTATGAAATTGAGTGAATAACAAATAGCTGATTGATATGATTGTGACTCTGGCTTCGTTTGTGCATCATGTGCATATATTCGGCTATTGATGATGGCATGCAGCAAAAAAGATTGATTATTTGTGCCGTCACAGCTGTTGATGGTACATAGTATTGATTATCCATATTGAAGATGGTCTATGAGAGTAATGAATTATAGACGATAATTTTTTTTTTACGTTTATCTACTAAATGTCGTTTTATGCAAAATCTCGTCTTACAGTGAAAATATGCGTATGAGCAAATTAAGAACTAATTACACGAATAGGCATCTTGACAGCAGCTTAGCATATACAACATTATACACCACATACTCGTACATATCCCATGAGTTATCGAATACTCAAATAATGCTGCTTGAGATCAATCATCAGGATTGATAAAATTTGTGGAATTATTAAATATTGGCTTCATCACAAAATTACTAATAAATCCGTCTTTAATATAAGATTTTCAGGTTTTTGGAATTCTGAAGTTTTCATTTTGCTTGTATTTCATTTACTTCAATTACATCTCAGTGTTTGCATTTTCAGGCAATCACAAAAGAAAAAGAGGAAGGACGACTTATAACATCAGGTAAGAAAGAAGAAAACGGTTTCAAATGTGAATCCTGAAAATTCATACTTTTTTAGACCAGCACAGTCAAAGGTTTGCAGCGTGTAAAATGGCATAGACCCGGCGGCAATCAAACTATCAGAGTTTTAGTTTGCAATTTGTTTTGCAAAAATTATAAAATTAGTCAAAAGATGAGCTACGGATTTCAGTTTTAGCAAGCATTTTTCTTCAGCTATATCAGTGCTATTCAGCATCAGCTGAAATTCTGAGTATGAACGGTCTAACATCTGATATTCGATTAGTTGCATATCTTAACTACACAATTACTTAACTGCACATGCACATGCATTACTACTTAAATCACAAACAATGAATGATTCATGAACACAGCTAGCTTTAATTGTGTCGAATAAATGAGTAAAATTAATGTCTCAACTACGTTGCCAGAAATGGGAAATTTCGGCAACCTTATTTGAAAGTAATTATTTTTCTCTTTTGTCATATTGTTTTGCAATACATGACACCACGTACATCTGGCTATTCAAATTGAAATATCAGCACATACTTCTCTATGTTTTGTAAATAGAAGCCAATTGAAAATCATCATCTCTTGGTTGAAACGTTTCAAAGATTGAAAATTTTGTTATCACAGGAGATGGCTAGAAAAAAATTCAGATTCATCCAGGACGTTAATGGATAGGCATAACATGTCACAATTCTCATTTTCAGCTCATGATCAGCCTCTCCAAGCCATTCGTCATGAAAAAGTATCAGGTGCATAATGCACATGTTCTTTGTTTATCGCGCTTTGATAAATGCGTTGGCTTAGTTCATTTTCATTACTCAAACGTTGATATTAATTGTCATTTTGGTGGTTTCACTAATTCCATGTTTTTGTTTAATTATCTATGAGACGACGTTTGCATTTCAATGATCACACTAATTTCGATAAAGATAATGTCCGTCTTCATACGTCCTCTTAAGTAGGATTCGGTGCATTACTAGGAATAAACTGATTGATGACACAGCAAAGTTCACGTGTCAATTCTTTTTGCGAAACGGTGAATTTGATAAATATTACATTTGCTGTGAATGGAAACAAGCACAGCATACAGTCTGAATGATGAAAGGAGCGGAAAAGACGTAAATAAAATCGAACTTGTTATCATTTATCTTTTTTCCTCTACTCTTAGTTAGTTTTTTGCATTTGCTATATAATCATCATTTCATAGAACTTGTTACGTAGCATTGCCAGGCTAGTTAGGCAAGAATGCGCACGGAATTAGACAGGTCGTCGCTTCTTCTGTTTGACTAGAAAGGAAACAATGGAACACGTAACGTTAATGAAATGGCACAATCTGCTGACATAATAGAATAGCAATCGAACAATGAGCAACCAGTTCGACATTAAACACGCCAATTTCTGCGAAGTTTCAGTGACTGTTATCAACCGGATTACACAGCTAAGAGACACAGTCGATGTTAAGTTCTATAGAGAAGTTTGTGAACGTTTTTTCTTCCACCTGCTAACTTTTTTAGTAGGGATCGGAGGGCCCAACATTATCGAGAAAACTTTTGCGCAATGATCTGAATTCTCCGAATCTGAAGGAATCGCGGCGATCGGAGCATTTTGAAGGAATTCAAAGCAATCCACAAGCGACGCACAACTATTTTTCCTATCTCTGTAAGGTATTAAAAGATTCGTTTTGCCTACTTAATAAGTTTCTGCATGTGCCATCGTTTTGAATCAGTTTGCACTTTTTGCAAAGTGATGCGCTTAAACAATCTGAACATTCTGTGAGAATGCGTCTGTGGTTTTGTCTTTAATCCTCACGAATATTCAAATCATCTAAAATCATGCGATCGTATTTATTGCCTATGGCTATAGATAGCATTATGTTCGAGCTATAAATTCAGTGAATTTGTGTCGCTAAAATTATCAAGCTTTTTGATGGTCGATTTGTCATATCTCACTATTTTTAGGCCTAATGACACTAATCATTTTTTTGCGTAATTTTTTGAACAGTTTGTTTACGGTGAGAGTTACAGTGAAGTCTGTTTTTACTTGAGATTTCTCTACTGCTACAAACTGTTGAATTTTTTAAATTTTCCTCAAAGCTTCACGATCTTCGCAAAATTAATACGAATTTTTGGCCAACAATGCTGAAAACTCTCTTCAGGCTTATTCAGTCATATAGAATGTTTGATTGCAGTTCTTATCCTGATATTGATAAGCTACTCTGTGGATTCTGCTGAATAGATGTATTTTCATTTACTGTCATGACTTGCACCTTCTATTGGCGATTAACCCGGTCACAGCTAATATGATCAATGGTGGTCTCCGTGGCACAGTGGTTAAGTGCTTGGCCTAGCGATCTTCAGGTTCAGAGGTCGAGCCGCGAAGTGTCATTGGAAGTCGTCAGGAAGAACATCCGAACTAAAAGATCACAACGCTCCAGATTAAAGCGTGACTATGTCAGCACCGTCCAAGCCCCCAGTGTGGGGGAGTAGTGAAATTAAACCATTCATCAGTTAATCTGTTCAATGAAATGAAGCTAAATCAAAACTTCGCTTTGCCAAATTGCTGCCCTTAGCACAGATCCATTATAGAGGCTTGGAGTTATTCAGTGAAAATATGCAAATTAGCTAACTTGTATTGAACAAACAAAATATCAGATTATCTGTGCAGTGGGTCACCATTATTCCAACAGAAACCCGTTTACACGTGCCTTTCAAGTATCAAAATTGCATTGGTCTGGAAAAGGGGCTGTAGAGTTTTCTTTTATATTATCAGAAAACTTACTATACTGCTCCTATTCTTTATTTACAATTTGTAGACAAATTAAATCTACTGAATGAATTGGTCAAATACAAAATTACTGCGTGAAGTGTATGTGGTAAAAATGCATCAGTTGAGATTATCAGACGTAATGCATGATGTCAAAATGCCTGCTATAACAATGATGAAAGAGCACATTATAGAGAACAGAATGTGATGCAGAAGCCATTTCGCTCTCATCAAATTTTGTCGCCGAAAGTTTACGTCGGCGAACACTCGGAAACAAAGCCTCGAAAGTTCATCCACCGTGGTAAACACTTAGGGGTTTAGAATTAGTAGCTGAAAGTGCCGACTAACTGACAGCAACAAAATCAATATTGACACAGCGAGATGACAGCAACTCAAAAGGACAGATGGACGGAGCACATAGAGATACGTGCCAAGGTGAAGCTAGAGAGAAAATGAATTGCCGTTTGTTATGAATGCAGGTTAAGGCCTGTAATCCGTAATTCCGAGTTTCTGACGGGATCCCGGAATCCTGAAATTCTGTTGAACTGAAGCCCAATCCTGATTTTAGAATCACAAAAAATAACGGCAGGTAAAAACCGTGCATCTCCTAATATTTTAGATAATTTTCATTAGTCACATACAGAATATTATGTTAATCATTTATCATTTTGTGGCATCTTACAAGCTGCATCATAAGCATATTTAGCAACATTTAATGATTAGAAATCGGCATATTTTGCTATCTTGTAGAGATAATTATTTATTTTGTTGGCGGCCTTGTTGATTGAGGGAATTGATAAATCGCGGCCTATTTGTGTGTTTTTTTATCTTCAGGCATCGTGCCATTCTATATTGAAAAGTTTGTTCCTTGAATAGTGTTTCATCATTAGCATATTTTTGATAATCTGTTTTATTTTGATTCTAATTTGGTGATCATAAGTAACAAACTAAAATAATTATTGCTTAGAGCTTGTATACCAGTATATAAGCCTGCGTTACTTGCATAAAGTACTTCAATATATACCTGCGTAGATACGTGCTGAGAGATAAATTCATGCCTACCTAGGCCTACTATTTCAACTGCAAATTATAAACATCTTATGATGCATGGGTCTTAGTTGATGCATGTATGAACTATAGTTTATAGATCGCAATTTCGAAGTTAAAGCAGCGATAATGAAATCTTATGAGTTATATTGTTACTGTTAGTCATTACGTAAACTGTAATTGTATTACACTTTTCGGATCAATTTGAGGCTAATCCCGATATCCCGGGATTGGAAAAGTCTGGATTCTGCAGGCCCTAATGTAGGCGCAACCTAGTCGTACAAAGCTTTCTTGAGTATCCTGTGCTATATGTGTTTGTTCCATGTTCCATGTGTCAAAGTTAATTTTAGTTTTGTCAGTTAGCCGGCGCTTTCAACTCTCAAGTGTGATAGCACCTTCACAATCGAGCCAGTTACTCTGACGTCAGAGCTACTGGTAACAAGGTGTATCGAAAAATTGATTAGGATGACTCAATTAAATAGTATTTGTGAATAGTTCAGTCACTATGCACTTAGTACAATTGGAAACAAAAATTGTTAGAAAGGGATAACTAATTGCTGAGAAGTTTACAGTAAATTACTTTATTTATAATGAACATTGATGCGCTGTATACATTCAGCGTTTAAGTTCATAAATCGAATGTAGGCTACGTGTAAAGTGGAAACACAGTACTTTGTCGTGTTTGTAGAACTTTTAATCCTACAAACTTTGTTGAGATTGAAAATGATCTTTCGAATTTTATCGCCGATCTAAAAATTGTGATCTCAAAGGCAAGCGATCGAAGTTCAACTATTTCCTATTATGATCGATATTCATAAACTTCAACTTTTTGTAGTCATACTAAAGTTTTGCACATGGTGCGTGAGACATTAATCGATGTTTAAGCTCATTAAATTGGTAACTATCCATAGGAACTCCCAACGCTCAGGATAGAATTAAAAAAACGAAATGCAACAGTAATTCTCTCTCTCTTGCGTGTGCTATTGGAATAATTGAGGACGCACGCGCTCAAGTGTGAGTGAATTGGACAATTGCTTTCAATACTCATATCGCTCTTCTAATTTTCACACGTTAATGTAAATAATTGATCATCGCTTTGCTACCACAATCAACTGTACTTTTTATCAATTGCTTCAGTCTTCTTGTTTGTTCTCTACCACTGGACAGTGATGCCTATTTCGCTTCATGTCTGTCGGGTGAACCAGAAATAGCTCAGGACAATTGCAATCATGTTGTCGATCTATCTCATTATCTTGCAATTAGTGTGTAATAATTAACATTTTCTTACACAGCTGAAACTTCCAAAGAACACCAGCATCGACTCTCAAAACCCCTTGACCCGGCAGTTAATCCAACAACGCCAGTAGAGGAACAAGACTTGCAGGCGAAAGTTGATCGACCGGATTTGAAGATAGCCCGCATGAAATCTATGGTATCCGACTCAGATATCACGCTGACTAGTGAGCAAGAAACGGCACCATTCTCTACAAATACTAACAATGATAACAGAATTGCAAGCAAAAATTTGAGTCAGAGTTTGTCTATGAGTTATAGCCAAGAAGACAGTACAATGAACGGATCAAGTCCCAAGACTAAACGTCGCGCTTCTCATGCCATAACTGCTGACCGACTGCGACTAGCGAAGATAACTGCGGAGAAGGCAATTAAGGTAAGTAAAAGAATGAGCTATTTTTAAAGTAGACGGCGATCCAATGTCTTTGTCTTTCATTTTGCAATCTTGGTATCTTCATTGGCAATCAAATTTGAGAAAGTCTTCAAGATAATCGGATAATTTCTTCATGATGATGAGAATAATGATGATTAATTCGTTATCAAAACATATTTTGTATTGATCAGTGTTGCCCTAGTTAAACAGACTGTAAAGAAAACACATGATGGCAACATTTGGTGCCTTTTCCTCCTACATCGATATTGTTAACTTGTTTTCCAAATTTTTCTCTGTCATTTCAAATAAAGAGATGAGGAATAAAATAATTATCAACGAAATTCCCAAATTTTTGATAGATATAGAGCTGCAATGCCTTGTGACATCGACAGACAAGTTTGAATGACGTCACAATGCGCTATTTGAATATTTCAATTAACTCGATTCATTGCATCGAGCAGAAGCGGGCATTTAATAATTGAAACAAGTAAAAAACTCGGTTTCCATATTCATAATTTATGGAGGATGCGTCTGAAAATTGAGTATTCTAATTTATTTTACACAACGAAACTAAATAAGCCTTATCATTGGATTGTTTGTAGCCATTCAGTTAATAGCTGTGGAAGATGTTCTCCTCCAGAATTACTCGAATATCTGCGACAACCGAATACTCATTTAATGTCAATATCAGTATCCGATGTTTTTTTTTCACTTTTCTCTTTATGGATGTACTGCTTAATATACACCAATATTCAATAATGTCTGTATGAGTAGCCTTCTACGCCTCAATCGACAGGATCTTCATTTGAATGTTATTTCTATCGGGGATGCTGCCACACATTTCACTTACAGAATTACTAACAAAGTCACTTATTGAATAAGCACAAAATAATACATACAAAGAAGCAATTTGCCGTATATACAGATGTCATCAAGGGTTTATTCAAGTGGCACGGGCACAGAATTAGACAGGTCGTCTCTTCTTCTGTTTGACTAGAAGGGAAGCATTGGAACATGTAACGTAAATGAAATGGTACAATCTCCTGACTAAATACCATAGCAATCGAACAATAAGCAGCCAGTTCAACATTAAACACGCCAAATTGTGCAAAGTTTCAGTGACTTATCAACGGGATCACACGGCCAAGAGACACAGACGATGTCAAGTTCTACAGAGAAGTTTGTGAACTTTTTTCATGCGCCTGCTAACTTTTTTTAAAATGATTGGAGGGCCCAACATTATCGAGAAAACTTCTGGGCAATGATCTGAATTCTTCGAATCTGAAAGAACCGTGGCAATCGGAGCATTTTGAAGGAATTCAGAGCAATCCGCAAGCGACGCACGACTATTTTTCCTATCTCTGTAAGGTATTAAAAATTTCTTATTGCCCACTTATTAAGTTCCTGGATGTGCCATCTGTTTGAATCAGTTTGCACTTCTAGCAAAGTGATACGATTAAGCAATCTAATTCTGTGGGCACGGGTGTCCAACGCTATCAGAAATAAGCCCTAGAAACAATTCAATAGCAAAGACAAACAAGAGGAACAAAGTTCGGACATTGACTTTGACATTTGACTCCATGCACGCTTCGATGTGATATTGTGCACCGATTAATTCATTAAAGTCCACAAATAATGATACAACAAATTCGCATATATCTGCACAATGCATTTTATGTATCTTCCTGTTTTCAATTCACATTAAAAGTCAATAAAATTCAACAGCCGCGATTTGTATGGTTCTGATTGTCTATGTAATCGAACTTGCTCTTTCACATTATCCCTACCTTGAATATGCGAGGGCAAGCGATGATCCTACAATGTGTGATGAATGCGAACCTTTCCACATGCATGTAGAATATTGCAAGTCTTGTGAGTGTGAGCAATTTTAATAGCTTTGAGCAGAGTGCAAAGAATGACTTTGCAAAGCAAGAGGATCGGCATTTCACGATTGTACAACATATTTTATAACATAGTAGTTGCAAATTGAATGACTTAAGGAAATGTCGCCGCTGATTATCAGTTGGAAACTGTTCCTATGCAACGATTGCGATCCAATGTCAGTCTGACCATTCATCAACTTAATTAAGGTAAATGGAGTTGGAAACCCAAGGTAGATATCAATGATTTACTTTTGTCACAAATTTAGGTGATGAACTTCTCCGTACTTTGATTTCATGAATGGTCACTTTTTCTTAAGTCAGAGCTGAAGCTGATGTACATACAATCCATTGTTTCCGAACGTTGTGAAGCTGTTGCTGATACTGTCAGTCACTCGCTATTTCAACATAATCTGAAGATCATTACCTGAATGATTTAGGTGGACTCTCAGAGGCCCTGATCTGATCTTCGTTACTTGCACTGTACGTACATACTTCGTTTCACCCGATATATTGTCAGTTATGAATCCGTGTTAGATTTGTCGTTTTGTTTGATATATGTATATCTTTATTGCAATTGTATTTCAAATTTCATCAATGTTGACATTTACAATCCTACAATACAAATTATGCGAGTAAAGTGCAGGTCGTCCGTCCGGTATGATGTGCGCACGTACGCTTTGTAGCAGCCATGCCGGTAGGTCTACTGATCCAGTCTGGCTTTAAAAGTTTAGAGATAAAAAACGAAAAAAATGAGGGGTGACTGATATTCTGGTACATGATGTATATATGACATTCTGGATTATGTTTACGTGTATATTTGTTAATTAGGAGGGTGAAGAGCTCGTTGAACAGAGTCACATCTTTGTGGCGACATGAATTTTGGGTTTTAAATATATCTGTGCTCCTTAACATCTGTGCACTAGTGTTACACTATACGTTTTCTCTCTATCTCTTTCTCCGACCGGTAATGTTGCTTACGATTTCTCCCCGGAAAACTGAATGACGGTTTTAGTGATGATGTTGAATTACCGCATTTACCGGATTTTCTTCTTCTCCCCAAAAGCTCTTTTGCACCTTTTCCAACTCATGTATCAACTACAGATTGTTTCATTAAAAATGGATAACCCATAAACATCGCCTTAACTTCAACTTTGTCTAACTCCGCCAAACTTGAAAGAATTTCTCTGAAATTTGGAAGATATGTCAGTTGTGCTTACTAATGTTGGAAATTTCAAACATGAATATTGAGTTGTTTTCCTGTTATAGATAAAAAAGTAGTAGATAATTTGATCTTCATTTATCAATGTTACACAAAATCATACCTCACTCTTATAAAATTACATTTGTTTCCTTTGTTATGTAATATGTTGTTCTACAAGCCAAAAGCAATCAAGCAAAACAAAAATAAAGAAAATCGGTCAATCAGAGCCAGTATAGCACCATTATTCATCAACAATAATGTAACTGCTACATGTGATTAACTGGACTTCATGTTCCATAGCTTCCTGACTTCGTTGCGGTGGTGTTGGCAGCACTCCTGATTGCTTTCAGCTAGAAATCTATCCCTTACCGGTTGAAAACAATACAAAGCACAAATGAACAATAATGAGATCGCATTCACAAAAGGCAAAGTGTCAGCCTTGCTAGAACTAGGGTTTTCTTTGCGAGCTACAAGCAAACGACTAAATGTCCCTTACACAAATGTGCATCGATGGCATAATGATGATTTTCGACTCTGTCGTAAAGAGGGCTCTGGCCGTCCACGCAAAACATCCAAACGTAGAGACCGCCTAATTTTGAGATTTGTTAAAGTTGATCCAAGTCTCTCGTTAACTGAGATGGCTGCACTAGACTCGTCTATTTCTAAGTCCACTATTCGTAGAAGACTTATTGAGTCGAATTTCAAGAGCTGTAAGAGGCCCTCTCAGATCGAATTATCAGATCAGTATACAAAAAGACGTCTCAGATGGGCAATGAGTCATTGTCACTGGCGTTATCAATGGGATCGGGTTGTCTGGTCTGATGAGGCATCAGTTCGTCTGAAGGATAGTGATGGTCGATTGAGATTACGGATAAAATCTGATCAGGAAATTCCGAGACATTTACATCGTCCCCGGGTACAAGGTGGTGCGACTCTACTGATTTGGGCTGGCATTTGAACCAATGGCCGCTTTGAACTTCACATACAGCAAGGAACCATGAATTCTGAACGCTATGTGAATGTTTTACGAATGAACATTGGCCAAATGACAGATCAACTTGGTTATTTATGGATGATAATGGTACGTGTCACAGGAGTAGTAGAGTCAACTTATGCAAGTCTCAATTAGGGCTTAGGACATTATCTTGGCCAGCTCGTTCTCCTGATCTGAATCCCATAGAAAATGTATGGAGTATTCTAAAACGTAACGTTCGTCGTTCACTGCTACCTACAGATGGCGTATCACAACTTACGTCACCGTTAAAAAGAGAGTGGAGAAAGTTAGATCAGTCAAAAATCAACGATATCATCGAATCAATGCTTAGACGAATTGGTAATGTCATTGACAATAAGGGTAGGGCCACAAAATATTAGCTTCTTAAGAACCGTTACTGTATCATAGCTTATCAGATTATATAAGGACATTTAAATATATTAGGGACATGAAATAACATGAAAAATGCTTTCTGTATCATACTTATCTTTTATTTAGTCAAATTTTAGGATAATCCACTTTTTATGAAACGGACTGCAACTGAATCTGATAGTTAATTTACTGAATTCAGTTGTCTTCAACACTAAAATACTTAAAGAATTTCTCACAAAGCAGTCAATTTTCTCAAATCAAGAGCTATGAACTAAGTTCAACAATCAACACAACAGCGAATATGATGAATGATATCAACTTTTCAACTAAAGACGCACGTGATAGCTTAATTCACAGACATTGGATCGATGTTGCTTACGTGGGATGTAGGGATTTCTCTGAGACTGCACGTCAATTGAATATCTCATACGGTACAGCGTCCGAATTGCCTCGACAGAGGACTAATCCAAAACGTCGGCACCATCAAATAAACTATTATTCGATCGTGCCTTATTTTGTGTACTCCAAAAAAGCTTAATAAAGATTGCGAAAAAATAAGCGTTCGCCATAATACGACGCCATCCAACGTTCTGTACCGTCGGAAGACCTCGAGACGATCCGAACAGTTAGAGTTTAAACGACTAATTGCAGAAATTTGACATGAACTACACAGCAATCGTATTACCACCGTATTGCATCTTTCATGCGAGTGGCGGAACAACCCACTTCTTCTGATACAGAAACCAAAGTGAGAAACATTCAACAGCATATATTGACTCTTACAGCGGTTTAGCGTCTTTTTATATTACTACTCTCCATACTTGGGGCTGGGGGATCTCCCTGCCGACTTCCAATGACACTTTCGGGGCTCGACCTCTGGACCAAAGGATCGCTAGGCCTAGCACTTAGCCACTGTGCCACGGAGACCGATTATAACTGAAGATGTTAATCACGAGTAACTCTTAATTTTGAATTATGTGATTAATTTGGATACTTTATGTAATCTCCAGGTCTTTTGATTGCAATATCTATTCAACAAAGCTCAAGACTTAATTTAGTTGATATTTTAATTTGACGGCACAATAAAGAAACCACCACGACAATAAAAGAAAAGGAAAAATTACCAACATTCTTCGTCACTCCTCTTTTAATTTACAATCAATAAAATAATGAATTAAGTAGAATTCTCGGCCGTTAACCTTCAAGTGGTTCGGTGGTGTGTACGCAAAATTAAAAAAGGTTGACCGAGAAAGTTGGTATCCTTTTATTTTTCTCTTGGAGAAACAATTGGATAAACTCCTGAAAAACCTGACCGCCTTGTAACTGATATTTTTATGACAATGCTAATTGCAAAGTTAGAGTGTTACTTGATGACTTTGCTCTTGAACTGAGATAGAAGAATGTAAAATCAGTGAATTTCATGACATTTATCAATTATCTCAAGTCAAAAATGAAGATTGTATTTGTCCTGAAATGTTTTACTATTGAATTGAGAAATATTGCTCATGGATTGGAAAAGGTGCACTATCTCGCGTCTCTTCTACCCCCCCCCCCCCGATATTTATATTCCCCCAATTTAAGAAAGAAAGACTTGTAACAGTTATTACTATACTATTCGATGTATTTCTTTGAATGGCGCATTTTCAATTAGCTACACTTGTCAACGGCTTTATCATTTGGTTAGAATCAGTCACATCTGCAATCATAAACTCTTCATTTGTGGCTCATGCCCCAACTTAGTTCCCCCGACTGTTCAGCGGCTTTGAATCAATTTCCATTCTAGTCAACTTCAGATAAACAATCTATTTCTGTGTTACATGCAGACGCGTGGTATTTATGCGTCACTTTCTATGCAATTCACTGATTCTAGTTCAATTTCTAACCAACTAAGACGGCAACAGAATAACGGCCGAAAATGAATACATTCATCATGTTGTGTCTCTCTTCTTCCGACGAGGAAATTTAAAAGCACTAAATACTAAATTTCCGGTCAGAAAATAAGATAAGGGGGAAAAGAAGAACATAACACCGGGTATCATAGCCGGTGCACTGAACATTCTAAAAATCTATAACTGAGACGAAATACATGTACGTAGATAGCTATCTGGATGCAATCCAAGTTTTATGTAATATTCATTTGATAGCTCAAATCGAATATAATGTGCTCCATGCAATTAACTGTATCGGTATTCGGGATCCGTTGGACCACTGTTAGACGCAGACTTATATATGCCTCCTTAAGTCTTATTTCTCCAATGCTTGAAATTCTTTGAAGCTAAATCACAGTAGAAATTGTGAAGATATGCATGCAGTTAACAGCAAGAATGGTGAAAACTAACAATACCTTAAAACATCAGGAATTGCGTCGTTTTTTATGATATGGTATTGATTTTCATGAAGTCTCATTTTCATTATAGACCGGTAGATGCGAAAAGTTCGGAATCGGCTATTATAACAGAAATTAAGAATGTTCTCTTAGTTGGAGTAATGTACCCCTTTTACAAATTCTTAGTTTACCTGCTTAAATCTATTCCAAATCATTGCGAAAGTTGATTTTATGTAAAACAATGATGTTTGCGTGTAGTAAGTCGATATAACTAATCCTTTGAGTATATTTCAGCCTTCTCAGCATACACATGCAAAAATGTGGTGTTTTTTATAATTCAGCGACATTCAGCCCAATATCAGTTGTACTAAGAGTCGATTTTACGATGTTTGCTGTCGCCATGCAACCTCAGATAGTTGATTTTAGTGAAATCGATCTATTCCATGCAGCATAACCCTTAAATTTGGCCATTTTTCAAATCTATCCATGCCAATCGGAAATAGGCCTAAACGAAGTCATAATTGCTGCATTTTGCGACCCTCAAAACAGCTGTGGAGATCTCAAACTCATCAATAACTGCTGTGAAAACCTTGCCAACAGTATGTTTTTAGTGTTGAACTATGTTTATAATGATAGCCTTCATTTTGAACATTGATGTATGCTGATTTGTTCATGGATGTCAAACCAGTCATACGCGATTATGTGCGAAAACCAAATATTCACATTTTGCGATCTTCTAACATAACGCACATGCACGAGCATGATGTAGACATTGAATAAATGAATTTCACTCATTATGCATCATCGTGGACATGCACAAAATCATTTTCAATTGATAGTAAAAATTTGTTATGGAAATTTCTACGCCCTCTGAGACATCAGGCGGGTCCAGTGGACCCCCTTGGCCTATCTACCATACTTCTACTTATCCAATTGAAATGAAATAATGTATACAGATTAACTGTCAAAAATGGTGATTTCACATGGGCATGAGCGGTTGATATATCCTCAGCACAAAAAATGAAATAGAAAAGCATGGCTCCGGGGTCCACTGGACCCCTCAGGTCTCTGAGGGTTAATTGTGTTGTATGCTTGAAATCGTTTTCTCTCATATTTGCTTTGGCTAAGATAAAGTAGAAAATAAATAAATTTCACTTAAGTAATTGGAATAAAGCAGTGAAATGAAAAAGTGCTCGAAATCGACACATTTACATGTAAGTGCACTGGCCAGAGAACCGGTGCCACAGAAATAGCCCCAGCACTAACTTCAAATGCTTGGTAAGCTAACATTAATTTCATCACATGCAGCAGTTTATTTGCTGCGTTAGCTTTTCGTTCAGTTGTTTTATGAATTCCCTCGATGTAGGGCAACTTCCAATAAATCGTTTCTTCGGTCACATTATTACAATCACCTAGAGATTTTCATTTCATGACTCATGTTCACTCTCTAAGGCGTATTTTACCCAACAACTCAACTTGAAAAACATTTACCCTCCCGAGATTTGAATGGATTTTGCCCATGAGAATGTCATCTTTCCAGGAAGGGAAAGTGTTCACAGTGATCGGACCCTATCATCGCGTACGAGAGGTGATGCGAAGTCGAGGCTGGGTGGAGAAGTTCTATCGATTGAATGATGGGCCGCCACCACCTGCACGGCATCGCTCCCCACGACAAGGACAGAATACTCAGAACGCGGATACAGACGATGATGATGATTATGATGATCCACAAGACGATGACGATGCGTGTAAGTTGTTGGGAATCTTTCAGAACAATTCATTCTCGTTTGATGCATCCGATTTCATGTGGCTTGCTCTTCCAGTCAGAAATAATTAATGCTAGAATATGAAAGAATTGTAGATGCTTGGCAATGATGTTATTGTCATTTCTTTACCGGTTCAAAGACAGATTCTATTGCAGAGAAGTTCTCTGTCGAAACATAAATCACTGAAATTCCTCATCCAGGTGGAAGTCATTACTTAATAATTGGGAAACTGGACAACGACGGCTGACCGTCTCAGTCACAGTCTGCCTAACAGCATCTGCAAAGCAAAGTTCAAAGCAAACTCAGCGAAAATCAATACAAAATAGATGATCATGAAATAGAGCATGAATACCAAGTCATGAATTGTGTACCGATCATGTGGCATTATTTCTGCATGCGACTGAAATGCCTTTAAATGATTTATGAATTTTAAGACAAGAAACAGTAGTATGAAATATTTTGATACGAAGAAGGATCATTTTCTTCAGATGCTCGCATTTTGGCTTGCGACGTTTCGCTAACAGTTTAAATTATTCATTCATTTAGAGTCTTATTATCATGATTGAAAACATAGCTATGGAGACTGAAATTTTGTAAATGTGTGCGATTTAACGTCATTACGCATGGAATTACTGAAACATGTAGGCCTATTTATCTCTTTGCATTGTATTCTCCATGACTATGATAGATTGAATTAGGTATTATTAGGTATTAATTATTAATTAATTAAATATCTGATTGAGGAGGGCGGTTCGCCGAAATATATATTGCGAAATAAAAACAAATTGTCTGTGCGTCGAAAGATAAATTAATATCATTTTCTTTTATCAAAATGTAATCTAAATCTTTCTTTAAAACTTCAGTTAATATTGCTAGAAGCTGTGATAGACTGATCACGGATAATATGTTTATATAATTATTAGGGCAATTCTTCATGACCTACAAATCGAAAAAATATGACACAAAAAAACTTTAAAGAATATAACCAAATATGACTTACAAATCTTAAAATGCAGCAAAAATTATGTTTTCATTTCCAAGCAAAAAGTTAAAAAGTTCATTTTACGACAAATAGACGATTTATTTCAAGCTTTTACCACAGTATGTCCATTTACAGCTTGTTGTTCAAAGCAGCAGTGTAATTAACTACATTTGATGTTAAAAAGGTCTGTATTTGCATAGCATCTTCAACAGGCAGGGAGAACGCTCTACCGAAGCAGCGGTTACCTGACAGCGTTGCACCTCAGCGTAATGTGCCGGCGAAAGTTCTTGGTTGTCGCCGGTAACATTCATATCTGTAGGCAATGCACATTGGAACTGTCCTCAGACTGCATCGCTCTGTTAGTGTTCATAATTATTAATAAATAGCCCTAACAATTAGTGTTCATTTATGTCTAGATTTCAGCATAATTCAGCATGTTCTGCAATCAGACAACATCATCGAATAAACTAACAAATGTTTATCGAAGAAAACGTAGAAATCCATAATAAGTTTTTCCATTCGTCTATTATGAATACTCTTCTATTGTGGTATTATTTCCAGTAGGATCGTTGTTTTCTATCATGAACGTCACTTTATAATTAGAATCTGTTTATGATGAGTTTATGGATGACAAATTTGATATGTTCGCATCAAGGCGAACTAAATGAATTTGATTGACTCAAAAATGCGTAAAATGATTTATGCGCACTTACAAGCACTGACACATTTATTGAACATCCATGTGAGAAGTCATGTTCATTCCGATTCCTATTTACTACTTGATTTGATATTCATCATTCGAATTTATTCAACGAAATCAATTTATGAATCAGAATGGTAAGGGTAATGGAATTCAATATTGCTTGACATCAAACTGACAGATAAAACCTCAAAGCATAATAGAAATCACAAAAGAGCAAACGTTATTCTATTTTGCTCGAATGGGAAGAGCACATGTTTCCTATTCATTATAGCCCTTCCAGAATATCATTTCATTGCAATATTTTATCATCCGCTAATGAAATGGTCTCCGTGGCACAGTGGTTAAGTGCTTGGACTAGCGATCTTTCAGTCCAGCGGTCGAGCCCCGAGAGTGTCATTGGAAGTCGTCAGGAAGGGCATCCGGTCTAAAAGTAACACAGCACTCCAGTTAAAGTCTGACCATGTCAGCACCGTCGAAGCTCCCAGTGTGGGAGAGTAGTGACGTTAAACCATCATCCGTTAATGAAATCTTGTTAACCCTATGTTGATTGCATTAGCTAATAGTAATAAGCAATTACTGAGCCAGATCCAATCTGACATTTAATTGTAGCCGAATGAACTTTACGATTCACTGACCTGTTAATAGACCATTTGAAATTCTTAATTCTTCGGAGAGAAAATGTATTCGTGTGTATATTGTCAATGTGAAGATGAAAAGTAGGCCTAGCATGGGAAGAGGATCTACGCTGAATCAAGTGTGGAATGATGTCTCGTGTCAAAGAAATCGAAGCTACTGATTTGTATCTTAGATATCTTAGTAATTGAATTAATTATCAATGAAGTGAATGCTATGACAAATTTCCACGGAAAAAGATAGGCGTAGGCGTCTGGTGAAGCTCACGCTCTCGACCACCCTTGTCATCTAGACCAGTTAGTCAACTGCTGAACTACAGAACGCTGACACGAAGTTGAGTGGTGACTGGTGGGATCATGTTCATAAGCAGGTCAATGTCAATGCTACAGATTAGAGATTGGATTTACTACATGCATAATGCGGAAAATTCATGCGCAGTATTCAATAAATTGAATAAGCAAATCTTGAGTTTTTTCAAATTTGGGCATTTCCGTACTACTAGACTGATACCTCTTCATTAATGGTAATAAGTAGCCGGAGATTATGGAGAATAAACTGATCGCTTGTGTTTTAACACGTGAATTAAAAGCGTGAATTGAAGTAAATTTCATAAATGTTTGCTCGAATTTCACAAAGTTCCGCTTCATTAATTGGTGAAAACTTGAGTAGACTGCATATTTTCAGTGGAAATTATCCAAAAAGTAGAATTCAGGATGACAAAAATAATGTATTTATCATGCTGCAAAATTGTTTTCTCCTCTTGATTTTCAATTCAAAATAGACAAAAGACTTAGAAGCATCGGAGGAATAATGTATATTCGTTAAAAATCCATATTTTTGATCGAAAGTAGTTAATTATTAGAAAACTTTTTCACAATTGTGAATGTTTGCGGATGCCTGTCACGATGAAATAATCTTAAGCGATCGTGTGAAGATATTCGATGAAGAAAATTCTATCTCACTAGATGGTGAAGTGTATCACTCATGTAATGAATATGATGTATTCAAAATCAAGAAAACAGTCCATAGATTCGCAATGACTTTTGACAGCCTTTTGACAACTTCAACAATAAAATGTCAAACATAATTTTATGTTTGCAATCATTGTAGAGGCTTTAGTTTCAATGCTCTTTCGTCTGATATCCTGCATCCATTATTACTTTTACGCAGATATTCTGCTGTCTTCAATAGCAGAGTACAAAATCAAATCGGCATGAATAATCCTTTAGTTGAACATTAATTTAACATAGAATGAATACTTTTTTAAAAGCTTGATTTCAATACAGAACGGCTAAATATATCACGTTTATTGATTGAAATATCAAAATCTTTTTTATGTCAACAGTTGTTGAGATGGCGCTTCAACGAATTCGGTCATCTACTGTCGTCCAAACGTTCCCTTGGCCTCCACAAGCATTAAAGATTTCAGCCAGGGATTACATTCTCAAACCATTTGAATGTAGGACTTGTTTTATCGGCTTTAGTTTCATGTGCTGAGTGTTTTTCTATGATGATGTGCATGATAATACACTTATTATAAAATATCTGAATGTGTTATATCCCATTGTTAAGTTATGAACCGCATATTCGTTCTCATAGATCCTATAAAATTGCTTCATCACGCGTGCTTGCGCTGGTTTATTTTCATTTAGTTATGATGTTATCTAGCTGGTGCTGTCTGGATGCTCGATCGGCTTGCTATATATAAATTGAATTAATATTATTTGTTCCGAGCAATTTATGTTTGAATCATGGATGTTGATCTTAAATAATCTCTGTTCATTTATTGACATGGTTAAAGTCATAGAAATATAGCAATTAATTAATGGGTGAACTGGAGGTTGACTAAAATTTTGGAAAATAATTGAGGCGAACCTATACAGAAAACTATACAGAAGAGTCATTGAAGATACTTAATTCAGTGCACAACGATTGATGGGCTGAATTTGACGTAGGACACCCAAGCAAAATGTGATAGAAAAACCATGTGTTCAGTTGTCAATAGAGTGAAAGTGGGAGATCATGAGAGATACAGAGACAGTGAGATTGGATCATTGAACTAATCGGAACAGATATGAGCTAATCAAAAACTCTGGTGCTCAACTTCCGGAGCTGCGGCTATGTAAGAAGTGGAGAAACGACAGACGATCATGGTTTAACTCAGATGTGTCTTTACTGAACGCATTACTTGATTATTATCCTGCCTATAATCCCTGTGTATATTATAATATGTGTTATACCCTTAACATCTTTTAGGATTGATAGGACTGCGGTGTAGCACATTGCTTTATCACCGCAATGACTGTGTTTATATTAAAATGGATGAACGCATTCACATCATGTAAACATGCTAATGATATTCTAGAAAAACTGAGAAAGATAGAAATCGAATTCGACTTTTTTTAGATCCATTGAGATTCAGTTTTGTTGATGCTTCATGGTTGGAAGCGGCCGCCGGCTGCCAGCCGTAACTAGTAGGTTAGAGAGACGCCGGCCTAGTCCCGGGCTGGTTCCAACCCTGCTGTTTACACGGAAGTTTTGAGAAAACTTCATGTAGATACTGTATGCTATAATTAACTTGTTTTTTTAGTGTTCGGGACGATTAATGTCATGTTTGCAATTTTTTAGTGAATTATATTGTTGTTTTAATTGTGTCACTTAAAATAGGGAGCATTGGTGATGTAGTCGGAGATGCAGATATAAGAGTAAAATGTAATTTCAGTTGTTTGTCATCGGAAGCAAATGAGGATGGACTCTTTTGAAGTAGCCGAGATGTAAATATTACATTCTCCTCTGGACTCAGATGTGCAGTTTTAAACAAGAACGCTGAGAGAGCCAATGTAATTTGCGGTTTAATTTTATTCTGATCATTCATAGAATTTGGGTCTCTCGGAGGCAATACGAACACTCATGCCTTTTCGACATTGAATTGAATTTCAAAAGTAGCTCGGTGCATGTGTTAAAGATGATTACATCAAAGAAATTTTCATCAATATAATCTTGAAATGCATCGCATTGGAAAACTTTATTTGCAGTGCATGTACTGTTATATGCCCATGTTAAGGAAGGGCACTACAAGTAATAACATGCCACATTATCTAAGAATGCTAACGTTTGAGCTCAATTCTCGATCAACGCCCATCTGTCTACTGAGAATCCTTCGGATAACAATTTGTTTTGTGAGTCATCCTTGACTGTCTGAGTGAATATTAGTGTCTCCCGTCTATTATAATGTCATATTCATGTTCGGTTCTGAATATTCACATAACTCTGTTTAGAGATTGATGTGTCCTTTTCAATGACAGTCAATTAGTGATCATGAAGGCAATTTTAAAAGAAAGAAACCATCGAATTACTTTCAAATTGTGACATTGTATGTATAACGCTATCTTCCGTTCTATGATACTGTCTGTTTCATAATTATGATGCACAGCGACTATTATTTGTCAGAAATTCTCAAAGTTCGTCGTTCAAATTGCTCTCAAAGGATTAGTGAAGTAGATTTGCAAATATGGGGCTAATACACCATTAACCATCATCTACAGTCATCCTCGATTTCTTTCGATTTTTCAGGTCGTGATGATTTGATAAAGAGCTTGTGATCAGCAGCTATGTAATACCATGCCGTGTTTGCTAAATATTGCCACAGAATTTCCTCACACGAAAAGTGTATTTAATCATAAACCGAATTACTGCTGATTACTCGAGAGGCTTCTTATATTTTAAAAGTCAAAAGTGACTCGATAGTCACATCACGAAATTATTTTGTGGTTAGAAAAAGTAAATTCGTGTGTGGATTCGATACAGAAAGTTGGTTTCATGTCTTGACGATACGCTTATGTCAGCTTGCATCATGACTTCTTGTTCAGATTTAACAGTTCGGATCATTATGCACGCAATTTATTGACGATAATTCATTGTTAGAACTGCAAGTTTCCACAACAGCTTTGTATCTGAAGCAATTGATAAAGAGTTGTTTGCCTTCACTTTGCCAGAAATTTGTTTATGATTGGTGTATTGAATATCTAAAGAGAAAGACAACTATTCAGTCAATAAATGACACGAACACCCTTGATTTCCCGACCGCTCTCGCCTGACCCAGGAATCGAGCCGAAGTCCGCGATGGAGATGAGCTCGCGCTTTCTTCACCATGCCAGGCTGACGGTACAAAAGCCTATGTGAGGGTACATGGCCTAGTGAAGAAGATGCGAGCTCATCTCCACCGCGGACTTCGGTTCAATTCCTGGATGTCTTAGTTTCTTGCTACTATTCTCTTAGGTAACCTTTGCATTCCTCACTTAGGCCTATGTCATGGGCAAATTTCGCCAATAATTTTTCTTACATATATACGCTTTATCATAATTCAGATATTTTGGAAATGAAAGGAGTTTTATGGTTTGTAGTAGCATATCTTGTAGACTCATCTAATACATTCATATGCCAGTACATGTTGGCCAGGTAGACTAGATCTGAATTTGCCAAAACGAAAATACCGATAATCAAGTAGTATTTACAGCAAAAGTTACCGACCGGTACATGACTAGAAATGCAAAGGAAGCTACCGTATAATGCCTCCTTAAATGGTAGATGAAGTAACCTTAAGTAGGCCTGCATGTACGTATGTACAACATGCATGTACTGCATGTACAACAACAAGAAGCCTTATATATTATACAATATTGGTCATGATACCCGGTATTTACTAGTAGACTGACTTATTTTACTAAGATAAGTAGGCCTAATAATCGCTCAGGCGGATGTAGCTACCACATTACAATAGCCTGCATGTAATATGTCTATAGCAGTCTATTTTTTGTACATGCGTCTCTTATTCAAGGGCGTCTCATTTAAATCTTTTTCCTCTCACGGATGCGTCTCTTATTCGAGGGCGTCTCATATTCAAAGAAATACGGTATGTAGTAAATGACTGTTCGACATATCTAAGACCATGATTACTCTTCATCATCACTGTGTCGCAGATGCTTGGTATCAACAGACTGATTTGCTGCAAACTAATAGTTCTGTGCACTATGTTTTTCCATCATATGACCACAAATTAATGTTAAAAATACGCGTATGATGAGGCATGAGCAACTATTTGTAACTTCTCATGATAACTTATGATTAAAGATTTGAGATCAATCAACATCATGGCATGTGAAATTGAATCTCGAAAACGTTGAACAATTGAAGTCAACCTATTGCTTGTAGGCCTTCTGTGTGACTACTTTCAATTTAATCGAATACGGCAAATTAATGAAACAGAATTTTATGTATTGTATATTATTCACATCTATTGTGCAGTTGTGGGTGTTTGGCATCATTGCTTTATATGATGACAGCTACTCACTATTTCTATAACAAACATAGTGGTTTTAATGAATTTGTGAATAACAGTGAGAAATCACTTTCTCGGCTCATTTTGGTATATTTATTAAATTTCTTCAGTTTTTTGTTTTTGTCTTTCTGCATTGACTAGTAAATAGAGAAAATGATAGCTTTGAACGGTGACTTATTCAGCACATCTAAAAATCTGTTGGAGGTCTCTCTTTGTTTTCCAAATGCCCATTTGATGCCAACAAATGGCTTATTTGTTATATCTATGGCATCGTTTGATTCTATTTATAACAGAAAATGATATTCTGTTTATTCAATTCTATAGCATGAATGAATGAAATTTTGTTCTCAGTTTCTATCTATCCATCTTTGCTTGCGCATTTCGTTCGTTTCAAATTGTTAATTTTTGTATTATCAATGAAATGTATTTCTAGATGCATGTGGCGGAACGAAAGTGCCCCCGTGGGAAGAGGATGACGGAATCTATGGAATCATGGTAAGTTAAACTTTAATTTATTCATCCACCTCTCTGTAGGTAAGTTGCAAGGCATTCGCTAATATTACGCAAATTGATCGTATCCTGCTGATGAAAGATACAGAACTGTTCATAGCCGATCTCAACTTTACTTCTGAACTTGCTAAAGAAGAGAGATTCACATTCTGACGTTTCAGTTGTCATTTTAAGATGTTTGCGACGTTCAAATTTTTTAGTGATGTCCGACATGACATTAACTCATTACCTAATTCCTAGTTTAGATAAATCTTTTATCAATTAAGCAGTAAAGTAAGAAAGTATCACTGTAGCAAAGTTTCTATACCCGGTGACCACCGTGAAAGCGAATCAGTCTTTTAGGACTAACATTATTAGATATTGTGCAAGTAATCACCCTTGTTTTATTATTTCTTTTAAGTACAATAACATGAATTTTTCCACAACGAATTTGTAATTTATTTATATATCTGTAAATTCGCGTGCTGCAACTTTAAAACGGGAGTTGTATGGCTGTTAGGAGATGTGAACTAGGCCTGTTGATAATTCCTGATATTGGATGAAATGGCAGCTATTCAAACGATGAATTGACAGATAAATCCTCAGCCTTCCAAGAAACCAAACAGCCAAATAAATCAAAGAGCTCCAATGTCCTCCACTTTGATTCCGGTTCTCGCATGTTGACAAAATAAATCTGGACATATGTCTGATCGAACGTTGCGTCACGGTTATAGCTCAGTTATACGTGTATATAGAAATGTATTATCAGTATGCTTTCTTTTCTCGATAGAGTTCTCTCTGGTAGATATTCCCTGGCATTGCAAGATCAACTTTGATATCTTGGTCTATATTACTGATGTCCTAATTCTTCACCTTACTTTTCTATTTGAATTATTTCAGTCACGACTGGTCCGAAATGTGCCTCCAACTTTTATATGGTCACTCCGAAAAGATCAAGTGGATTTTCGGTATCTGAAAAGAGAACAGATCGTCAATCATCATGCAAGAGCATGCTCCTTTACAACAAAGGCAAGTGTGATTTTTTCATTTACCGCATGCTTATTGTATTTGCATGCGCTTTGTAATGAATTTGAAAGCATTCGTGGAGGGTGCTGTAGACTGCAAATCGGAGGCGCATACATCACTCTTTCAGACCCTGATATTTCGGTCGTGCATCAGCTTAATTGAGAACAAAGCCTCTGCTCTCTAAGACTTCGCCGTTCGGGGTATAAAAAATCTACACAAAGTCAAAGTGCATTCATCTTTTAAGCTGCAAATTAAAATGATCAAGTCATTCTTGACAGTTCTACAGGACTTACATGCAAGTAGCAATACAATATAGTAGCAAAACAAAGGACATTCGTATGTAATGATTAATGATCACGATGAGGCATCTTAAGTTTATATTAAATTCTATTGATTTCTTTATGTATTGTTATGCGCAGTGGCGGGGCAAATGCGGCAAGGAAACAAGCCTTGCATTCAAACGAGCTTTCACAACGGGGTATTATTGTAATGATGAACAGAGTTCCATAGAAGCGAAGGAGATTTTTTTGTGTTATATTTGATCATTTATCATTAAATCTTGATTTTGGTAATAGCAACTAAGATAATGAATCAATAGACTTAGTTATTTTGAACTTGCATTCCAATTTTCTAGTTCATGTCAGTGCTTGAGCTAGTCTGATATCTTGAATGAATTATGATAGTGTTTAGACGTTTGAACCAAAACATGACCGATAAAGTTGATATATTTGCAGTGCGGTTTAAACGTAATCAGAAAATAAGCAAATTTCATTTTAATGATATTGACGACGAAGTTAGTTCTATCGTTTTGTTGTCGATTTCAATTTGATACGCAACCTCGGTTGCTTGTCTGCAATAAAGTTGTAATAATAAATTGTTAATAAGCGTGAGATGCTGAGTGACGCGAAGGCTGCATGATTTCTTCACAATGCGAGACCATGTGATTGCATGATGAAAAGCACAGCAGACGACATGGTTTGCATTAGTAATTTTCCAATCCACTGCTGTCTCCGTGGCACAGTGGTTAAGGGCTTGGCCTAGCGATCTTCTGGTACAGAGGTCGAGCCCCGAAAGTGCCATTGGAATCATCGGGACGGTCATCCGGACTGAACGGTCACAATGCTCCGGATAATAGTCTGACTATGTCAGTCTATGCATCTTGAGATCATCCATTTGCTCGCTCATTTGTGTCAAAATTAATGTCTTTTAAGTAAATCAAATGAATCGGAATTGACAAGATCATTGTTCAAATCATACGAGACCTTAAGCAATTTTACATATTACATGTTCGTCTAGACTGTCGTCACAAAATCATAAATAATTAAGCTTCTCGTATAAATATAGAAAAATTGGCCTCAAATGGAGACATTGTATTAAACAATGTTCTGAAAATGTTCCATTTTCGTGATGTATTAGACAGTTGAGCAATTAAAGTAGCAATTCGATCATTCTGAACGACCATATCCATGCTTGTTGAATTGATGAATATTTCCCACATTGACATTTTTGTGAACTTTAAGACTCAAATATTTGTCTCATGAATATTGAAAATTTGATTACTGCTTTGTTGTATTCCCCAGTGCACCTAATAGTTTATCAATAATGAGAGACTCAGCAATAATCATCATCGTTCAGACAAAATAATTTTCATTCATCATAGGTTAATGATTCGGATTTCAAAACAAGAGGAAAAGCA
Organism: Prostheceraeus crozeri; assembly: GCA_907163375.1. Lineage (NCBI taxonomy): Eukaryota > Metazoa > Platyhelminthes > Polycladida > Euryleptidae > Prostheceraeus > Prostheceraeus crozeri. The sequence goes on from CAJQUW010000761.1 coordinate 39,483, forward strand.
CGTATCTTGCATTCACTCACGATTATGCAGATAGGGTGAAAATGCGGTTGGTTTACAAATTGAAGTTACCAACGGTATTATATGTGATACAGCGGCTGCTATCTTTGATAAAACTTTTACATTTGAACAGGGATGCAGGCACATCATTTTCAAAATTGCTCAAGTCAGATAAGATCAAAGGAACGTGACTCCGATCCTTATGCATATAGGACTCTCATTCTACATGCACCTAAGTGATAATAAGAAATGAAAATCATTATTATGTATTTGTCCAAATCCAAGCGACGTGTAGCCGTCTTTATTTTCTTTGCAATCAGGTTACGTCAACGTGGAGTGATGTAGGTAATAACTACAATGACATATTAGTGCACATGTAAGAACACAAAGCACGGAAAGTACACTAAACGTGTTTAATCAGACACAACCACAGAATTAGACAGGTCGTCTCTTCTTCTGTTTGACTAGAAAGGAAGCATTGGAACATGTAACGTCAAGGAAATGGCACAATCTGCTGACATGATACCATGGAAATCGAACAATAAGCAGTCAGTTCAACATTAAACACGCCAAATTGTGGGAAGTTTTAGTGACTGTTATCAACCGGATCACACAGCAAAGAGACACAGTCGATGTCAAGTTCTACAGAGAAGCTTGTGAACTTTTTTTCGTGCGCCTGCTAACTTTTTTTAATAATGATCGGAAGGACCAACATTATAGAGAAAACTTTTGTGCAATGATCTGAATTCTTCGAATCAGAAGGAATCGAGGCGATCGGAGCATTTTGAAGGAATTCAGAGCAATCCGCAAGCGACGCACGACTTTTTTCCTATCTCTGCAAGGTATTAACAATCTCTTTTTGCCCACTTAATAAGCTCCTGCATGTGTCATCGCTTCGAATCAGTTTGCACTTCTAGCAAAGTGATAGGCTTAAACAATCTAATTCTGTGGACACAACATTTATTTGAATGTTTGACACTCGGATGTTCCGCATTTCCTCGAATCAACGCCACAGCGTATCTTCGAAATGAAATCAGACGTATTCCAGTGCGATGATAATGAAGATATTAAGGAAGGTTCGACAAAAAGAAAGAAAATATCTTGCAAGTTAGAATCAATAAACTCAATATCCGAGTTTCTGCTGTTACGAATGTCAATATCTCTACGATTTTGATAATCTAGAGAGGTTGCAAGTGGTCTAGAGAGATAATCACGAGTGGTGTCCATGGCACAGTGGTTAAGTGCTTGGCCTAGCGATCTTTCGGTCCAGAGGTCGAGCCCCGAAATGGTCATTGGAAGTCGGCAGGAAGGGCATCCGGACTAAAAGATCACAAAGTTCCTGATTAAAGTCTGACTGTGTCAGCACCGTCCAAGCCCCCAGTATACAGGAGTAGTGACGTTTCAGCTTCATAGCATTATAAACAGGAAATTATATTCTAAGTATTGCTTCATATTTTCCTCTGTTTTTTGAAAAAATGAGTTATTCTCGGTAATTTATTCAATAAGAATCTTGATTTATTTTGTGACAACATCTACTTGATTCACATTTTAAACTATGAATAGCGCCATTTGTAGTCTGTCCGATATTTCACACCAGCCAATGCTTGTAAGACTGCGATGTATTCTATTCTAAAGTTGATTATTAAAACTCATTGCTGTTAAGATGGTCGCTCTATGTTTTTTGAGATAAACTGCTACTTATTCGAAACAATGCGATGTGTCCTGTCGTACGTATTTTGAAATGCGATCACAATTCTATCGTGTCATCTTCTTGGTTTATGCTGGCTTCGTATCAAGCAGCGAATGAGCTTGATTCTACGGCGTCAGGAGCCCATCATCTTTATCAGATCCTGTAGCTGCATGTTCCTAGGGCGTTCGTTGCGTTCATCTGATCGTATTCTGGCATCCTGTAATGTTCGGACACTTTTGGGAAGTAATTCATTTGCCTACGCCTCATCAGTGCTGCTTAATTACCGTTCAATAAATGTGAGAAGCTTCTCTTCTCTAAACTCATTCAAGAGATCTTTGAAAAAGTCCTTCATTGCCATGAACTTATGTACTCGTTCTTCTATTGGATTATAATTTTGTAGGACCATGAGCTAATATAATAATGGTGCTGTATATACATATGATGATTCCTGATATTGGATGAAATGGCAGCTATTCAGGTCTGTTTCCATTTTTCAACTGAGGATGCAACTCAATCTTTAATTATTCTATTTATATGATAATGATGTCAGTGGTCTCCGTGGCACGGTGGTTAAGTGCTCACCCTAGCGATCTTCTTGTCCAGAGGTCGAGTCCCGAAAGTGTCGTTGGAAGTCGGCAGGAAGGGCATCCGGATTAAAAGATCACAGAGCTCCAGTCAAAGTCTGCCTGTCAGCACCGTCCAAGCCCCATTGAGGGGGAGTAATGACGTTAAACCATTCATTCATTCATTGTTATTATATATGATATACAGCAGTCTTTAAAAGGTGCACATACTATGGAGTTGCTGTATGTATGATGTCGTTATACCGCACTTTAGTTGCAATCGTGACATCCGATCTTTATTCCTGCATAAAATGAATCGATGTCTTTCTCGTTCAGTGCAGTAACCATGAGCCTTAAGACATGTAAATGAGACATGATTATAGAAAAAGCATAAAAATCTAAGCGATGCTTCTTTCGAAACCTTTTTTTTGTACATGCAGTCTACAATTCCAAATGTATGTAGTGTACACATTGTATATGTAAGCAAAAAGGTCTGCCGTTCCCATACACACAAGTGTCGTGGAAAATTGACAATCTGAACAATATATTTTCATCAAAGATTTTGCTATGGATTCTTCCGTTATTGCAGCATATTCATCATGTAGCAAGGTCACTCCATGCATGTTATCAAGTAGCCGAAATCCTGACAATTTCAAGAATCTTAATCATCAATAGGTCTATTCTTTGGCAGTTCCGATCCTAATCAATCAAATACCTGCAAAGTATTACACTACAATATGCAATACATGCAATAGCGCGAGCGGTCAGGATTTCATGCGATTATTGATCCTCTGGTAATCAGTAGAAAAGATAAACTAATTTTCTATTACGACATTCCCTGTAATTCAATATTTCTTCATTTAAAGACAAATTGATAGGATAATTGATAGAAAATAGAAATGACCGAGCTTCGATGCTTTGCTTGCTGAATAGTGGGAAGATCCGACTATTAATTTCATGATTCATGTCAGGAGTGTGGAATGCTAGAAATTCATTTACATGACTTTATACGATCGTTCATACAGAGTTCAGCGATGCAGTTATACAATCACTTGTTTTTCGTTATGAGGTTGGATAGGAGAAAAAATTCTGGAATCGATTTTGTAGTTGTTTCATGAAAACTTGCGCTGTCGTAGCAAAATGACTTTAATGACCTGATACAATGCAGCTGGCAATCAATACATTAAGACTAACATTGTATAAGTAAATAATAAAACCATTAATGCAATATCTAACGTTATAAGAAGCGCTGAGTCAAACAGTGTGATAATGATTGACATGTGTAATCTTGCTTATTGCTGATATTGTCATAATAATTTCTCGCACGTAATATTTAGAATAATTGCTTTGTTAAAGTTTTATATTATCAATCGCAGAGAAGTTTTTGGTAAAAGCGACAAAATACGTGTGTGAATGAAAAAATGAAGTTCTAGCGTCACTACTCCCCCATACTGGGGGGCTTGGACGGTGCTGACACAGTCAGACTTTTCTGGAGCGGTGTGATCATTTAGTCCGGATGCCCTTCCTGACGACTTCCAATGACACTTTCGGGGCTCGACCGCTGGACTGAAGGATTGCTAGACCAAGCACTTAACCACTGCGCCACGGCGACTGCTGTGTCGACTGTTGTTTGTCATTTTGATGAAATGGCGTTCTGCATTCATGGAGCAGGCAGCATGAATTTAACTCAGACTACTGATAGAGTTTTTATCAGTCGCTTATCAGACACTGCGATTTGTATGTTCCTTCAACAAGCATGTGTGTATATTTCGAAATTTTAGTCTATATGATTTTATTTTATTTGTAATCGCAACATGAGTCGCAATAAGTTTACCTTCAAGATGTTCTTGCCGGTTTCAATAAGTTTGATGATTACCAAAGATCGCCATGCGCGCCAGCTTGTTGTTAGTCTGATTTTGCTATTGATCCATCTAGACAATAAGTGCAGTTCAATGTTAAGCAAGATTGTCCTGATCATCGGCTTAGTTCCAACGAGATTATTCACGCAACTCCATCATGTTTACGCATCCAACGTGAAGTTGCCTACACGCGCATAGTTTGCTTCTTCATTAAGAAGATTTTCTGTTTCATAATCTGATTGTGAAGTGCTCCTGGATACCACGAATCACTAGGCTGTGCACGCAGAAACAATGATTTTTGTTGATCAAATAAATAATTCCTACCAAACCTGAGTATATGACTTTGCATTTCGCATCTCTGCTGCTATGATGTTTACAAAGTCTACAAGAAATTTTAAATAATCTTCCCTGAGCGTATTCAAATATTTACAAAGATATTAACTACAGACGGTACAGACACATAAGGAGTATCGTGTGATACTGTGATTCAGTAGTTAATATCATGGCCTACTGATCAGGAGGTGTAGGTTTCAAGCCTTGCCACAAAACTGAAGAGTCTTTCGGGAGAAAGTCTGAAACCGCCTCACAAACCGCAACTTGCCTCTTCTTTGTCGCACCCCCATTGTTTACATGCAATGTTTGATGAACATGGAAATAAACACAGGGATTAATGGCTTACGAATAATGTGGGAGATAGCTCAGTTAATAGGACTGCAGGTAGTTCACTAATGTTCCTTCGACTGTTCTTAAAATAAGTAAACCTGCTCTACTCGGAAGCACATTAGGCTGTGCCTTTCTTCAATGTGGCCAAGTTTTATTCCCTTCTCATTATTTTGTGCTGAGTGCTTAGCAAGATTGCATAGTGTACTGTACATAATTCATAGGTCTTAGGTTTGAACCAACCAAGGATTAGAGCTTCAAAATGGTCGACTTCACATATTCAAAAGAAATCTGTGTATAATTGCATAAATAGTTCTTCAAAATTGCCAGACAAGACTAAGAGATCAAAGATTTACGAAGGAAAACCCGATACTTGAAAGAGTCATTAATTGATATATTTTGAACTATCAATCTCCCAAAAGCATGGAGTAATTAAGAGTCAAAATTAGCTCGCTATTTACGTCAAAATTCATCAGCTAGTGAACTCTTTGTCTGTCAACCACTGCATCGGATGAACCGTTCTTGCAGCTATGATTGAATATCTGAACAGCAGTTCATGTTGGCAGATGATGTTATGAGCATTGTTCAATCCCCATCTCATGAAATTGATAGACTTTAATGTCAGTCGACAAAATTCTGTTCCGTTGGTATCAATAGTCACATCCTGAAAATGGAGTAGTGATTTGGTTCCCTACTCTAAGTACATTCCTGCAGCATTTTGGTGTCATAATTCTGCCATGACTGCAACCGATGACTAGCAAATGGAAGAACGAACCCTCTGTGAAATGGAATGCGAGGATCAGAAGGAAAATGAATGAATAGCTGAGACAAGAGATACATCTTCAGAAATTTCTTGGAAACAACTAATTTGTCCTCAAAGAAGATATCGGACAATTTCTAGACATCAGAAGATAGGCGCAACCATGCATACATTTGTACTCATCATGGACAGGATAAGGTTCCACATTTCACACGAGTCTGCAGTCTTCACATCTTCCACTGCCTTTGACCGGCGGTATAGAAAGCCGCTCTGTAATTCTGTGAGTACATATGCAGGCTGTCTTTCACAAGCACCTAGAATCCAATCGCGTCAACACTTCAACAATCTCTTAAAATTTAGGAGTCGTTGGCTCAACTGAGCATCTCCAGAATTTCAAGAGCACCAATAGACGGTTGATGAGAAGCTTTGTCAACCGCACCCGCCGGACACAGGAATCGAACCGAAGTCCGCGGTGGAGACGAGCTCGCACCTTCTTCATTAGACCACGCCGACGGCTCAAAAGGAATGCGAGTGAAGGCAGAAGTCATCTCTAAGTGATATCGACAGCTTATTGTCCTATTATTATTGACACAATGCTACCAGCATTCATGTTGTAGCGATCAGCATGTCATTCGACTACGTCACACAGTAGATTGACAACAAAGGTCTATCGCAGTCATAGAAATAGATTGTTGTTTATCTGAAGTTGACAAGAATGGAAATTGACTCAAGGTCGCGGCACATCCGGGGGAACTAAGTTGGGGCATGAACCACCAATGAAAAGCTTAGAATCGCACATGTGACTGATTCTAACCCAATCATACAGCCGTTGACAAGCGAATATAAGTCAAAATGCGTGCTATTTATGTGCCACTATTGTGTATTGCATGAAGCTTTACTTCCATTCTAGAGGTTTTATTGTTATCAATTTCTATGATCGCAGTACATTGCATATCTAAAGAGAATGAAAGCTATTAAGTCAACACAAGACACCAACACAGTTGATTCCCCGACCGCACTCGCCCGACCTAGGAATCGAACCGAAGTCCGCAGTGGAGACGAGCTCGCACCTTCTTCACTAGGCCACGCTGACTGTTCAAAAGGAATGCGAGTACTCACGTTTACTGTTTGATAAGTGTTGCCATGTGCAAACTAGGAATTTGATTAGCTTTTGCAACAATCATAGAGAGAACCATTGATGATAACACTGCAGAAGTGATGATCGACGGCATGTGGTCATGCAATATATTTCAGGTACCGACTGACACTTGTATTGCTTAAAAATGCTTTTGGAGTTAGCAGGTCAAGTAATTTATAAATAAGTCAAAAAATGGTCATTTCTTTCGATGTTTCAGTTGGTCAACCAACTCGGCTCATAGCCCTGATACCCAGGATGTCAAATGTAAGCTGCGTTCAATCTCCGACGTGATTCCTGCAACACCTTCCATTACATCACTTATCATTAAACGCGAGTTGTAATTATTCTCGATTGATGGTATTGTAGCTACCTGTTCAGTTGATTTTCACCGTCTCGTAGAAGAGTTCTCACGATCTGCTTGAGTGTTGACTTAATGAGAATGAGAATAGTATCACGATTATTTATTCCTACTCATAACATCATTTACATAAATGTCGAGTTTTAATGTACAAACACAACATATGTCAAGCAGACAAGTCAATATCAGACCCAAAGTCAAACATACACCGAATGTTTAACTCTTCTACTCGTGCATGTTGAAAGCGAACCTGTATTTCTTGGGTCGAAACGTAGTTTAATTGAATTTGCGATTGTCTATTAGGTCAGATGATTAGAACAGACATTCGGACCCGAAGTATTTTGGTCAACGTTGACCTCAGAGCGGCAATCATTGAAGACAAAAGAGGAGATCATTACAATGCCTTTGGCACCACTCCCATCCACTTGCCATGCCTAGTTTGTCCGCAAATTACGTTAAAAAGGTTTTGAGAAGGGCTTGCGCATAGGTGGGTTGACTTAAATTAGACTATTTTTTGTTACTGGCTCATGCACATATTTGTTTTGATTTTGAATTGTGGTATTTGCAGGTCGGTTTATGTCGAAATCTCCGTCAATTGCCTTGGTTTGAAAATGAATCTCAAGACAAGTTCTTCCCACGTTGTTATGTTCTGAGCGTTCAAGAGGAGAAAGAAGCTTTTATACGTAAGTAACTACTGAATATGCTATATCTACTAAGTTTTTGCACAATTGGTCCTGTGAATCTGATCGCGGCAAATAGCTTGGAATGCCAGCTAACGGGAGATGCATTTCACGGCAATTATTTTCGATATTGAAAATATACAATAGGTTTTCTCTCTCTTTTATATAGTGCCAGCAAATCTAAAACTCCTCTTGTATCAGTGAACGGTTCGGGTCACAAATGTTGGAAATTGCAGAATAGATGAAATGCGTATTTATACAGAATGAAGGAAGCTATGCGGTGCAGTTTAAAACTTGTTGTCCAATTAGCGGCAATTCGTGACGTTGATTCAGGCTGGGAGACCGAACTTGAATCAACCTCGCTTCTCACAACGTACGTTCAACACTGACCTGAGCACGCTTCAAAATGTCAAGCTTAAGATCATCACCAAAAACAACGGCTGGAAATAGAACCTGTTTAATTAAATTAGATTTAAAACTTGCCTTCCATAATCCGATTTAATTCAATATCGTTTTCCTCATATTTGCATGAGAAATATACGGACTGCTAAAGGCCATAAGGGTAAATGTCCTACAGAAGGAATTGAAGAAGTAAAAGGAGATAGTATTTACTTATGTACAAAAGTTGGTGCAACTTGTACAGCTTAGATTATTGTCTAAAAGTGCATTTGATCATGTGGTACATATGTAAATGTTATGAAGAAGCAATGTTTTCTGTGTATGCTAAAATATTTACTATTCCAACTGATATTTCTCTTTAATATCGGAGAGACTCAACTTCACTATTGTAACCTTGATAAAGCCAAAAGACGAAAAATCGATTGGAATGATGAATTTTTTGAGAATCCAGAGGAAATCGCTTTCCTCATAGCGCTTCAATTCGAGATACGAGCATTAATTGATTTGTTTTGGAATGTAAATCTTTTTATGAAAAATGTGAATATAATTCAGCGATTAGTTTCCTTCGCTATAATAAGTTAGCATTACAAGGAAAAATTACAATTGATTTTTAATGCAGATTTTACTTATAAATGTCTATCAATGACTTGTGCTCGGTACAACTAATATAAACCTAGTTCTTACATAAATAGACCTTAGTACAAAGTGTAGGAATCACTGCTCAACTCAAGAGACAAAAAATGACCAAAAGAATGAAAGAAAACACTTCAATGAGTGATACGCGCCAGGAAAGCTCTGGAAACTGATTTATCTAGCGTCACGCTCAGGAAGTCAAGTACTACATTGCGAATCAATGAGAACCGCTCGTTTCTACACATTGACATTGATCTTGAAATCTGAGTTAATGTTTCCATGGCTTCTGAGCCCCAAACACCGTAAGTGGCCGCCTTAGGCACACAATCCATCCCATCCTGGCAGACTTTCTATCATTTACTTGATGTCTGCTTTCTCTGCTGCTGTCAGACACATACCCGATGCTGCACTCGCTCCATGAATAAAATCAGAAGTGAGCGGATGTGCAACAATGATATCAAGCAGGCCCGTAACCAGATCTGATCTACAGGGGAGGGGCATGACCCCAAAGGAGAGAAAGTTGATGTGAACATCATCAGTCATGAAAGACTACAATCTTGAATTAATGATATCTGCATTTGCTGTTAAATGATTGTTGTTATTCAAGGTTAATTAATTATGTAATGAAAGACTCTAATGCATGATAATGCAAACTCCAGTATATATTGTGTTGACCTTTTCTTACAATGATCAACTATCGCATATGCTTGTACATGAAACTACAAGTTGCATAATTATTAGAAAAAGCATTATGAATATGATGTAGCCTAATTTTGTTTGACTGTATTACATGCACATCAGACGATTTAAGACTGCATGAAACCATTTTCTATGATAATAAGTTTGAGTATTAAATCACTATATGATCTTGCAGTGCATGATCACTTCACAAAGAAAACATCAATTTAGAAAATCCAATAATTTTTCTATTGTCAACGTATTTCTAGACGTTCAACACTCGCTAGATAGTTGCTTCTCTCCTACAATTGATCTGCGCCGACAAATAATTCCGTTCTCGCCAGCCATCGATCAATTCTCCCTCCAATTTGTTCTCACTTCCGACGATTTGATTGATTCGTTTTATTGATTGTATATTGATCATATAGATAGCTATTTTAGCAGAGGGGCCCTGGCTCCCATGCCCCCCCGTGGCCTTATGTCAACAGCAGCTGCCTTCCCTAGTGACCAGTGTGGGATGTGAGTGTCCGCTGTACTGGATCGTCACTGGAGCCTTGTTCCAATCTTGAATTCAGTCTTCCTTGTTGGCAAAAACGGTGAATGGAATTACGAATGCTGTCATGTCGTTTGACTACATATAAAAATGTCTATCTAAAGTACGGGAAATTGATTTTACACACAGTGCATCATTAAGTGGCAGAGTTGTATCAAATTTAATGTGCGTTATATGTTCACCTACGGGGGTATCTATTTCTTTTAGTTTTTTGCTTTTTTGCAGTTTTGCTCAAAACACTTTTCAGAGTTGTGTTCAGCTGTGGAATATATAAGCGCTGTATTACTCTAGATATTTTTTCGAACCAAATATTTTCTCAAATATAAAAACTGATGACTGGTGACCACATAGTGTCAGCAAATACGAATTTGAGGGGAAATCCATGAATTTGTTTCCCATTATCATGGTTGGCTTCTTGAAAACGTGCAAGTTGTCCTTCTAACTTAATTTGGAGCATCTGCGAACATTCAGTCGAAGCTAAATGTTTCGCAAGTAAAGTTTTCAAACTAGTCGGGTGAAACGGGATTTCAGTTCACCGGCGGATTTTACCAATCCCACCCCTGCTTCGCGTTCATTTTGTAATTGAGTAAATACCTCTATTTTACTGTACTTTTATGGTTTGTTTTACTCCTCAAATGAATGAGGAGTAAATGGCGATTTATTCAAGGAGTTTTTGATGAACCTGTCAGCTACTGCCGGACCACAACCTGCCACCATGGTACTCCATAATGCTCCGTGTCACAGCCGAGCACATGAAGCATCATTGGCGGTTCAGCACCAAATTTGCAGAATTCCACCCTGTTTGCCCTTCCTAAACATCTCAGAGTGTCTTTAGTGTATGTGGAAAGCAGCCATCGAAAGAAATTAGGATGAGCTACGAGACCAGATGCTTCGACAGGATCATCAGATGAGCATGGCAACAATGGTTTAACTGTCAGAGGGAAATCTCTCCGAAATCACTCCCGAGGCTTGTCAAGTTTCCCTGGAGAAAGCTGCGTCTGCTGATTCCTCGATCCATGCGACTATAAGACATCCCTGGCAGTCATGCCTAATTTTCTGTGCAATTTTATAAAGAAATATACAACATGGACTCTGGATAACTTGAAGTTCTCGGTATCATAAGAAAATTATGTAGGACAGTCACAATAGTGCGAAAAATGTCGCTAAACAATGGTAGATATCTCGATAGCGTGCGAAATCCCGTTTATCATCGAGAAATGTCTACCTATTAAACGATTTCGTTGATCAATGACAAATCTCAGCAGGTAAATGAGAAATGCCGTTAATTTATCAGCTTTAGCGTTAATCAACGACAGATTCATATTAACAAACGCATAAACCAGAATGTTGAAATAATCCAATTGGCAAGAATAAATGATATTATATTATGAAATGCATACATTTTCGAGAAAACACAGCATCATCAAATGCATACCTATAGAAATAACTATTTTCTGCTTGCCTGCATTTAATACGGCTGTTTTTTCGAAAATATAGTGAAACATCAGCTGTACTTGGCTCTTAAGCTATACATGAAATCATATTTTTCAAAATGATGTAAAATGACATTATATTCATGCTGCCGAAAGCTAAAGAATCGCATGTACTTTTTTTAAAAAAGACAGGCATCTAAATGGTTTAAATTCAGCCGAGAAACAAGAAATTCGGGAAAAGGGTTATCTTCAACGTTGTATTTCATTAAAAATATGCAAGCTTTTTCATGCTCATAAGATTCCACAGCACTGCGCATTTCTTTCCGCTTGACATCTGTTTCTTATAGCTCTTAGTGAATCACGGTCTGAAATTACTTTTCCGCAAATAGCTTACAAATAGTCGCAAATGTTCATAGACGTAGTTTTGAGACGTTTCGGGGAAAAAATTTCAATGGATATTTTGATTAATAATGAATTACTTTAATAAAAATCTCTGTTGCAATTATTCCATATTCGCTAAGTCAGTGAGTGGTTGTCGAGATTCATTAGTAGAATTGACAAGAGAATTCACGCGGGACTTCCAATCGCGTCTTAAGTTTTATCAAAGAAGTTTTGATGAAAAATTTTCCTTCACCTGTATTCTCCAATTGCTATCATTCTTTTGACCGTTTTACATGAACGACGCTAAATGTATCATGCTCTGAAGTTGTATATGCCAAAGTTGTCAAGGCTTTTGTAAAAATGTGTTTTGATGTATTTTCTTGCAATAACAATTTTTATTTATGAATAGGATGGCCGCAAACAGAAGATTTTTCATGATGAATCAAAAGTACGTGGAGGTATCTTATTGAAGGAATTTAATGGCTAAAAAATGTAATGAAAACTATGTATAGGCTCGACGTACATAGCCTGTACATTGTTTTTGTTACAATTTATTGGCTAAAAATTCCTTCAAGAAAACACCTCCATTTTATATATTTTTGTATTTATCTAGCTTAGTCTTTTTATCTTGTATAACTTGAGAATTGAGTTATAACTCCAAAATATTGTTTAAAAGTAATAAAATAAAATAATTCTATCAAATATCTCATTCAGCAATCAGTAGCAAGGCGAACAACATAAATTATAATTAACCTAAAATTCTATCAAAATGCTGCTTCAGGAAAATTACGTTTTGCTAATGACACCTCCACGTACTTTTGATTCATAAATTTTCAGTCAACCAGGAATAAACACGCATGTAAAAATGCATGAACTCCTTTTCTACGTGCACCTTTTACTTGTACATCTAAATCCTTTTATTCCATACAGCTTCAGATATATTATATTTCTCTATCAGTTTTCGTTTAGCCTATCTTATATTAATCCTGGGATGCGGAGTCCTATCATTTTGATAGGACTTCGACTCCGGGTGGGAAGTATATCAGCTTCAGTTCTGGTGACCTACATCATAGATCGTTAGAGGCTTACCCGAACCTGATTTTAGTGATCATTGCTGAATCAAATCAATCATTTCCTGCGAAACTTCACCAACTTTGCACATCACTTGTTGGTGTTTGCTTCACACGGTTTTTCTGCAGTCTCTACCAGGCAGAAAAAACTCCCATCTTTCTCCAAAAAGTATGAGTACACTTTAGATTTCAATGTGCGCCTTGGAGGAGTCATCATACACGATTAACGTGAAGGCAAGGGGTCATGTTCTCAAGCAATCTGGTATTTCATTTTGTCTCTGATGTGACCTTTGGTGCGTAGAAGTGTGATCGAGGCTAGGAAAGCTTGTCTTCTCTATCACCGAGTGAAAAGACGATCCTTTTTTCACTATCACGGTTCATTCCCTCAACTATTACAAGCTTTGCATGCACTGCTGTTTCTGTACTTTTGTTTGATGGAGAAAGTTGACATCAAGACAGTGACAGCTATGCACGAGGATAAATAATTTGTTTGTATTATATTTCGGGTCTAGTTATAGGCCGAAGTCCGGAGTCCTATCACTTGATAGGACTCCGACTCCAGAAAAAATGATAGGACTCCGGGACTCCGTCTACGCATCCCTGAATTGATCATGTCTCATTCATCCGAGATCGATTTCTCCGATGCTTCACCATCCGATGTGTACTCCATCTGTCGTACCTGGTCCGCCGATGCAAAACTTCAGAGATGCAATTTTTTGTCATTCGATGATCAATCAAGTAAGTACTAAGTGTATCTTTACTGTGCTTTTCTCTACCAAGAAGTTAATATTTGTCTGCAAATCATGACAGAAATACATAGAATGTTAAATAGAAATAGTGCAGTTGCAATGCATCCGATGTACCATGCAATTACCTTTATCGACATATCTTCATTACTCATTTATTAATACAAATTTTATTTAATAAGCATTTCAGTCTCGTAAGAATGGTCAGAAAATTTGTAAAAAGAAACAAATCTAAAAAGAATGTGTAGCAACCTCTAGAGGAAATGCAGGAGTGAACAATTAACAGTAGTGGGGAATCTTGCTGCACAACACTGTAAATAGTTTATGAGGACAGTACTATTCTGGTCAATTTTACAGCAGTCTGCTAGTGATGAGAGATTACTCACTTATAATTCTATTCAATGTTTGTGCAGACTCCTTTTCTCTTCACTTTCAACGGTTCTACTATTGCAGCTCTAGCGTACTTTTAGACAGTCTGACTCTATGCATCGAACTGTAACTTGCTAATGTTTTCCAAATGACAACAATTTGATACAGGATTCACTCTAAATTGGAGCTTCACAAAGAAAAGTTTTAGATTTGCAAAGCTTCTTTATAAATCAATTAAGAACATTATTTAATTTGAATGCCGCAACTTTGTTACAGCAATGGAACCTAATTTGACTGATTGAGCCACAAATTCCACTGCGCTGTACTACTACTGTTCATAGTTGATGGCTTTGTAGGGGAGATTCATTATCATTGAGGAAAAAAGCATAAAAAGCAACTCCCTCTGGTGGGCCGAACGTTTTAATAAAATAATTGCGGCAAAATATATGTACAGGCCAACGTTACGACAATCACTGTCAGCGTCAAGGCGCAGTAAAAAGTAGCTAAAAGAGCGAAGAGTAGTTATTATAATGTGGTCTCAGGGACGACTATTTCTCAATCAATCAGCTCGTTTTTGCGATTTAATTTAGGTTTGTGCTTTGTAATACAGACGGCTTCACTTTAGACGTGTCTCTATTGGTGAATTTAATTTAGCAAGGATTTTAGTGTCAAAGTCCGCAATAGTCATTTTACGCTGATCTTTATTTGCATGTTTTGCCAGCGCACTGATATTGTTCGATAGCTTTAAGCTGTTTTCATGCTCTTTAAACCGCATGTGAAAAGAACGCGAGGTTTGTCCGGTGTACGAATCGAATTTTACTACGCCTTGACGCTGACAGTGAATGTCGAAACGTTGGCCTGTACATATATTTTACCGTCACTGTTTTATTAAAACGTTCGGCCTACTAGCGGAAGTTGCTTTTTTTAATTTTTGCCTCAATGGTACTATTGTTTAATGAAATAGTCGGTACAGCAACTTATCGCGATTTAGATAAGAAATACTTGCTAATGGCCACATGATTGTATCAAATTGAGTCACACGTGCAATTTTTATGCTTTTATCGGTCAGTCATGAGGTTCAGTGTGGTGCCGTATCCTTGAGCCATTTACTGTCCACTTCAGATGAGCTGCTAATTTCTTTACATTTTGCTCTAGATGTTATACAACTTGTGTATCTGAATATCTGAAGAGAATGACAGCTATTAAGTCAATACAAGACACCAACACCCTTGATTCCCCGACCACACTCACCCGACATAGGAATCGAACCGAAGTCCGCGGTGGAGACGAGCTCACACCTTCTTCACTAGGCCACGCTGACGGTTCGAAAGGAATGCGAGTGAAGGCAAAAGTCATCTCTAAGTGATATCGACAGCTTATTATCCTATTATTATTGACAGAGCGCTACGTCTGTGACGTAGTCGTATGACATGCTGATCTGTCTCGCTACAATATGAACGCCGGTAGCGTTCTGTCAATAATAATTGGACAATATGCTGTCGATATCACTTGGAGATGACTTCTGCTTCCACTCGCATTCCTTTTGTACCGTCAGTGTGGCCTTATGAAGAAGGTGCGTGCTCGTCTCCACCGCGGACTTCGGTTCGATTCCTAGGTCGTCAACTCATATGTCTGTATAAAATATTCATTTCATGTCGGAGTTTCGCAACGTAAGCGAAGAGCCTCACGAATCAATCAACTTGAGAGTCTTATGACATTTTGCTGACTTAGAATTGAATCTGGTCATCCGCGTGTCACATGATTCAATTGCTTTACAGAGGATTATCGATCAACGTCATGCGCTTCACTGGTGCGGTATATTGTTGAGAGTTTCAATGTGACATCCTCGCGATCGGAAGTGGACGATAATGAGGACGAAGAAGGAGACCTGACACCGGATGAGAGCAAGAAAGACGAAACAGAGTCCGACAAGGAAAATTGTCAAGCCAAAAATAATTCAGGAAACCTCAGCAGTTTGCAGAAATCAGCGGATTCTGATGGAGGAAAGAAAGAGAAAACAAAGAAAGGAAAGCGACGTGAGTTTCTTGCAAATGAGTTGCTCATGAATTTATTAATTCTATGAAAATAACAATGGTTACTCCGTATTAAAGTGAGTGTATGCTCGATATATCCTATATAGAAGTAAGATGAAGATTGCAGAGTGCCAGTTTGCCTGGGCATTGAATAGAAAGATGTCCTCAGACTTGAACAATTTAAGCACGAAAATTCCTTGGGAGCCGTAGACGCTGCGTTTCGCCCTACAAGAGCACAGCACGGGTAAATATACGTAGAGCAGCCTGTTGTGCAGTCCTTCAGCCTTTTCAGCCAGTTTGAACCATTCCTAGCCATACTGACGAGCCCTTGTAGGGCGAAACGCAGTGTCTACGGCTGCTAAGGAATTGTTGTGCTTAAATTGTTCAAGTCTCAGGACATGTTTCTATATAGAAGTAAGAGAGATAATGATGAATGCTTCTAGTAGCTCTATGAATGAATGAAATAGAAATAATTCTGTAATCTATTTTCATATTTGCTTCCATTATGTCCTTCTAAAAGTATGTCTGGAAAAGCAGCCATAAAGATAAGCTCTATCAAAGAAATCTCATCTAAAACTTCACTCTCAAATTACTTGATAACCAGACCGTAGCAATAGTTTCAAAATTATCTCAGAAGTCCGTTTATGGTTGTTATGCACAGGAGCATAGCGTCTCTGACAACTGATAATGGTTTCGAAGAGATGCAACTTTCACTTGGTTTTTTTCAGCGAATGGCTAATTGATCTGATCACTTATCGTCTTGTATTTCTCTGATTTTACTCTTCTCGGTTTACCCATCATTGGATCGTCCATTTTCACGTGACCCACTCTTTCATGTCTTCAGATACAAGTTCGTATCCATTTCCTGCGCTTGTTCCGTAAGCATCGGTCAATATGAAGAACTTCATGTTGCATCATTCCGTACTCTATCATGCTATCTAACACCAGACCAAAAATTCCTTCTTTTTATTGCTTTCTTCTCGAAGACAAGACATTTCCGCGATATTGAACGTCGTATCTGGACTTGATACAGAACTACATGGACTAACTTGATACAGAATTGAGTATATGGTTGTATGGTTTGTAGCAGATGATAGATCGTTTTTTGGCATGTTTATCGAATTTAGAAGATCCATTTCATGTCACAGATGATGTGTTGACATGATTGTTTGCGATTTTTATTTGTTCTAGCTCTCTAAGTGGGGTTTTACTTTCCAAATTATTATTTACAACGAACTTAACATTAAAATGCTATTACAGTTATGAAAACAAAGATACCAATAATGTCGCAAAGAGATCTCAAACTTACACACCATAAAATGTCAGTGAATGTAAGTTTCTATTTGATATCATCATTCATTACAGCTATGTGTGTGCGGCACATATTTCTGATTCAGTCTAACATTTCATAGAGAGAATTATTTGTTCAATTAGTTAACACCATTAAAATTGACACGTCTTTTCACTTCCTCGGAGATGAAAAGATCTCCGAGATTCCACTAATTGGATATGGAAATTGCGCAACTATTTATACTTTTAACAGCTTCCAACAGTGTGTTAATAAGTCGCTGTAAGGCAGATCATGCTTGTATTCTCGTGAAGCGTAATCCGTGGACGTTGCCCTTAGTAAAACTTAACCGACTACTTTTGACAATAGCTCGATATGGTAATTGAGATGCATTGATTGTTTGTTGCAAGATCAGTCGTTAATTCAGGTGGAACTATTTTATAAAGTAGCGAACCGCTGTATTCTAGATATTCATTGAAAAGTTTCACACGCTTCCCAGTAAATCGAAATTTGATTTCTTTCCAAACTTGCATTTCTCTGCAAGATCTTGTTGGATAACTTGGATTTCTTGGTATATTACGTACCGTACATGTAGAAGATTTCAAAGTTTTTACTGTGCTATGTAAGAAGCTTGCAAGTTATGTACAGTGCGTGTAAATTGGTTGAAAACCTGTCAATCTATTTCCCAAGTTACACCTTTACTAGCTTGCAAAGCTTGATTTTTCTCCACAGGATTATAAAGATCCGTCTGCAAGATAGTAGTTGAGTAAGTTTCGATTCACTTAGCTTAATCACGTCGATTCGGGGGCGCTATCTTTCTCCTGCATTTATGTTAATTTATCGCATTTTTGCCACCTGAGAATCAAATTTCACCATCAGGTGCACATTTGTGAGCAAATGAAGCTTCGTTTATTTGACCGTTGAACCAAACGTGTCACTCTGAACTGTGTCGATAAAGTCGTTCGATCAGTTTAGCCCCATTTACATCAATTTGTTATTTCCTTTGAAGTCTGACCGAGTTTCAGCCTGCACAGACCTTCAATATAAAACTGCCGTATGATACCTTTCTCAACCGTCCTGACCACTTTGGATTGGTGCATGATTTTTTTTGAAATTGCACAATTATTGATTTAGGAATAAGTTGGTTGTGTCCGGCCACGGTGGTCAGTGGGGACGAGAATGAAGTTAATGATTGTTGACTGATGCCAATGTCTGTCTGCATGGCGATTCTTGATGTACAACAGGAACTGCTCACCGTATGACATCTGCTGACCAATCGCTTATGTGAACTTACATGATGCCTGCTCATTGATGCCCTGTGAAATATGGTTTTGAACAGAATTAGCGCACCATGCCATCATCACAGCGACCTAACCGATTTGCCGTACAATGGTGACGTTCCATGTATCAGGCGTACACATGCACACTCCACATTCTAATAAATATGCATATGCTTGCGGACTTCTCTAGAGTCCGTCTCGGCAGTCTTCGTATTTCTCTTCCATCCTTGCAACCGCTTTCACTAGGACCCAGTCACGTAACCCACATGGCTGACGCCAGAAGGCAAGAAGAAGTGTCGTAGTCAAGTCATCTATTTGAAGAATGTCAGCTTCTAGACAAGGAACGGCCGTTGAATCGCCAAGAATTTCATTCTTTACGTTGCGTTGCAGTTCGTGTAGATCTGATAGCACTTGTTGATTCATCAAACATGCTGAATGTGCTACTAAATCTGTTTTTATATCCACATGAAACTCCAACTTTTCATTTCTGTATTCTTTCAGATTTTGGCCTTAAGATTATATTTAAACTGAATTTGAATAAATAGGATTTATATTAACATGAAATTAGTGTAGATGATCAATAATCATTTTTCTAAAATTAATTATAGACAGGGAATGACGCGGTTAATCTTATAAATTAACCGGTTAACCGCGTCATTCCCTGATTATAGAACTAATGTAAACAGTGTCTTTTATTTTAACAGTATAGACAAGGATTTTCCGAAGCATTTAACTTCCGTCTTATGTTGATTTTGTATGTACTGATATTTCATCTATTTCATTCTGACACCCCGCAATTCAACACATGCATGATCTTAAAATGAAATAAATCGAAATATTTGAAATGCTGTGACATTATGTGCTATATACATAAGTGTTGTACATAATGACAAACTAATATAATAATATCTGCTAGAACTTCCAAACTCATCAACATATCGACATTTTTGTGGTGCAGTCAACTATATAGAAGTCGCCTTTCTATGTATTTATGCACTTGTAACGCCTGAACTCAGAAATGGATCTGGTTCAGTGATTCCAGTTACAACATCAGCATGCAAAATTGTTGAACAATTTTTAAAATAATGCACGATGTTCATATTGTGCATCTTCCGAATCTTCGAAGTTCAAAATGCTATTAACATTAATTTTTGTCCCATCATCGTCTTTCAGCCGCAGGTAAATATTGAAGTTTGCAAATTATTGAAGGATTGTCACAACACAAAGCTCTGACATCGAATTGTCTTCGTTTTCACAAAAATAGTTTGTAATTCAATCTCTATTATGTTCATGTGAATTGTAATGTGACAATCACTTCCTTTTTGTTTGTGCTTCTACTATATTGATCAAGAAATATTCAAATATTTGCTTTTCGAGATGATTCATTCAATAAAGACAATACATAACTCTCTTCACAATGAACAATTAAGAAACTAATTTCCACATACAGCACTGTCAAAACAATTCGCTAAAAGAACACTTCAAGTTCCTGATACTTTATCGCTGAAAGATAAACATTTAAAATTTAAAATCTTTAAGAGTGATGATATCAGTTAGACCAATGTTTCGTAGATAAACATGCAAGGAAAAGAAGTCCAAAAGAAATCATTAATGTCGATGTTCGAATTGATTGAAAACCGCTGGATAGCGATCGTATTTACACTTAAGGTATTTGTACTTAACGTTTAGTTCGGTTCGGATGCATTTTTGTATCGGTAATGATAATATATTAGGATGCCCTGTGACGCACTAAGATAAATGGCATAACTTACTGTATAGAAGAGCTGATTGATAAAGCACTTTAGAAGTAGTTGATTGAAGCATTCGCATGGATGTCAAGATAAAAACTAGGAATTTATGAAAACTCTCATCTGAGCTCTTAGAAATCGAATTTCGTTTCCATTGTATTAATTTGCGCTGATTTTGAAGAGGTTTTCAAGTTCACAACTCGTAGCATCGCTAATTGTAATTTATTGATGATAAATAGGTCGGCGGAACAATCATGCTAGGTTGTATCACCAACTTGGTATTTCCAAAATCATACTCAAAAATGAAAATACTAAGCATCATAGATGATCGAAAAATCAGTCGCATGATTGATCACGTAAAAGCACTATCTACTTGTAGCTCTGAGTTTGCATCTCTTGCACTCATACTACACTGTAAATTTTTGTCATAAGTACTTCATAAATACTTCACAAGTACTTCACGAGTTCTTCATAAACTTTTCTTGTTTCTGTGAAAGTTAGTAAACAGTAACGAAACTTACAGCGTAGACCAACAGTAACGAAACTTACAGCGTAGACCAGCGACTCCCGACATTTTGTGTCGACCAGACTTCAAATCTCCAGACCTTCTGATGTTTACATTGAATGAATATATGAAAGTTTACGGATTTATTCTTCAAATAGAAAGTTTCAAAAGTAGTCTGGTGGTCGATAGATTTATCAAATTCAAACCGGCGTAATCATCACGAAACATGTTTCGGTCTGGCTCTCACCGGCTTATGGAAATGTCATAAAAACAAAATTATTCGCAAAAATAGGTCTTCCAAAAGTTTTTGCGCCTTTAGAGCATCGGCTGTTAATGAAGAAAATAGTCAACATAATGACAGAAACTATATTCATCGTGTATGACGCATTGATGAGAAATAAGCATTCAAAAAATCACCGGTTTGGATTGAGCTTCAACTTAAATTCAGAGGATTCCTTTTTTCCACTTTGCCAGAGACCACGCTGATTTTTAGAGACACCATCCAAGTGGGAGTTGCTATGGAACAATTTGACGGTCCATCCGCTTGGCCATGAGGCATTTCGGACGGTCTATGACAGTTTTGGTATCCCTGACCTGCTTTGAAATATGTTGAAACGAACGGCGATTGATTTTTTTAATGTGGCTATTTCCTTTTGCACAATCCCATTGTTTGACAGTTCTCCAACTGAACTACGTTTTCAAGTGAAATTCGTGGCATTTTAAAAAGGTTTGCAAGTCAATGAACGCGGCTGCTACAGTCTATCGTCGTATTTTATACAAATTAGCGACAGCTATTCATTCTAGGCGCAAGGATTTCTGAAAGACCTTAATTTTGGACAAAGCTGACTGAATGTGCCAGATATCAGTGGAATTTTTATTGTTGCCTGTTTGATATAAATTCTCTGCAACATTTGAATTAAGCCTGACACAAGCGCTTGTTGAGCAATAAGTAAGGGAGTTCGAAAATTCGTTCTGAGGCGGACATGAAGACTTATGAAAGACTTATGAAAAATGCGAGTCCTAATTAACTGACACCACCCAAAAAATCAACATTGAAACACCTGTCACTGTTTGGGTAGATTTAGATGTTTCATCGAAGTTTGTTCGATCTCAACTGTTTTTGAAGTGATGCACAGCATGAGCTAACTGCGGCAAATAAAGCGAAATTTCATTTAAAACAAAAATCTTCCCAATCTTGCATGAAGCGCGATTAGTTAGTATTCCGCATCAGATGCATGATTCTGAATCTTCCTGGATTTCTATCAATGAGTTGTTTTGAAATCAATGTATCATTGATTGTGTGTTTAGGTTGAGTAGGTATATTCCTTGACACGAAAAGTCACATTGCAGATACTGGTTCATAGAAGCATTGCTATGTAGCATCTCACTACTTTTTGAGAAATTTGCTTGAACTTTTTTGATGTATTTAGCATTTTTATTGCTGTCGTACATTGACAATCTTTACATGTTTGAATATATTGTCGGAAATATTTGAATCATGAATCGACAACAATGGTCTGTCGTAGCACGTTGGATATCTAAAGAGAATGACAACTATTAAGTCAATACAAGACACCAACACAATTGATTCCTCGACCGCACTCGCCTGACCCAGGAATCGAACCGAAGTCCGCGGTGGAGACGAGCTCGCACCTTCACTAGGCGACGCTGACAGTTGAAAAGGAATGTATGTGAGTGAAAGCAGAAGTCATCTCCAAGTGATATCGACAGCTTGTTGTCCCATTGTTATTGACAGAACGCTACCAGCATTCATGTTGTAGCGAGACGGCAGATCAGCATGTCATTCAGACCTTTCTTGTCAATCTACAGGCTGACGTACATGTAGTCGAATAACAGGCTGATCTGCTGTCTCGCTACAATATGAATGCTGGTAGTATTCTGTCAATAATAATAGGAACAATATGCTGTCGATATCACTCTGAGATGACTTCTGCCTTAACTCGCATTCCTCTTGTACCGTCAGCGTGGCCTAGTGAAGAAGGTGCGAGCTCGTCTCCACCGCTGACTTCGGTTCGATTCCTTGGTCGACAACTCATTTATCTACATGAAACATTTATTTCATGTCGGAACTTCCAACATAGGCGAAGAGCTTTGCGAATCCCTCAACTTGAGAGTCTTATGACTTTTTGCTGACTTAGAATTGAATCTGGTCATCCGCTTGTCACATGGTTCAATTGCTTTACAGAAGAATCTGGTCATCCGCTTGTCACATGGTTCAATTGCTTTACAGAGGATTATCAATCAACGTCATGCGCTTCACTTGTGCGGTATATTGTTGAGAATTTCAATGTGACATCCTAAGGTGAATAAGAATCCTAACATCCTAAGAATAGTGAAGAAGGCGAGAGCTCGTCTCCACCGCGGACTTTGGTTCGATTCCAGGGTCAGGCGAGTGCGGTCGAGGAATCAAGGTTGTCATTTATTGACTTAATAGCTGTCATTCTCTTCAGATATTGAATCATATACAGTAGTTTTGCGTCATTGTAGCGATGGAGAATCAATATGATGAAAACAATAACTAATGCAATCCAACATTATCCTGGTGAAATTCTGATTTAAGGTAGCTTTACTTCAGCCAGTTTATCTGAGATATCCACATAGGTAATGTTTATTCTTCTTTCAATAACTGACGCATTGATTGGAAGTTTCAACTGATGCTTTTCTTAGTGTTGCAATTGCTTACATGAATAAAATTTCAGCTCCATTTTTAGTTTCCTGAGAACTCCGGGCGATGAAATATCTATTCATTAATTATGAGTATAATTAATTGATTCCTCTTCCATGCTTCGCATAGCGTTCTGAGGCAGATAATTTGATCTAGATAACCTGATTAGTCGTGGGCTCGAGTCCCTTCAGACATACATATTATGCATTACGAATTTATCTAACATTTATTCATTATTATTCATCTTGCTTGAATTGATATTTCATGTGGGGAAAGACGAGAAACCTACAGCTGGACCTATATAGCGGACCTGATCAATTTCAGTACAGTATATATATGATGAGTAGGAGATCAAGTTAGCGAGTTGCAAATAAGATCACATGCGGTTTTAGTCAATATGCTGCAGACTAGGCATTCTCAGGTCTCTGGAGCACTATTCATTCGTGAGACTCACCTATTGTATGGGTCACAAAATTTGGAGCACTGATTACCATTTCGCGTTCAGTGATTTCCTTGATTAATTTTGACGTCTATCTTATTTAGGTATCGAAATATTGTGATTTATAATAGTGCATTAGTGGTAATTTTGGTGATTAATTTCGGTCGTTTTCTTTGATCGGTAATCATGTCTTCTCTACGACAAAGAAACAACTGTAATATTTTTTTATGATTTTAATTTGAATGAAATACATGACAAATAACAACAATGCACAGCGAAGCTTGAAGAAGTGGTCTACACCGGTGCTAATATTCTGTAAATTTTGATGTCCTAACAATGCTTTTTGATGATATTATGTGTGATTTAACATAGTTCGGAAGAATCTAGATCTCAAGTCTCCTACTGTTTAGAAAAGTGATAAAGCCAATTATAAAAACGAATTATTGAAACTGAATCTTTCGAATCGGAACTCTTGGGTCATGCGGTAGCTGGCTGTTTGGATTTTTGCCTTTGGATCGATTGTACAGTGATTTCTGTCTGAAAAGAAAGGCCCATCTCGAATGATGAGGCGTGCAGTCATGGATTATCTGAAATTTTACAGTTCCCTTCTAAGGTTGCTGAATGAAAATGAAATGAAGTTTTCAAAGAATTGATTTGATGCATTTATAAACAGTTTGATTAAATAATGAGGGTCAATGACAGTTTCAATATCATCACAGTAATTTCCAGTTACTTTGATTGATTTGTTATCATTTTCTTGTAAGTTTAAAATATTATTATTTTCTTGCTGTGTGTAGAAGGACTGAAAAAAGAAAACAATATTTTTTATTTTCAACTTGCAAGATAACTTATAACGAAATTGACAGTGCATATATATTCATTTTGGTTAATACATTTCACACTTTTTGTACTTGACTTTATAATTTTGGCACAATTATTCCGCAAAAAGGCACTCTCATATATGTCAGGATGGGTATGCATGCTGGTTGCTTCTGACAATGCGTTTGTCTCTAAATTTCATGCCAACCATCAAAAAGACATAAAAGTGCGATATTCCGATGTGAAAAGTACATTTTTTTGCAGACTATCATCAAGCAAGTCATAGTTATCATGACGCCTAAGGAGTTCAACCTAGCAGGAAATGTTGCCGATATTAATGCGTGCTTAGAGCTCTATATGTCTAAGAAGGAAGCTGAAAATCTGCCTGAATTTTGTGGTTAACAAAGGAGTGGTGATGTATTTCATATATACGTCAACACATGCATGTGAACGATGATGACATGCATATGGTGTGATTTCGCAGACCTTGTAGTCATTCAAAGCGATCATCAATCCATCACCGTTATTCCAAAACTGTATAAACTAGAATACTGTTGCAGATGGAAATAGTTCACATGGGAAATCAATACCTGATTGTGGCGACATATTTTGACGTGGCATTTAATAGAAGCATGACTCTCTCTCTACTTTTCAATTCCGCCGCTCAGTTTGTGGTCAATTGAAGATTTTGTGGTCGATGCAACAAAGAAAGATCTTGACAAATTAATGAAATGATGCTGATGGTCTCAAATTATTCCAATATGAATCTCCGATGGTAACCATAAGTTCTACATGAAGAGGGAAATATATTTTGATTTATTAGATTTTTAAAGATTTAGTTGAAATTCATATTCCAAAATATTGAAATATATGGAGATTTTAACTTGGAAAATGAATTTCCTAAATCCATTCTGACAACAGCAGCAGCAGCAGCTCCGAGACATCATAATAGACGATGCGTTAAAATGAAATGGAAGGGGGGGGATGATCACAACAACAAACATTATTACGTTTAATTGATGTATTTGATTCAATTGAAACATATTGACAAGTGATTCACAACACTAGAGAGCGTCTTAGTGCAATGACTGCATGTATGATGGATACAAGATGTGTTGGCACTTTCATCCTGTATATGTTGCATGTGTAAATGTTCGCAAAATTTGGCGGCAAATTATTTGATATGCAGATATTCTTAAATAAAATATCGCAGTCAATGTAATTAAGTTGAACATAAAATTTCTCAAATTTTCGATAAATTGATTTCGTTTCATTGTTGGAAAACTTATATATGCAATTTTTGCAAGCCATTCTATTGCTGCACAGCCAGCGCTTCAGATGTCCACAGCATCCATCTTCAGGCAAGCTATTGAAATAATGTTGCAGGATATAATGATATGAAATATATAATACATTTGTGATTTTATAATTTATCATATATATTAATTTACATCATAATTATGTGATATAAATAATATACGTGGATAAATAATATATCCTGCAATATTATTTCACTACTTTGCCCTGAAGATGAATGCTGTGTACATCCGAGACGCTGGCTATGCGGTGATAAAGTGGCTCGTTTAAGTTTTTCTTACAATGATGCGAAATCACTTTATCGAAAATTAGAGAAATTTTATGTTGACTGCGATTTATGTTAGCTTAATTATATTGACTACGATATTTTATCTAATAATTCCTGCCTGTATGTACAAGTACATGTGTGTCGCTTAAACTTATTGTCTTCTAACAATAATATTGTATCATATCTTTCAGCGTAGCTTAAACTGATTGTAGACTGCGTTAAACAATTAGACGATTTATTATATTCCTCAATTTATGCAAGCTTTTGTAATGGAAATTGAAATGGATCGCGTAGCTGTCTTTTGAAACGCTCCATCAGCATATTGTGAATTTTTAAAAGCAGAATTGGAAGCAATGCAGTTTCCTATACTGATATCTAATATACTCTCTCTCTACGAATATTTTCGAAACGAAATTAAGCTTGTATTAATTTTTAGTAAGAAACATCTATTTAATTATTCAAATTAGCTGGATGAAGCCTTCGCAAACTACTCTAGAAGCTTATCGTCGAAGGATGTAGGTTGAGATAATAGTCATTAATGTTCATTTAAGAAGGAAAAGAGCTTCGATAGCAATTTAAAAAGTCTGCTAAATGACTTTGCAATGCATCGCATCATGCTGTGCATTTCAATTCTATCACAAAAAAAATAAGAGATAATGTCAACGCTTTAGTGGGCTCAAAATCTATTTCATTGTATAATGTGAAATAATTGTGCCGGTAAGATTTCTGCAGAATTACATACTTTTATAAGGTATTCAAAATTAAAATGCATGCCTAACAAACTGAATTTTTCACGAACAATGCATTTTTTCATTATTAAATCTTCATAGTTATTCAAAATTTTATGAATTTCTGTCATCTGTACCATGTGTTTATTGGTTAAATTGTATTTCAAAGTATAAAAGAATAAAGAATCATACATGCACATATAAGTAGCACACCACTAATAATGACATATAGCGCATCACTACTGTATATAGTGATATAGTGCAAAGAAGTTAAGTAAATTGCTTGTATTCTTTAAACTTTCAAAAGTGCCAGGACTGAAATTATCGTTCATGTGGAACAGCGCTGTCATATTGTTCATCCTTGATAACTGCTATTGATCTGCATTGTATGCCGCTGCGCATGCAGTTCAAGTCGCTTTCTTTAATGCTTGACATTTACTTGATAATCATTCATTAACGGTTTTTAGTGCAACCGAAAATTCAGTACCAGCGTGAACGGAAAGAGAACATTCGGGTTCCGCATCAAGCCATTGATATTGCTCTTCATCAATGCAAAAGAATTACTGATCCCCAAGATCACATCGATATTGATAACAACACCGATGTAAGTACAAGCGAAAGGAAGCATCTGCTATTGAGAATGACTGCGAATTTTTGCATTTCACTTTCTTGATAGATGGAAACATGAAAACTGTTATTATTCTGATTTCAGCCATTTTACATGTCCGATATGGAATGGAATCAATTTATTCAATGGTTCTACGCAGTTGTGCAGTAAGTACAATATTTGAAAAATATGAATTCAGAATGAAATTCTACTTTAGCAGCACAGTTAATTATAATAACGAGAAGAAAGCCAAGGCTGCAATGTACTCGCACTATGTTGTCATTCATTGAATGTTGTTCTGCCCAATATTTCGGCTGTCACAGCTAGCTTCAGAGGAGCAGAGGCTTGCAAAAATCGCACGTTTTAAAATATTTTTCTAAAAGTCTATTGCAGATATAGTAAATGCATGTAGGGCATAGCACTGCAAAGGCGGTTCCCACCACAGCCGCCAGCAACCATAATAGCTCAAGCGCAAGATCAGGTTCCCGTTGTAGCCGCCAGCGGTTTTGTAGCTTATTTTTTGGTTGTTCTGTGTCCTTTAGTCTGGATATATCTCTGACTGATCTCTATTCTCAGTTAACTCGTATTCAAATTTACCCAGGCATGGCTGCGACTTTAATTAGGGAATTGTGTCGATGTTGAGAGATGTAAATGGATGATGTTGGATGAAATGTCAGCTATTCAGGTCTGCTTCTATTTTTCAACTAAGGATGCAACTCAGTATCTAATTATTTTATCTACATCCTATTCTTACTGGTTTGCTAGAGAATACATGGCTAGCTGACATGATCTTGCGTTTGAGCTATGGCTACGGCTGCGGTGGGAACCGCCTTTGCAGTGCTATGATCCTCACATGCATTGCTAAATCCGCAATAAACTTTTAGAACAATTTTGAAAACCGTGCGATGTAAGATTTTGTAAGCCTTTGCTCCCTTGAAGCTGGCTGTAACAGCCGAAATTTTTGGTAGAACAACACATTCAATAAAGAATAACATGCATTGCAACCTTGACTTTCTTTTCGTTATTATTTGAAATATATACTCGATCATTTCTTGTCACCCCTGATATTTGCTTTAGATTGCATTATCCTTTCTTGATTTTTGCCTTCTTAGATGCTCTTTATTTAAATTGAACATCACTCCATCCCCTTCTTTCCTTCACAGTTACCAAAGAAATCTGACATCACAGATATTAAGTGGATGAAAACAATATTGCGTCATGAACACGCGTTGTCATGACAACGGAGACAACACCGGTGCACTGACAGTGTACTTTGTAAAGATCCACACACGGCCATTATCTATTCTCTTTGAATATGTACAGTTATCAACAACTTGCAATATACCGCATGGCGCCTTATTTGGCCTGTGTCTCACAAACTTCTTTCTTCCTCATATGTAGCAGCATTGCCTAGCCAAGCAGTTGAAATTATCATCAACAAACTGCTATCGGTTATCCATTGTAGTTCCACTAACTTAGCTCATCAATGGCCAAGCAATTTTCAATGCTTAATTCAACAGACGGAAAATAACTGCGCGTCCTGGTGGATTTGAACCACCGACCTCTGGAATTCTAGGCCAACGTTCTACCAACTGAGCTATCGACGAGCGACGGCATGACATAAGTCCTCAATGGAAGAATCTGCATAATCCAATCAGATCCCCAAGACAACATGACATTAACCGTCAAGTCAAACTACCAATACCGAGATATCAGTCATTCAAAACCATCATTGTACTTTTAAGTTTCTTTCAAACGCAATTTTACGGGCGTTGTGGGCATCGTATGATGTTGAGAGAAATGGTACCAATAGAATCGTCGCGTTGATTTTCTCTTTCTTTTGGTCATTGACTTCTGCCACTCCGGGGCTAACGCAGCATTAATCCACATACATCGGATCGAAATACACCTTAAAAAGGACGTTGCGCATTCTTGAGTTAAACAAAGCGAAAAATCTGATTTATCTGCCGTTGCACTTACAATGTACTCTTAATGACCACGGACTCTTGATTTCCTCGACATCTTTTGATATCTGAAATGAAAATTAAATTCAATAGAAATTTTGATGTGTATTTCTGTCCTCAAAAGTTTCTCACTATTCCTTGTGGTGTACTCGATTATTGCATTTATTTATCACAGACATGAAGTGTTGTTAATTCACATTTTAAAGGAAGAGGTCAAAAATTTCTTCCTTAACGTTTTGGATATTGCCTTCCATTTTTATTTTACGTTTTTATTCAGCAAGTAGAAGTCATGGAATGATTTCCGACTTCCTCGTAGATAGATCATTGATGCTATTACCAGGAAATATTTCAATTCCAATTCTCAACAGCCACATCCATTCTACAGATAGACGAGTGAGCATGGCTAGTTGACTGCAGAGGCAAGAAACTTAATTATAGTGTTTGTCAAAAAGTGCGCTCGTTCGCAACTGTTAACGGTTGTGGTTTGACTGTTAATAGTATTTTGATTGTTATCAAAACCAGTAGGCCTATTTCCCAGCAGATATTTAGGGAGTTAATGCGTTCACAGTACTTTTGACAGGGAATTCATTTTGAATGAATTCAGTACTGCTAGAAATACCGGTATTGATTTAAAGTAACACAGAATGCCACTTCCTGCAACTATTTGTGAAGGCCATTGTTAAGGGGTCAATAGCCATTGTGCAATTCTATATGCAGTCTTGTAGAGCGAAACAGCAGTGACTAAGTCTGCCAAGAAATTTAGCACTTTTTTCATTTCTGTGACATTTGCTTTTACAATTCTATATTTCTGGCTTTACTGGTGAAACTATGTCCATACTTGTAGTTCATTATTCTGCATATTAGAATGTTATGCAAAAAAGCATGCGTCGTTTTTTCTGTAGCCATGATGCAACAGTGGTTGGTGCTGAGAATCGCATGGCCGAACTTCAGGAGACTTACGAAAGGTTACAAGAAACCAATGCTCAAAATTCTATTGATGGTCATCGGAACGTCTGGATTATAAAGCCCGGCGCAAAATCGAGGGGAAGAGGTTTGTACACCGTTATTTACCTGGTGATTCATTTGTAACTCATGGAATTTGAATTGCTAAAGAGCCACCCCCGGTCCCCTCATTCTTAGGACTAGCATCGTCCGACACTGATGGTTAAGCAGGACATGAGATTCCCTGACACTGGCAGAGTCCTCTTCCACGCAAGAACGATTGGAAGACCAGTACACTCTGCATAGAACAAGTCTTAGAAACGATTTCTGCGATATATTGTTCAAGGCATTTTATTGACGGGATATTATATTGATAAACTGGCAATTTCCTTTGCTGTCGAGGGTCATAATTACGATTTGAAAAGCAAGCACGCGTTTGCATATATTACGTATTAATCATAAATACGTACTTTTACGAATATACTTACTACGTATATCGAATATTGCATTTAGTTGGCGCTTTGTGAAACATGATCATTGATTATATTATTCAATCATGCTGTACAATTACATTCTAATCCTACTAATTTAAATATAGCGGATCGGGGACCGGACACGGGTCTTTAAATTGGAAATCACAAGATTGAGATTATGCTAGTGAAACGTCTTGAAATCAAATTAGCAAGGGCTAACCTTAGGCGAAACACAATTAATAATGAATTAAATTACAAATCGAACTATTCAGCAAGCAAAACCAATGTGAAAAATAAGAATAAAAACACAAATGTAAATGTTGATAATATTCAAATGGTAGGAAATGAAAAAAGGACTGCGTAAATATAAGTAGAGTGAGAAAAAAACATGATAACTCGTGATAACATACACGAGAACTCCTGCCTGTCTGCCACACTGTGTGTTGGGCAGTGTAGCAATTGCGGAATTTGCTTATATTGACAAAACTTAATCTGCAAGTGTGGTCGCCTTAATCTTCAGGTCATGAGAGAGATATTTCATCATGATAAAGGAATTTCCAAGGCCCATTATCTCCTAAAACATGCATGTTACTAATACGAATCTGTACAACTGATGGTGATAATTTCCGTTTTGAAATTTTGTAATGATTTTTTTATTAAAGTCAATACTGAGCAACTGTTTCAATACCATTTTAGAAACCTGACCACTCTTACTCACGATAGATAAAAACTCTCTACTCTAAATGTTATCCAAAACTAAGCATCAGATGCGTTCGCAGAACAAATTCTCTGAGTTTTATGAGTAGCTACGCAGCACCACGCATACTCTCTAGTGTTTGAACAATTTCTTTCTGGTTTGTGAACAAACATGTATATAATTATGTGCGGGCCAGTGATATACCCCTTCTTGTGGGTCCTCTGGTCCCTTTCTCCATTATTGTTGTAACTCCACATTGTTGTATTACCCTTGCATGCATATTCGAATGTACATACTCTGCTGTACATATTTTCTATTTCTATTCTATTTTCTATATTTCGCATTTTTGAATTAATGTGAATGAATATAAGAAAGAGTTCTTTTTAATCCCAATTAATCACTTCAATCACAGTTGACTTAATCCTATGTTCTTTATTATAGAAACTGAATGATTTTCTTATCAAATCTCCGCAAGTGTATCCACCACGAGACATGCTTCGGCCTGTTGAGCCGTGGGTAGGTTTGAACCAGCGACGTTGGAGCTGCTGGAGGACGTGCACGCATACCCTCAAACCACAAGGCCATCGGACCATCCAACGTGAATAAGTCAGGAAGGTATTGCTTGTACGTCGCTGACTCAAACCCACCCACGAATGATGAGACCCAACTGGCCGAGACATGTCTCGTGGTGGATACACTTGCTGAGATTTGATAAATTTATCAATTACCAGGTTAAGACTTTGATGAAAAACATTCAAGGGATTCTCTAAAAAAATAAATGAAAATATTGTTCATGGTGTCACACATTGGCCTTTTACCACTTCCGACAACCGATTTTGCTTTGCGATGATAAAGATGTACACGCACAAGGATTTTCCTTTTGTGCTTATTATTCAATATCAAATGTATTCTGAGGAGCCACATATATGATGCTACAGCTTGCTGTGACATTCATCCCAATCGAAAATGAAGAATGAGTTCTTGCAAAGTTTAAGCAATTCTTTGTTATGGAGATGAAATATTAACAGTTATATTTGTAGATAACTGCTGTCAACGTTTGTGTAAATGTAATGAAATCCGCTTTCAGGAATCATTTGTCAAGATCGATTGGAAAATATTTTGAACATGGTTAGAGAAACGGACATTTCAAATCGTGAAGCTCGTCTGGTTGTCCAAAAATACATTGAACGACCTCTGCTTGTATATAATACAAAGTTCGATATCCGACAATGGTTTTTGGTATCTGACTGGAATCCTTTGACGATTTGGTGGTATAAAGAGTTTTATCTGCGATTTTGCTCTCAAGTATTCACCTTGGAAGATTTTAATGAGTAAGTTTATTGTCAACTATTGTGGGAATTCTTTGTCTTCCGATTCGTTTCTTAATGAGAAGTATAATAAGACCTGATAAATATCATTAACAACAATGAAATTAAATAAACGATAGATCAAATTTCCATGCAAAAGATGTGCGGCTTGCAGGATTCGAACCTACGACCAAGGTTAACGAGAGTTGTGCTCTACCAACTGAGCTACGAGCCACTTATGCGACTGTATCAATTGGCAGGATCAAACCCTCACCACCACACATTAGTTTTCATAGCAATTGTGATCAATGAATAAATAACTCGTCACAATTGTGATCGCCGACATGAAATACTTAAAAATCAATTTTAATGAAGCAGTAGAAAGATCATTTTGCTCTATAATGTCAAACCGTGGACAATGTCAGATTGTGATCTTTGGTGCGAATCGCAATGGTAAAAGCACCAGCGCCTATGTCTTAGTGATGTCTGCGGCTACCCAAGTTTTGATCGAAAGCTACAATATAAGCAATACTCGCACGTTTTCGGCTCCTTTATTCAGTGAAATACTTCTACTGAGTACTTGTTGAATTACCTTTGGCAGATTTATCTTTTATTCGCCCTTACAAATGTCATTGTATGTACAGTACATCCAACAGTATCTATTTTCAGATCGGTTCATTTAGCGAATAATTCAATTCAATACAAATATGAAAACGGTCCTCGTCATCCACGTCTTCCAGATTACAATATGTGGGAACAGAAGGAATTTGAGAACTACTTAAAGTAAGTAAACTATTCTAATGATCATTTCTTCCAATCAATCTTTTGAAGGTCAATCAATCTTTTGTGGTTGAAGGAAACATGTTTGATATGTCATTTTTATAAATTAAAGTCTAACTTTTTAATATGACAAAAGCATGAAAAAATAAATTCTGAAAAGGTAGACTTTCAGTGGCTTTCTGCTGACTGTATTAAGCATTCTTCAATTGTTAGACATTGTCTAATCTACTTCAGTCTGTCACCATTTGGCAGGCTTGCCAACAAAAATTGGCCCAATCTCAATAAGTCTTCATCCTCTGTTTTTAATACAAGTATTTTTTTTAAAGAGAAGCTCAATTAATCGTAAGCAAATTAATTATGATTGTTTTACTTGTGCGGAGCGTAAGCATACATGTGCTCAAATTAAAAAAACGCAAAATCTACAGTGCTGATTTGTACAATTGACATGTCACACATGATTTTGCCAAAATGTTATCATCGTTTTCGAAGTATGATATTTTGCTTCGATAAATCAATGTGCGTGTTTTGTTAAACAGTACAGAGATCAGAACAGTTTGCAAAATTTAAAACACGTAAGATATAGATATTTTTACAAACTATCATATTGAGCAGGAGATATATGCACAATGTGTCAAAATTATGCGTCTGCTATCATTTGTCAAAGTTCAAAGAAAATCTCACTTCTCTGAAATGTAGACTTGGAATAGCCACCTACATGTACGCGCGCAGGTATATGTTTGAAGGCAACCATCTATGTAGAGGCATCACTGATAACAGCAGGGTCCCGGAGTCCTATCATTTTTGCTGGAGTCGGAGTTCTATCAAATGATAGGACTCCGGACTCCGGCCTATAACTAGACCCGAAATATAATACAAACAAATTATTTATCCTCGTCCATAGCTGTCACTGTCTTGATGTCAACTTTCTCTGTCAAACAAAAGTACAGAGACAGCAGTGCATGAAAAGCTTGCAATAGTTGAGGGAATGAACCGTGATAGTGAAAAAAGGATGGTCTTTTCACTC
Organism: Prostheceraeus crozeri; assembly: GCA_907163375.1. Taxonomy (NCBI): domain Eukaryota; kingdom Metazoa; phylum Platyhelminthes; order Polycladida; family Euryleptidae; genus Prostheceraeus; species Prostheceraeus crozeri. Next base: position 74,355 of record CAJQUW010000761.1, read on the forward strand.
AGTGATTTAGTAGAGAAGGCAAGCCTTCCTAGTCTCGATCACACCTACGCAACAAAGGTCACGTCAGAGACAACAATGAAATACTAGTTTGTTTGAGAACATCACCTCTTACCCTCACGTTAATCGTGTGTGATGTCTCCCCCAAAGCGCATATTAAAATCGAAAGTGTACTGATATCTTTTGGAGAAGGATGGGGGATTTTCCTGCCTGGTAGAGACTGGAGAAAAGCCGTGTGAACAAATCAACAAGATGGAAGGAGCCGAGTTAAACTCAAGCCAACTTAAAGCGACATTTGATAAACTTTCATCAAAAATGAATGATAATTGATACAGCAATGATCACAAAAAATAGGTTCTGGTAAGTTTATAATGTTCTATGGTGTAGGTTACCAGTTTATTTTTTTAAAAAACTAGACTTTATATACTTGCCACCCGGAGTCGGAGTCCTATCAACAGCCGGAGTCCTATCAACCCCCGTAGTCGGGCATCACTGATAACAGTTTTGATATCGGGATTCTCGCAGGGATTGGATTGGGTTGGGATCTCAATGGAAATTCCCATTCGCATTTGGCGGTACTATCTGCTCGAAGGCAAGTCTTCCAATTGGTTTATGAAAGATGAAGTATTCAGATAATAGGATCTTTCGTAGATTTAGTGTATGATTACTGAGTACCTGTATAACATGACAGTATGTTGGTAACACCTGTCTTCTAAGACCATCATGTGTTCTATTCTGGGACTCTTTTATCACTGATGCATCATTCTGAACGCTGATAAATTTGAATATTTAATGATATAATTGACAGAATTGTTTTATGAAGTCGTATGTTTTGCACAACTGATGCCTTCATTGCCGTTCTTGCAATTGTATCCGATTATTTGTAGGGAAACTGGAGCACATAAACATTTTGACACTGTCATTCATCCGGGAATGAAACGGCAAGTGATAAATGCAATGCTGTGCTGTCAGGATTGTATAGATGTCCGAAAGGTAAGTCTGTGAAGTAGACATCATGATATAAAATGCCTTGACGTGTCATGTATAATGAGAGAAGTCAAAGTTTGTTGAATTATGTGAAATCATGAATTTCCACTTTTTGCTCTTGGCTGTCGTCAGAATGCTATAATTTGCATAGGTTTTTTATAAAGAATACATTTCTGATTTCTGAAAGAAAAGATAGTCTTGTCTCTTAGAAAAATGCAATTATTTTAGAATTTATTCTACCCGTCTAATAAGACGCATTATGATTTAAAAATTGAACAATTTTTTCATTAAACATCACATATTGCACTCCTTTTTCGAGCCAACATTGGTGCATGATTTTGATGATAGCTTCTGAAAGTCTGTGATTCCTTTTACTTTCTCTACTAGTGAATTCAATATTTACATGAAAGGATTTTTATGAATAACATATACATGAAAAAATGAAGTCCATATGGACGCTGGCTAGTGTATTCCATACCATAGCTTGTTTCACCAAGATTCAAATACAACTCAGTTAGGAATATAAACAAGTTCACTATCCACACAGCCAGACATGCGGTACAAAAGAAGCATCGATGAAGGCATGTATCATCCCATTGTTTTGCCAAGCTGATGCAATAATGCATTATGCAATTCTTCGGCGGAGGAGAGAGAACCAACTGCAGCTAACTTTTATGTTATGAATTAAATGAGAAATTGATCAAGTAGTTTTTTTCTGGCTAAATTCAACTTTCAATTTTTTGTATGAATTATGAGTTCATGAAAACGATTTAAATTGGGTAATTCTTGTAACAAATATTGAATTGCTGAGTAGAGTAACACGAATTGAATCGAGTGATTGAAACGAAGTGCTGCAATCCGCAAAGGTGCGTATCATTTGACATATAGCAGAATTTGTTGAATTTTAATGTGTGTATGTCTTTACAAATCTCTTATTTGTCATTGAATTCATTGTCTGGAATAAATATTTGCGTAACATGACATTCGAAGCAGCAAATGTCAAATTAAGTTTCATAATTTAGAGGTGAATTCTCTTTTACACAAGCAACTTTTTTTGCAAAGCTATTTGATTTGTATTTAACATGTTGCTAGTGTACATTCTTGGAGCAAGTTAATTTCTTTCGTGAAACAAAGGGAATTCTCAATGTAGTTGCATTTGTACTCGATTTTTCCACTAGTTGTTTACTCAAAAATCGTTGAATACTAGTGAAACTGATAATTTGGTTTCGCAGAGGGTGCAACAGACACATGCATGAATGTTGAAAAAATATCAATGTATGGCAAGTTAGCTATGCTAGAAATTTTGCATACATATTGATGTATTTGTTCTGATCGTATGACGCCTTTGCATCAAACATTTGAGATCAAAAATTTAAGCAATTTAACAATAACACACACGTTGGTACTCGTCATGTTTGAGCAGGTCATCCGATCATTTCCCAATAATCAATGAATATTTAGAAAATGCAAGTTTTTCATGACGGTTCAGTGTTTATGCCGGGTAACTCCATACGATTTCATAGGTTTACAAAATATATTCCAGATCTTCTTTAACATATTCAGCTTCCGCTAAATCGAATAATGAATGAATTTGCGATGACGATTTGATGCAGATGCAGAACAATGCAAACAGGGACATTCACTGCTAAATTTAGTGCATATTATGAATTTCTACGGATTTCAAAATGATTTGGAATCTGAACAAAATCAGAAATTTAATGAGAATGATGCTATTTTGAAATATCACATGAAGTCGTTAATTCTCTGAGGCATTGAAACAAAAGAAATTTGACATCATAGTTTCAATATCATAGTTTCAGAATATTTGATGCTACCTATGCTTTGAAATAGTTCGGAAAGTTCGCCATTATATTACGCGCCATGAAGCTTCAAACTATTATAAAACTAAAGTGAATGAAAGTAAATTGAAAATTTGATTTCAAATTTCCAGCTGCTTCTGAATATCACATGAAAATATTGGAATGCGGATGGTGATACATCCATATCATGTCTATGCCAAAGAGATTAGTGACGACATTTTCAGCTTTGAGAAAATCGATATTTATAGCATTTATAGCAAATTTAAGTTTCAATTATGTCAGAAATATTTTACCAGCTTTGACGCAAACCCTGGATAAATGGCTGTGAAAATGCGGTACTTAATTTTTCTGACGATTCAAGAAATTTTGCTAGTTGTGTGACCGGTAATGTAAGTGGTACGATTGCGCTATAGACTGTAAGTTAAGTGACTTTTATTTCATAAATATCTGCTAGATGCGTGCTTTTGTAACTCTTCCTGTGTAATCTCTTTTGCTTTGACGTTCAAAATAACTAATTATTCTCCGCATCATTCACAGCATGTTACCATTGGTATCATCGGTAAAGAGTTTAATATGGGAAGAAAATGAATGGAAGATAAATTAGGTTTTGTTAACTTGCGTGTGCCAAGACTGTAGAAGTTGTGTGTTTGCATCGGAAGCTTGAAGTAGACATACACTCAGTTTAATTAGTAGATGCGTGTAAAATAGAAACACGCTTCATCATTGTTGAGGTTCTATCAAGTAAATGTTTTCCCACTTACTGAAGTCTCCTTAAGATCACTCGACTTTTTTCTCCCATGACTGACGAAAATGTTTTTCAGATGGAAAGTTTAAGGATTGAGTCTCAAAACAGTTAAAGTCAATGCCAGTGAAAGAATTGGCCAAAATTACATCACAAAAAATCGATTTATTTATTTATTTATTTAGTACACCAATAAGTGCAATGAGCACCAAGGCAACACAGGAAATACATTCAGGAGGGAACAATTAGAAGTTACAATAAAACATAAAAAGCTTTCGTTTAAACTGTTTCACCGTTTCACTGTTCACAAAATCGTCGGGGAGGCGGTTCCAGTCATCTATGATGAGGTGGGAAAATGAGGATAGACGACAGTTCAGATCTGTTGAGTGGCGGAAAATTTTGTAATTATTTCCACGGGCTCGAGAAACAGTAAAAAAAGTGAAGAAGGCGTTAACATCACTTGGAGTAAGGTGGTTGCAGACTTTCAACAATGTTGTAGGGTCCATAATCCGACGACGACATTGTAGTGTCGTGAGTTTCAGAGCTCTCAGTCTTTCTTCGTAGGGTAACGAGGATAGACCACGGATGCTTTTGATGAATCGACGTTGTACACGTTCGATAGCCAGAATGTCTTTTTTCAGGGAAGGATTCCAGACTGGGATGGCATATTCGAGGTAAGGGCGGACCAGTGTCTTGAAGAGACGAATAAGCACATCGGCGTCCCGAGAGACGAATGTCTTGAGGATGGCAGATACAATGCGATTCGCTTTCTGAACACAGGTCAGAATGTGCCGAGAGAATTTTAGGTCTTTTGAAATCAGAACTCCAAGGTCTTTGACACACTTGGAATTATTCAGGAAACTTCCATCCAGACGGTAGTCCGAGGCAGGATTGCGAAATCCAAAGTGTAGAATGGAGCACTTTTGGGGATTGAGCGATAGCTGCCATTTCTTCGTTACAGCGTTGAGGTCAGCTTGCAAAAGTTCTTTGGCTTTCAGGGGATCAGTGCGCTTGATTTCGGAGCACAATTTTACATCATCAGCATATTTCAATAAAGAAGAGTTTGTCAAGGTGTCATCAATGTCATTAGTAAAGGCGACAAACAGATCTGGGCCTAAAACGGATCCCTGGGGGACACCAGAAATCATCCTGTAGGGGGAAGAATGCACATCATCCACAACACTCTCAGTTCTATCCTCAAGAAAAGCTTTCAGAAAACATAGAAGTCTCCCTCCAATGCCCAAGGAAGTCAATTTCGAGAGGAGACGAAAGTGAGGGACTGAATTGAACGCTTTTTCAAAATCGAGATAGATGACGTCAGCCCACTGACCGTGATCCACAACAGATGTTAAATCCTCGAGGAATTCTAAGAGCTGGTGGGTACTAGACGAATTGGATCGAAAACCACATTGAGAGCGCTTGATTATGTCTGATTTTGTTGACATTATTATGATTATGTCTGATTTGTTGTATACAGGTCTGATTTTCTTGCATGAACACAATGTTTTGCTATACCAGTTTCAAATACTGTGGTATCCATCATCAGTGGCGATAATGCAACAAACGAGGAGAATCATATACAATCTTAGACATGAAATTGATGATTCATGCACCGGCCTTTGAAACCGGTTTGACAATAAATCGTGCTCGTGCAAAAACTTCACGGCTTCTAGCTTGTAATAATCTGATTTTCCTTAGTTGTTCAGCGTAGTGTGGGTTTGTCTACAATAATCTCTTTCCAAACACTGTTTCTAGCATTAGATTCACACATTTAACACATTCGAAAAGTTGATGCCCTATGGAATGCCAAGGTCGATCACAAAAATAACTTAAATCGATCACTACTGTAGTATTATTGTGGAAGTAGTATGACAAGATATGCTAAGTATTGTGACAGAAACATATCAAACTGCTTTATCTTTCAGAATTGCTTCGAATTATACGGAGCGGACTTCATGATTTCTGATGATTACAAACCTTGGCTCATAGAAATCAACTCCAGTCCTTGTATGTCTCCCAGTACGCCCGTGACCGCTCGATTAACGGCCAGTGTTTTGGAAGACTCGGTTCGAGGTAAGCTTCGATTTAGTATTCTCTTCTTTGCCAATAGACATGGTACATCTTTGATTATGATAGGTGACAAAGACTGCTTTAATAATATAGCGTGATGTTCTTTTTTTGATTTTGTACATTGTAAAATTAATTTTCAAATATTGAGTACAATATATGATTGAATATGGATGCTATTCTTCGCATAATACGAGTTAGAGTCCCTTATATGCAATTTATATCAGTATTCGTGGTCTCCGTGGCACAGTGACTAAGTGCTTGGCCTAGCGATCCTTTGGTCCAGAGGTCGAGCACCGAAAGTATCATTGGAAGTCGTCAGGAAGGGCATCCGGACTAAAAGTACTACAACGCTCCAGAAAAGTCTGACAGTGTCAGAACCGTCCAAGCCCCCAGTATGTGGGAGTAGCGACGTTAAAACTTTATTTCCTTTCACTTCATTTTACTTGACGTAGTTGTCACAAATTCTCGATCATTGAAAAATGCATGCCATGATCGCTCATTTCAGCAACAGCATGGCTATCATGCAATTGACCTGTCATCAAGTGATTGTTATAAGCAAAATCTAAAAACTCGAATGTTACTAAAGTCTTGAACGAAAAGTATTTTAAGTTGTGGAAAATGAAATTAACTTTGAAGGTGATCTCGTTGTTCCTCGACTGTCAGAAGACTGGAACTGAAAGCCGATGTAGCTCATTTTAAGTTTTTGACGTAAAAATGACTTTTAATCATATCTCTGAGGAGTTGTTTCTTAGATTTTCCTTTAACTAGTGTTATTATCTCATAGTCTCCTCGGCATCGCTCATGAACGGTATTCAGCATTCTATGGAAATGTTAAAGTTCTTTCACAATTTAACTGTAAAGCAGTCAAGACTCAAACTTCGCGATATGCTCATGGCAAAACTCATGGCACAATTACAAAAGCGTATTTCAATCTAAGAAACAGTTGGAAAATGGGTTTGAATTTGGGTAACGACTTCAAATTCTCACACCAGCTAAAGAACAGAAGTTCGGAAGAACGAATATGTCCATAAAGATCACACAGGAGCTCTGATTCATTGTTGTAGAAGGAATCCATGATTACAGGGCAGACTTCAACAACTTTCAACTATACCAAATGAATTTCAGATATTTCCAGATGGATTTCAGATTTTTCCAATTGAATTTCAGATATCTTCAACGTTGAGTTTCTGACAGATATCTGAAATTCATTTGGAAAAGGTGTAGTGTAAGCTCAGAAATTTTTACTGCTTGTATATGAGCCGATTTTGTGTATCAACAGCAGCAGGACTTTTGGAAGTCTATTTTCAGAATATTCATCACTTTAACGAGATATAAATTTTTCGTTATTATGGTACAGATTCATAGATTGTGTGTTTTACTGCTGAAAGTGAGATTTACAGAAGTTTTCATTCTCAGCGAAGTTGCACGCCATGATTGAAGCTAGAAGTTGTTCCGGGAGTGAAGGAAATAAATTATTCAGCTTATCTAAATTCAGTTTTCTCACGTCACTTTAACTTTCTCCGACTCAAACCTTTTTCTCACACCTCTTGCGACTTTAATAGCAGTGTTAAGGAAGATGTCAAGTGCTCGTACATGACCAAGTTTTCATGATAAATGGTGAATGTGTTTGTTTTGCGCATACTTCTGTAAAATACAGTAGGTCTCCGTGACACAGTGGCTAAGTGCTTGGCCTAGCGATCTTTCGGTACAGAGGTCGAGCCTCGAAGGTGTCATTGGGAATCGTCAGGAAGGGCATCCGGACTAAAAGATCACCACTCCAGATAAAAGACTGGCTGTGTCAGCACCGTCCAAACCCCCAGTAAGGGGAAGTAGTGACGTTAAACCATCATAGGCTCGGTAGCTTGCTACTGTACGTATACACTGAGGGGCTAGTTGTATCTGAATAGGATATGTTGATGCCATACATGATGGATAGGTGTATTCATACTCTTTTAACGCTTATGTTACACACTTATGTATGTTTTGACAGATGATATATAGTCGCTTAAACGATTTTGTGGCCATTCAGGGAGAAGATGAATATGTGAACAAACACCCCCGGCTTTCGCGAAATAAAAAGAATTTGGAGTTGCCAAACGTTTCGAAAACCTTTATTTGAGCAACTGAAATATTCATGCACTGTATATACTATTTTTCCATATAGATTTTGAACACATGAGTCTGTGAAATACATGTAACATACATTTCCCAAAAGCATGTATATGCACATGTGCGTGTATATGATGCACATCGGTAGCAGATAATTAGCGGACCAAGTCATAAACTGAAAACAATATGCGTACCTGATGATTGGAAACTTAGCACTGTCATTTTTATTTATGATATTAAAAGAGATTCTATCATCTGTTATGACTACAGAGGACTCAATTTTATGGATAGTGTACGGATGATGGCGTAAATGTATTATAGAAAATGACATTTGGCTAATAAAAAGTGAGTAAAGAGGACTCAACTTCAAAATACTGGATATAAAGTTTGTGTATAAGATCACACACGAAAATCAGATTCATTTCGATTAAGACGAAATGAACCATGAACATCTTTCAGCCTACTTGTATAAGGCAGTTACCACATGTCACTGTTGAATAGAAAGAACTGGCACTCCGCAATCTTTATGATGTCACTGTTGCTAGAGATAACAGCGAATTTATCCAAGTAGTAATGTGGACCTGCACCAAGGTTGTGTGTTGAGCCCACTGCTCTTTGCAATTGCAAGTAATGCCACAGGGGAGAAATTTAAGGATTTTCATGTGGCATTCTTCAAAATTATCCATGTAGATGACCTCGTATTGGTTCCAGAGACTGAACAATAACTTCAGGAAAGGCAAGAACTATGAAATGACTGTCCTGCATTAGAAGTAAAAGTTAACCAGACAAAAGTAATTAGGACTTCATTAGGGGAAGGAAACATGACGGTTTATAACCAGTAAATATCCGTACAGTTTTTCAGCTCATGATGGCAGTAAACTCATTTCAAACAAATAATTCCCCAGTTGTCGACTGCACTCAGAAGCAATCTGACACTGACAAGAATCTTAATGAGCCTCATGTGCAAGAGATGTTCCGGCGATGCCCAATAAAAGATGAAACTTCATTGAACAAGGCAAATGCGATGCTGCTACGTTGGAACTTGGAAGACATGTTGCATGACAGCAGACGAGAGTACACGAGTGGAATCGGGGCTGAAGAAGTGCCAAGACGTGTCCTGAAAAGTCATGCTGTATGAAAGGACAGATTTCGACTCATTTGTTTTAGGATATTCATGACTTAAATGAGACAAGGGTTATAACTACTACAGAAAAGAGCAATGAAGGTTACAGACAGAAGAGGGAAAGTTGCGTAGTTTATCTCTCCAAGACAGAGACCAGCGAAGACTTCCTGGTGCGCTTGAGCCTGCAGACGATGGAGGAAGTTGCTTAAGTGTGAAGTTAAGATGGTTCGGCCATGTGGTGGGAGTCGAATCTCTCAACCCAGACAGGCCGCGAAAGAAAATTTGGAAAAAATTGTGTCTGCAGATTTTCGGCGATTTGGGTCTCAAAGAAGCCGATGCGATCGATCGATCGTGTCGCATGGAGGTATTCCGCACAACTCAACGGAGTTGAGAGAAAATGACGCAAAATAGACAACATAAAGTGAAGTACGAATATTTGAGCTGAGGATTATACGTGAAGCTATATCATGAATTTTCTGACCTATACATCCGATTTTTCGACAATCTGTTAAGAAAGTTAAGAGATTGGTACCTGGGCAGAGGTAGGGCCTACGATAGAGCTGAGCAGCAACAGGTATGAAGGCAACAGGTACAGCTATGAAGACAACAGGCAGCCTGTTATGGAACTGGAATTTGTATATTGCAGCAATTGTGATAATTTTTTTCGAAATGATGCAAGTATTTGTAGTTTCTCTCGAATTTCTCTGCAGTTCTACTCTTTCTTTTGATCGATGCATGTCCGAACATTTTGTTATTTAAGTTGTCTGTAGACAGTCTAAAAAAAACTTCACTTGTTCAGTTTAGGGAGCAGAACTTTCTTTCCTCTCCCATCCCTGCTGCCCAAGGCAAAAAGAAATTCTTGTATACTGGGCACGAACCTTAGTGAGAGCGTTGGGGGCAGATCAAAGAGATAAATTGCTTTGTCTTCGTTGTTTGGTTTAGAGATGACATTTTTTAATGCTGATGATCATGGCAAGAACTAGTCCTGAGGGGCAGAAGGATAAATTTTCCATTGAATGCAATGCACAAGTTCAATGTAAGCACACACGTTCACAGTCAGTAAATTTAGATCATGAAGAGTCGAACGATGTGAATAATATTTCCACCTGACGAATTTATCACGGATAAACATTGAGTCAAAAATAGGCACTGTTCACTTGGCAGATGTTCAGACTTCAATGTGACAGCAGTAGCTCGTCTGTTCTCTAATACAACTTTCCTTACGCATTGCGCTCGCTTGACCGTCACGCAAGCCAAAGGGAGACATACCTATCTCTCCACATTTCTCTATCATTGCATACAATGGCTGAGATAGAAACGCGTTACCTCTATGGACAGACAAACTCGAACCCTGAATATTATACACTTCAGTGCCGAAGTGTGATCCTAATAGAAACTCGTGCATACTCTCATTCACTTTTAATTTACTAGCGCTTTTCCTACTTAAAGTACTTGTTACATGTTGCATTCATAACTTTTTTGCTCTACATGAATGTTCTCGAAATTCAATGAGATTAAAGGAATGAATTATGTGCAAAAGTGAAATTTAATATTGAAATCTTGAAATGATGAGAAATTCCTATTACAGATATGGTTTATTTTGAAATGATATAGAGTTCACGTACTTCACTTTACAGGTATATACCAGCATCACCTAATCAGTAACGGTCGTATTATCTCATTTCAGTCGTCCTCGATCGCCGTCACGAGAAGTTGTATGAGATTGGTGCATTTGAGCTGCTGTACAAACAACCAGTAGTCAATGTTCCCCCATACATTGGAATTGATCTGACGGTGGAAGGAACGCATATCCGGCGTCCTGGATACTTCAATACATCTTCAAGTGGAGACGGAGGTTCTTCTCTGCCGTTCCGAAATCCCGCACCGCCATCCCATCCACCTCCTGCGGCCAAACCCGCCACAATAGCCTTCGTCTCTCGCTCCACCACCGCTGCTGCGCCGGCAGCACCAAAAGTGCCGCCGCCTATTGTCCGTAGCGAGAGACGACCAATCGTCAATCACTCCGCTTCTCAAGACAAGGTGGAGAAAGTGGAGGAAAGAGTCAGCGACAGCTCAACGCGAGAACCTCAACCCGTACCACCTCCACCACGACAATCTCGGAGCTTTCCAGAGCGACGGCCGGCACCGATGTCTGTCATCAGACCGGTGCGTTCGCGTGCTGTGCTCGGGATGTCTCATAGAGGCGCCACACGCGTCGAACTGGTCAATCTTGGACGCAGTACTGTGGCTCACAAAATGCCCAGCATCAACTCCTCGGGGAACCAACGTGGTGCTCCGCGGGCTTCACTTCCTAATAATAAGAGCTCAAGTGAGTTTCCTGAGGGGCCGGACTCAAAAGTAGAGGGGAAAGAGGGAGATGAAGATCTTGGCTTGGCAGAAAGCGAGGACGTAGAGGAAAAGGAAGGCGACGATCCACCTAGCACACTAGGGACGCTGCGTATTCCTTCCGCTAATGGCAAGCCAGAACCTCAACCCAACAAAGAGCGATCGCCTTACATTACCTCAGACTTTGCTGCGAATTTAAGGAAACCAAGGTTCTTGCTAGATCTTGCGCGCCACAATTCGCGACGATTGGCGGAGTCGAGCAATGGTGAGGCTCTTACTGTATTCAAATGGCGCCAGACTTTGAATCGAAATTCTCCGACTTTGGTGCGCTCTGGCGAAACAACACATGTCCCTAATCCACTCCCTAGTTCTCTGCCTAGTTCACTGCCTTCGCAGCCTCAAAATTCCTTGCCTCCATTGAATCACAAGCAAGAGCAAGAGGAATCGTCCAACGAGGACGGATATTGTTTCGTTGCTGGCATAAGTTACAATGGCGTTGAGGACATGATGCCAAGGCAAAGGCCTGCCTCTTCAAATCTCTTTAGGAAGTTCGACAATGCTGTTCGTAAGCAGAGGTCAAAAATGCGTCATATGCCTTTTGACTCAAATATCGGGAAGATGAGAAAGCGGTGTAAACCACTTTTGGCCTCTTTGGACTTAGAGACAGGTGAAACAATGGGGAAATATATCCCCTACACAACTTCATTGCGCCTTCACACGCCTGTGGGACACGGTAGAGCTAAAGCTGATGCATGCCCTAAACTTTCTTATGTCAAGGATGCGGTATTGTGTGTAGAAAACCAGGACGTGATTCTGGATCAGTCTATTAAAATGGCATCTGCCTCATGTGGGGCTATCTTCAAATAATTTATTGCAAGAAGGCTTACCACGACAGATCAGTAAATGATGTCATTTGTACGACATGTATTGTTATCTTTTTCTTTTGTTGAAAAGACTTATAAATCAATTCAATGTTCAAAATATTGCGAATACGAATGACATCATTTCTATCGGATGCAAGATTATTGACATACAGAAAATGTTGCACTGTAGCTTCTGATGCATTTACACATCCACAGAACAAACCATCGGCCTCTAGTGCTTCGAATCATGTAGATAGATAGTATCCCATAGAAATCTGCTTTCCCATAACACAGTTGTCGATGAAAACTGTAGAGCAGCATGAACGACAATATTATCACAAACCAATGATGTTTATGTGAACACCAAGAGATGATGAATTTATCTGATTATTTTATACTTCATATTCTTTTATAGATAATCAAAATCTAATTCATTCAAATGAGATTTTCATATTTTCAATTTTTCATGTCTTACGCAAAATGTGTGTATGTTTTCGTGATTACTTGCGAATATTCCGTGTTTCCTTTGTAAGTGACAGTTTGTATAAAGAAATATCACTCACTCATCTTCAATTAAGTTTACTCCATAAACTTTGGTGACGGGTCAAATCTAAAACCTTAACGTAGAATGTAACGCTGACGCAAATATTGTGATCTAATCTGCTCCGTTGTTAACCAAAAGTCTAGATGAGCTTTGCTTCTTACTCAACCTTCAATCACATTGTGAGAGTGAGCAGTAATGCTGGATACGAGGATTTTATCTTCAGGGAATTATTAGTCGTTCAATGAATTGCAATATTGATGGAACCTGTCGGCCTTACTAATTTTATTTAAGATGCGTTTTTTCAGCATGAATATCATTTTATAAGACCAACAAAATATACTCATCGCTTTCTATCTGTGCTGTTAGCGTGGCATCTTTCAATTCAGTTAAATGTGCCATTTTCAATTTTCGACGAAGGCATTTGCACAATGCAGTCGTTTCGCTGCCCTCCAGCTTATGTGTATGTATACATAAACGTACATGTATTGTATGTCCGCATGCGTGGATCTCTTAATGAAAGTTCTACTGCAATGTGACTTATCTCACAAATAATCACAGGAATAGTCTAATTTGAGCTTCATGAAATGATGAATAGGTAAATAAAAATATAATGCAAACATTTTTATAATTGAAGCACATTAGGCGAGTGCCTTTCTTTCATGGGACTGAATTTTTATGTTTTCCACTTCAATTCTTTTCTATCCAGTGTAAAGCAAGAGCGGCAAACCGGTCTCCTTTTTGGTTCCATCGGTGACAGGTCCGGACTGGTCGATTCAAACGCTCAATTGTATACATACAGTACAATATCTTATCAACAAAAGTAAACACTGGTTAAAAAACTTCTTTTCAAGCTGTTTTGTGAGACATTTTATGTATTTCTGCATATTGCTATTTGTATTATATAAAGCACTTGTAGGTTAAAGCAGATTGATGGCAATCTATGAAGTGATATTTTGTAATTTGGAAAAAATTGAATGGATGTGAACATGCTTCAGCTGAAAATTGTGGACATTTTTCTTACTCTTTCAGCTAAACCTTCCCGTTAGCTTGATATTGTAAGACTATTATGTTTCCTCGTTGAATATACCATTTCATTTTGTGGTCATGAAACATCATAGTTGAATCCATTTCCTCGTTTCATTGAATGAATTGTTGAGGATCAGATTGTCAAAGTTTGGTAAATATCTCATTAGAGGATTTTAAAGATAAGCTTCTCAACTCGTCTAATTGCTCTTTAACAGACAAGCATCACATAGATAAAGATCTATGACAAGAGATCTGTCAAGTGCTGCCTCATTAATTTTTTTAAAACACTTTTGCTTGCAAGATCCAAATAGACAAAACAGTATTCCAACTTGAAGTTCAATACAAGATTCAAAAACCAAATTTTACTGACGAATTTTCATCCGTCTAAAATTACATTTATAGTTTGACTGCTGTGCAAATTACAAAAGGATATTTTTGCATCATCATCTAATATGGTTCTTGCGTTAACACTTTCTTCCAAACAACATTAGAATGTCAATCAGGAAAGTGGCTATATCGTCGCTTTTATGGCTGACTAAGTTGCATGTACTATCTGAAATTGAAGTAATTTTCGATGTCTATGTAGCTTATACAGTTAAAATAACATAAAACCACATCTATAGTTATTCTATATATTTTCCTTTAAGTACATGAAGTCAATCTATTCGTCTAATGACCTCATCATTTCTCAAGCCAACCAGAAGTTCTGTATTTCGTCCAACTGGAAGTAGCGACGACTGAAATGTGCATGATGTACATGTAGATCGTTCCGAAAGAGATGCCGCAAATGAAAACTGCTCAATGGTTGATTGAATGACTATTTCTCAAATCCGTAACTTTATTCATGAAGGTATCAAATATAACAACCACACGAGAAACAGTCTTTCAACCCGAATGTAAAACTTGTTTTGTGGCTTGACCAAATCTTTATTAGTTTCGCATGAAATGCTATTTAAATGTCACAATTTCGCAGAATTCCAATCATTTCTCGACATGTTGTGCGGTTTCATGAAGGTCTGTGATTCTCATGTACGGGTGATCGGTCGTCTGTTAACAAAAAGTTCTAACGCATATACATCTCTCGTAATCACACGGGTTATCGCAAGTTATTAAAGTTCTGCGATCTGCGTTGTACTGTGTGCAAATACTTCTCCACAATGGTCGTATCTAGAGAATTGAAAAACATCGATCGTAGCATTGATTGAAATCTACTAAAACTTCACCTTGATAATAGGCATTAACCAACGCCACAATGGTATCGCAAAGATACGATGATGAAAATTGAACGAACTACACTTTAATAACTAGATTTAGCTTAAATAAATAACTCTTAATTGGAAAACGTGTCTTCTCACCTTATCAGAATTTGCTGACATCGAGATAGGACTGACGACATGTTGAAGCATCTTAAGCCTCTTCTGGTTATCGAAATTCTGTATTCTGATAGGAAGAGAGTTATCACGTCGTTCAACGATTGTATCAACAAATAGTACTCTTGTTTGAGCTTCCATTTGACCTGCTTGCTGAACCTTAAACTTTTGATAGGTCTCACTGTTATCCAATGTACCACGTGATGATGCGAAAATACCTTCAAATTTGCTCCTAATTCCTCATTTTTTCACACTACTTTTTCGCGACTGTTTCGTCGATGTGTATTTAAAGATGATGCATTCGATAAGGCCAAAATTCGTCAAATCAATTTGGTTCATCCTTGCCTCATTCCTGAATAATTAGCAGCCGTTTGATCCTCATCGTGATGCTATTGAATGCCTAATGAACGGTTGGTTGTATAATGTTCCTCAGTCTGCATGAAGTTCGTAACGGGGAAAACTAATGTAACTCTGCTCATTTTGATTTCAAAATCACAGATTCAGCCGTTAAGAATTTTTAGTCAAAAATTGGCAAGAGTTTCCATGACTCATGGATTATTGATTATGTTAAAATGTTTTGCTTGTGCATTAGAAGCATAATTCGAGACTCAGACCTGATCGGCATTGTACAAATAACGCATGCTTTCCTGATCGATGTTATCGAAAAAATGCATGCTGTGCACATTCAACAATGGTAGAGGCAGATTTAATCGAATGGTCTATGAAAGGTTTGCAAACTATATCCGTTGTCGCAAAACGCAAAATATGGGCACGAATTTCATGGAAATAATTGTCTTGTTCTGGTGCGTGCCACTGCCGATTATCCAGTAATCGCCTATCAAATGATTTTCAACATCAGATTTAGCATTTTTGCTTTGGTTGATATCAATAGCTGCCTTAACACAGCGTCGACGCGTTCTTCAAAGAGACACCGACAAGTTTTTTAAAAGGAATTTTGGTTGTGCGAGCGTCTGAACCTAGAGAGTCATACATTATAAGCTTATTAAATGAGCTTATACTTACAGAATCAGTCGTAGGTTTGTTTGTATAGAAATTGCATTGACATTCTCGTGGATCAGTTTTGAAGTCTTCAATATTTTCTGAGTTTGGATAGATAGACTTACGCACATATCTTACATTCCTCCAACCACGCTTGATCGTTTGCCCTATGCATAAACAGTTTTGTAATGCAATCCTCCAATACGGATATGTAATACTGGTTTTTGTTCCAATATCTCATAAAATCACATACGTTCCGAAGTGTAACTGTGACTTCTCCATACTAATTCTGACTATAGTCTTCTATTGCCAGAAGCTACATTCTCCCCGATACGGACTTGGAGTATTTTTTTCAAAGATTTAGTTTCCTTATTTGAAATGCTATATTCCATTGCTTGCATGGATGCTATCGTGCCGACTATGGAGTAAACTTGATCAGACTTGTACAACAATACAACTTTCTGTGTTTGTTGATGTGCTGAGGAGATGTTTAAAGTCTAACATCGAAAATGCATTTCTAAAATTGCACATGTTTTGAGATTAATGTTTGCATGACTTAATGTTGCCTGGTTTTTGGACTGTAATTGAATATTTTTATTCTGGAGATTATCTGCCATCTATAAAGCTGTCCATGTGATGTGTTATACCCTTTCTTAAAGCTGACGGTCTTCTAACGCGTCTCAAGTCAATTTATGCCCCGAAAATGAAGAAGAGGTCCCGTACTTTCCATATCGTGGCCACTTCAGCTCCGGCTGTGATTGGAGACGAATCTCTTTTACGACTACCCCCTGTTCGAGGGTTGGGAGATACAATACGGCCGAGGTACTTACGCCGCATCCTGACAATCTTTTCTTTCCCCTCGCACAATGTTCAGTCAGCCATAAACACAACATCATTTGCATTGATAATGATTGCACTTAATGCTGTTCACTGTCTGACAGGGAGGAGAAGCTACAGCGCTTCCTTATGCTCGACAACTGCGCTCGCTAATCCCTCACATCTCATGACGCACATCCCACTGAGTGTTGTACCGATTATTGATCAGTTCACGTCTAAATGGTGAGTCTTTTGTCGGATGGAAGGACTTTCAACATAATATGTATTTCTGCATCTAAATCATCGACATATTCATACTACTTTTATAGTAATTTTATAGATAGTATGTTTCTGATTAAACCGATAGATTATACTCAGAGACAAAAATACAACATCTGATTTAGTACATGTAAACAATAAGATTATACTCAGAGACAAAAATACAACATCTGATTTAGTACATGTAAACAATAAGATTATACTCAGAGACAAAAATACAACATCTGATTTAGTACATGTAAACAATAAGATTATACTCAGAGACAAAAATACAACATCTGATTTAGTACATGTGAACAATAAGATTATACTCAGAGACAAAAATACAACATCTGATTTAGTACATGTAAACAATAAGATTATACTCAGAGACAAAAATACAACATCTGATTTAGTACATGTAAACAATAAGATTATACTCAGAGACAAAAATACAACATCTGATTTAGTACATGTAAACAATAAGATTATACTCAGAGACAAAAATACAACATCTGATTTAGTACATGTAAACAATAAGATTATACTCAGAGACAAAAATACAACATCTGATTTAGTACATGTAAACAATAAGAATGTCTCACTGGAATGCCAAGTTAAGAGTATCAATTTAAATTGTTGGCATTGCTAGCTAGCTAAATGAAACAAGTTAATTTTAAGATGGAGATCAAGCATTGCTCTGAAAATCTGATAGAATGATCAAACACCAATGCAATTTTACGATTACACATGTTTTAGTATTCAAGATATCCAACTTTCCAGGTTAATTATTTGCTATGAAACTATCATGACAGTCCGAATATGCAAGCTTGACCTGATCCTCATCCATTGACTTGCGAAACAGACTGTTTGTTCATAACGGTCGTTCCAACTTTATTATATGTACAAATATTGATAAAGGAGCAAATTTGTCAAAAATTTGTTCTTGTAATTTTAGATTGTACTAAACATTAACAATTCTTACGAAAGATTCTTCTATTTTGATTGGAACTGCACGTTTGGTGACGCACTGACGAGAAACGATTATCATCATGATAAGATAGTAAATAGTTTGCCCAGGAATATAGGTCTAGGTAAATCTTCAGAAAAGTAATGGAGCGATATTTTGAATATATTTATTGTACAATAATGATGCAAAATGTTTTCTCTTCAGTCTTGATCGTCCTTCCGTTCGAACGCTTGTACGTCACGTCATAGTTGCTTGTTATTGTATATACATTTTTTGCTTCATTGTCAGCCTAATTTAATGTTGCTGAGTGCGAATAGCGTCGAAAATGGCTTCTTAGATTGCACACAGTTATGCTTACAAATGACTATTATTTCAACGCATATATATCAGCTTTCCGATGTATCCAAATGTGCAGATGCCTCTATCTTATTTTCAAAATTATCTATGCCAGTATTATTCCGGAAACATTCATTTTTTTCTCTATTTTCGATTTAATAAAGCCTACGAGTCAACTAATCTCAATGTGTCACACTCATGCTGCACCTCAACTTACAAAATTGCTGCTTAACTTATAATTTTCTGCTATCTAACCCGCCTATTCTTACCCATCTTATTTCTAACTCGTGTGATCTAAATCTATTTACATGTATGTATCAATTTACGCACATGCATGAAATCATTGATTCTATTATTCTGATCATGTTATTCTGTATTCCTAGTTGATTTCGCTACATTAAGCTATATGCATGTAAACATTTGTGATGATAGTAGTGTACAATTATTCATGCTCTCTTCTCAAATAATGAATGCATGCAACCAAGATAAAAATGTTTACTGATATCCTGCAAAAGGCAATCAGTGCATCAGTCTAAAAAGCATTGCTTATCTATTCAAGGATTATTTATATTATAGCAGCCTATCATGCAACAGGAATAAGGGTCGCAATACACCTCCATTTTTACAATAGCGGCTGTCAGTATTTGTGCAATGGCAAAACCGATTTTGCCGGCTATAAAATGAAAGCACAAAATTTTATTTATAATATCTACATTAATTTTACATCATTTAATTAATTTCATTCTCTCGAACTTGTTCCTCTGAGACGAGTTTGTCTTTCATTGTGACTGACTCCATGGCCAACAAGCGGTCATCTGCTTCTGATCAGATCAGTAGCTGAAGCGGTTTATAGGTAGACTTCCTGTCAGTAATTGATTGTTTCTGTAGGGTAACCAGAAATAGGATCTCTAGCCGTGGTATATCGGTGAAAAAGTAAATGAAAATTTGGTTTCACATGGTAAAGAAAGTATGAGAAATCCACATTTCATTTCTTTTAATGTAATTTCACATGGAAACAAGCCCCAAATCACTACCTCTCAATCCGTGTTGCTGTGTATACACCTTTCTCGTCAATAAATTATAATCAGATAATAGTAAAACTAAACAGCGGAAACACAGCAGAAAAATAAACCGGTATTCAACATTATGCGACATGCGGTAAAATCGGTATAGCGGTGCAGATTTGAAATTTTATTAAATTGATTTAAAATATCCTTTGTTCTATGGAATTGAGTAAAAAGAGTGTCCCAGTGTCATAACCAAAAAGTGTGCCGCTAAATAATATTCTGTTAAACTGATTGTAATTTAAGCTATACAAAAGAGGCCCTGACTAGTCATTTTCAGTTTTATAGCAGGAATGAGTCAGGAGCTTTTGTCACTGAAAAGGGTTGTCGGATATCAATTGAAAAATATCGTCCATATAAAAATGGTGATAATAAAGCCCGTGACTCTTTCCAACTGCGAAATTGTAATCGTAACTGCTGACAGCAACATCTGTATGAAAGCTATGGTAGTGTGTAAGATTGGATGCACTATATGTCAGAATAATTAAAAAGTCTGTTTGTTCTCTTCACACACTAGATACACAGCTCATGATAATAAAGAAGAGTTTGATTAATGACATGCTCGCTCTTTGATAGCATCAAGTAAGACAGTAAGTGCTCTTAGGCACAATTAACAAAAATGAAATCAAATAAACGATAGATCAAATTGCCATGCAAAAGATGTGCGGCTGGTAGGATTCGAACCTACGATCAAAGTTGATTAGACCTGTGCTCTGACCAAATGAGCTACGAGCCACTTATGCGACTGTGTCAATTGGCAGGATCAAACCCTCACCACCACACATCAATTGTCATAGCAATTCTAATCAATATTAGTTCAATAATAAGTTCAATATTACTTTTAGTACAAAATTAAAACCATAGTAAAGACTACAGTAATGTGCACAACACACTATTGCCTATCTCAAAAATGATATAGCTGAAATGATCAACGGCAGTTTTAGTTTAACGTTCCGCTTTGGTGAACTATGAATATCACTTACATACGAGAATACCATAGCTTATGTTCGTACGCAATCAGCGAATAAATTGAGAATTATGTGTATATTTAAAGCATCTCTCGCTCTGAAGCTTAGATTCACTAAATAATTAATAAATGGAAATGTGTTTTCAGGATTGGAATGCATGCAATAATATCTCTCGGCATTTGAAGCACAAGAACGTGTAGATAGTTAATTGTTCACTTATGTAGCAGCATGAAGATGCTCGTGCAGTATGGAAATGCACTGTAATCTATCAAATAACACGTAGATCCATTATTATACTTTTGTAGCATTTCGAAAGTAATTGATGTATACTTTCAGTTTTAGGAATTTGCAGCAATTAGGTGCTATTTACTTGAATGAAGAATATTCACAGTTTTCCCTACTAACACATTTTGCGATGATTTTGTAACACTTCTATCCGAATGCCTGCATACAAATCGCGATAAAAATATCTTGCACATGATTACATTTTCAATAGCAAGTCAATTTGTTTAACTTTTGCTGACTAATTTTTGATCGAGTATTTGCCTTGACATAGGCCTCCTCCTTGGTTACTTGATGGTTGCAGTGCATCCAACAGTTCATGATAAATATTATTGAATTTCAAAAGTATAACCAGGACATACTATCGCTTTCACTCTCAGAACTTTTTCATAAAGAAGATCCAACTGAGAGTTGTTTTAGTCCGGCAGCCAGACCGAGTTTCTGCAGGGAACGAGGCCGAAAATGAGAGTTTCACAGAATGATGTACACCATGTGCCTACTACGAATCTGAACGTCTGCCGAGTTCTAGTGAATTCCTCTTCTTGTCAAAGAGAAACACATGTAAGTCCAATGGGACGCAGATTGCAGTTCTTGGCTAAAATGAAATTTTGTATGTTTTCTCTGATTAAACGAAAAGTACTGAGCCCAGAGTCATAATTTTTGACATGGAATGTGTTCTGGTCATTTCCTATGATGTGCTTTTATCATGCATCTAATCGGCAATGTATGCGAGAATGCGGTTGAATGTGGATAGTTGCTCAAAATGTTTGTGTTTGCCGACATTAAGAGGCTCGCCAAATCTAAATGCGTTTAGCTTTATAGACAGGGGTGCATGAAGATGAAAAGAAATGACATGAAGACATTCCATGTCAAAAATTATGACTCTGGGCTGAGTACTTTTCGTTTAATCAGAGAAAACATACAAAATTTCATTTTAGCCAAAAACTGCTATCTACGTCCCATTGGATTTACATGTGTTTTTCTTTGATCGTGTCTGACAAGAAGAGGAACTCTCTAGAACTCGGCAGACGTGCAGATTTGTAGCGGGCATAGGGTGCACATCATTCTGTGAAAGTCTCATTTTCGGCCTCGTTCTTTGCAGAAAGTCGTTCTGGCTGCCGGACTATTTGTGGTTAAAATGAAAATGTCATGTTAACAAAGACTACAAGTTGGACGGACGTTAATGATAGAATCAAAAACTGTAACCTTAGATTTATAAATTCCATTTCCATTTTCGTCTGCCTTCTCTTGGCAAAATATGCTCTGACTTGCATTTGAAAAGTTCTTCTGTAAGATAATCACAAACGAACGAGCATCGATCGAATTTCTTTTCGTGTCAATAAATTTGAACTTCAGTTATATCAATTTCTTTGCCATGATGCAATCCTATAATTTGTCTTGTTTAATAGCAATTATCATTTATACGTCTGAACAGTAAAGCCAATATACATCGCTGATTTCAGCAATCACAGCAGATCTCTTTGATAATTCCTTTTCTTGTATTGCTTTACCTGACTGTACAAACTATGCAATTTTGATGAGTATCATATCTCTTTGTTTCGTAAGTAACCCGGGCTGGGAAGTCTAATACTGGATAATATTTGCTTTATTTTATCGGTTAGTATAGAAGACTTTGACTAATCTCTTCAAAAGATAAGAAAAAAGTGTCAATTTTTATTATTGGTAATAACATCATTCTGCAAAAAGATAATTCATCGAGATAAGATTACTATCAATATGTAAGCGACAACTCTACGATGTTACGCATAATTCTCAAGATTCTGAATCAACCCAGCATCAAATCTTTTTTGATAGAGTAAAGCGACAGAATTCACAAATGGAAAAATAATGGCCCTCATGCTAGATTGCATCGGTGCACAGACTATCCGATTGGCATCTGCAGTCCAGGCTAGATCAAATTTTGAATTGACAGGCTCCTGTAGGATATGGCATGTGAAGTTTGTTTTTATCAAGTTTTCAGCACTGATGGAAATAATTCACTTTTGAATCGATAAGAAAGCTCGTGATCGCTTCTGATCCACTGGCATCAATCTGGAAGTTGACTTCTTCCCTCTCAAATCAATAGTAGACTGTTAAATTAGCCCATGAATCAATGGAAAACAGAAGCAGCACAAATTGAATAATTTCAAAACTTTCGCAAACATCAACGACTGAGAGCATAAATTTCCGTTTGCAATATCGACTGTATAACCAGTGGATCGAATGCTTGACGAACACGTTCACTTGTGAAGTCTTCTCATTTCTGAAAGATTAGGAGCTTATTTTTGCATTTAGATCGCATTATCAACATTCAAGTTTCTGCGAAATATAATATGTCATTTAGCACTGTAGGCTATTGCATAGCCTGAGTTAGTGACGACCAGCGCTGGGATCGGTTAACCGATAACCAGTTACACTTTCTCTTAGCCGGTTAAAATCGGTTACAACGTTTGATTAGATTTCTCTTGTATAATGAAATGTGGTTGAACTATAGATTACACTGGTTTCATGTCGTAAAGATAAGTAGTCTCCGTTTCACAATCCAATCAAATTCATTCATCGCAATTTGCAATTCTTTAGTTGAACTATTTCCCCAAACGTAACGTCAGTATGGATTGATATAAAGGCGCAAAATCCAATTCTTTCCATCTATTGGCTAGTGCTATCAGGTTTTCTAGGTTATCTCTGCCAATCGAAATACAGCATAACTCTTAAATCTAGGGAGCAGGGAGAACTGAAGCATAGCTTTCAACTGTCATCATACAAGCTGCGTCACCCATTAGCGCAGCATTGGTTCGGCGTTAAAGGCAAGTTGTATCACGAACATCCTTTTGATACCGGTATCTCAATATGCCGCGATCATGGAAGCATTTTCAGATGAATACCAGTCATACAAATGCGACTTGCAACAGCATGAATTGAATTAAACGTGAAGTAATGTAGTCATGCAATGAAATCAAAGGAGGAATTCGGGTGAAACCCAAATTGACAAGTTCCGTAGTTGTCGATAAACCTTGACAACTAAACAAATACCGTGAATCCTCATTTAACCGATTTTAGTAAAAATATAATCGGTTAACCGGTTACAAAAAAAATTAACCGGTCCCAGCCATGGCGACGACGCATTCACTTTTAGTCATATTATTACCTTTGTAATAAAATTCAGCTACTAAAACTTATAAAGTCAGCTGATCCTAATTTTTTTCTTCAGGCTTTAAAACTCAAATATGGACACCATTACGACTCTTACATCCAAGTCGTATGTCGGTACAGAGGCCTCTCATCTCACGAACTGTGTGCAATCAAGACTCCTCGTTAATTCAGCACCCTAAACTGAGATTGTTTTTCTTGTAAGAGTGAAAATGGACCTAAAATTTTGTTACTTACGCATGCTATTTTTGTCCCACTGTCTTTTATTTCAAAAAAAATGATATTCAATTGAACAAATGACTTCCCACAAAAGTTGATATTTTTGTGTTGCCATCTATTTTTATTGACTACATGATTATGGAAATTTTTCGCATGTCAGGGTTAACTCAAATTCTTGCATGTTTAAAGCTAATTGTTATGCATCTTGCCGATACGAAATTATGGCTTTCGTCAGCTCAACTGATCGCAAATTGTGATCAGGGAATTGATGATCTTTGAAGTATTTTTTGTGTATCGATTTGTAAATAGGATTACTTTTGGCTTTCATGTATATCGATTTTTTCCAATTAATGCGGATTGAAATAATACTCTCCCTAATGCCATTTAAAGTTATCATGTTCACTTGTCTGTGATAGATTGAGATTTCTCGCCTTCTGACTGATAGTTTTTTATTTTTATCACACGGCAACAATTCGGTTGAACAGTGTAAATTGAATAAATATTTTTATGCATATAAATCAATTGTTTTATTTGGCTACAATGGATAGACCAATCAGTGATTTATAGCGATTGACATATGACAATATCCATACGAATATATCGTATTTCCTAAGCACCTCCATTTTGTGAAATTTGACTTAGTTTTCGATCTTGTTGCTAATATTAGAATCGTTGCTTATGAATGAGACATGGAAAAGCCACTTTATTTTTATTTTGCTGCGGTATATGCTTTAATACCAACCTTTAGTGCTTTGCTAAAAAGTCACAAGTAATGCATTAGAATTGTTTATTATTGCAAGTTCCGTTAGTTCTCAGAACTTATACTCATTAAGCCTTAATAAGGGGCTTCAAATTTATGACCTCTTCTCCGTCATCGGTGATTTTGCTTTCCAAAGAGTCCTGATTATTCTGTCGGTGTTGAGTCAGAACATATTTACCTGCGATTAGGCCTACCTGTTTAAAAGCAATGAATCTGATGGTCTTTTGAGCCATCGCCTGCGTTGGTGACTCCACAGATTTTCATGAACATGAGAATAGATCACGAGGGATCTCTTCCCAAGCTTGGACAATCCACTGAAATGGTTGTTCCTTTGATATAGCCCTCGAGTTCCTTTTAGCTGCAAATGTGTGGTTGGCAGACGCCTCCCAGCGAAGATAACACAGCTGAATTCGGTCCTTTAGCGGTTTGTTGAAAGACCACCTAAACGTAACCGGAGCACCCCGCAGGAATCATCCCTTACCTAGCAACTCCTTAATTTTTTTTTTCTCAAATAAAAAAGAGTTGCTTATGATATTCCTTATATTTGAGACATCAGGATTGTCAAAGTCGTTGCTTCTATTAGAAGGGTGCTTGTATTAGAGGAAATGCGGTATATATGGCGGATACTTGGTAATGTAGATGTTAATGAACATAATTAATTGTTAGCGTGAAAATGGTCGACTTTGGGTATTGATTTGGTTTTTCAGATATTGTCACTTTCAAACAATACTTCACAATGAAATTTAGTGACAGCCTTGATAGCGCGAATAACAACGATCAGGTTTGAGATAAGTTAGGTGAGATAGAGGAAAATGAAAACTATGCTCCTACTAAAGTGTCTAGATATGGTAATATACTTAACCTATGCACTTACTTTAGCTCCTATAATCATGTGAAAACAGATGATAAAATGAAATGGTCACAGTGTATGATTTGCGTCAGCCGTCAGTCATTCCTGTGCAATTTTATGTCCTCCTTGAAAAAGATTGACAGGTCTTTTGTTCATGATGGATCCACAACTCTAGACATGAAATGTTTTTATTTTCACAAAATTTTACGCTGTTGACAGATGAGTGCATACGAACGACAGTAAAATAATTGCCTAAGGATAAGCCTTGGATGAACTCTATAGTTAAATCACTTATCAGCAGAAGGTGGGATTGCTTATCGTCGGGGATGATATCGCTGTATATGAACATTTAAAGTTGAAAGTCCGATCGGAAATACAAAGGCCAAATATTTGTTGGACTCAGAGAAGTAGGCCTATTCGAGAAAATGTACAGACAGGAATTAAAACTAATATTAGAACACGTAATCATAATCCCATCGACAAGATCGTGTCTAAATATGAAAGCCTCCAGGATGCCATCGATCATTAACCTCACACTTAAAAAATGCTTGTCCTTTGAAATGTATAGGCCTACTGGACCTTCTGAAACTTTTGTGTTGATGAAAGAACAGTGTTCTTCCTCCTTGATAAGCTCAAAGGAAAAAAGTCGTCCTATGGTGTTCCAAATGTGCTGTATAAGATAGCGGCCCCTGTCAAAACATTGTCTCATCTCTATAATTTATCATTTGATGAAAGTTTCTCGTTTGTAATGTTGTGACCCCCCTACTCAAAGTCCCCAATCCTTCTGTGATTGATACGACCAATTAGTATTTTGCTTACTGCCTAGCTTTCGTACTTTGCTTTTTGAAAGAGAGATTCGTGAGCAATTTCAGACCAAATCAGTTTGGTTTCAAGCAAGGCTCATCGACATCTTGCACCTTTCTTTCTATTCAGTACCACATTTCGTTGTATTTGGATAGCTAATCAACTTGTGGGGCGTGTATAATTTCATGTGATTTTTCACAAGCATTCGACAAATTCTGCGCAAGCTGCAATAATGCAATTTCCCGACCCGACTAATCTTGGTTTAAATCATACCTAACAAACAGAAAACAGCTTGTTCGTATCGGCAACCGCTCAAGCTTTAAGGCGTCGGTATTAACAATGACAGTATTAAACACTTATCGCACTGCTTTGCTTTGCTCGCAGTGTAGCAGTCTACAACTGCAGTAATTTTGCTGCAAAACGCTTTGCTCGGAATCGCTTGGAAAAGCTCACAGTGTCGCTGTGGCCTAATGCGCATACGACACAATTTATGGATGACATTTTTGCATACGCATAGCATAAGTAAGCGCACTTCATTTCACATTTCAATACAGATATTGATATTGTCAAATTTGGGCAACTGAAGAAAATGACGCAAAATCTAGAAAATAGAACAAAGGGGAAAATAATCTTTTAATGATTTCTTTTAAAACAGTAATCGAAGCACGTCGACTTTAGACTCATCAGTTATATACCGCTAGGTGACATGCCACGCGTAATTACGGAACACCCCCAAACATCCGTGGTTAAGGATATTCTATTCTTATACCCGCGTACATACGCGTTGCACTAAGAGTCAGAAATCACTTGATCTGATGCTGTTAAAACATGGGGAATGTTTATGAATACGCGCGGGCGAGCGTTTATAGTTTGCGCGTCGTGGTTGTCTCCGTTGCCGCTTGAACCACGGATGAACCGCTAAGCATGTTCTGTCTTCCCTGAGCATGAAATTGAGGTCATATCACATTGTTTAGCCTCTGATACATGCACACATGAGACGCAAAGTCTATATAACAGGACTGCAAACTATGCCAACTTATATAACAGATGTTGCAGCAATATCCCGCATAGCCACGGATGTTTAGGGTCATGTGTAATTCCGCGTAATTGAGTGTGGCATATGTCACCTAGTGACATAATATATTAATTTATAATGATGAGAATTAATATGATAAATGTAATATAATTATGATACTTTAAGTGCACTGATTAGAAGAATCAATTTCGTGAAGGAAATTTGTCTCTTTTGTACGCGGTGTGCCAAATATAGCCTAAACACCTAA